>JARQZJ010000031.1:0-572500 GCA_030704895.1 Henosepilachna vigintioctopunctata | reverse complement strand
GAGGCTGTACATTGTGTTTGATGATACAGAGAATACACAAGATTGGAAAGAATACTGAAAAAAACACCGGGTTTTCGGGTAACTGACCCTTTATCAAAAATTTTATACAACTAAAGTTGTATCATATTTTATTGAGTTCTTCATAATATTACCAATATTATTTTGTCGGCTGCAATTTTTCATGAAGGGTAGTCTAGCACTTTCAAGTATACGATACAATCTTAAATATCAGATGTGAGATGAATCCAAACTTGATAAAATTGAGCAAAGTAAAAATCGCAATAAATCAATACTGCATGCAGACGTTATTGAAAATTTTTCTCTAGTATCTTGATTCTGATTTATTATTTTAAGTTTCCTTATGTTAACAGACTTCACACACAACATTTGATCAAAACTTGTTCAATCCATATATTGATTTTTAACAATAATATACTAGCATTTATAATATAAAATAATTGTTTATTTTTTCAAATTGAAAATCGTTTGATGTATTGTAATTAAAAACACTAATATAATAGTGATCATAATATTTGTATATGATTGGTTTGTATCGTAAAACATGTTTCATGCATTCAATTGAAATTAATAACACTGATGTATAATTTATCAATTATACGATGTTCAAAAACATTCTTGAAAATTAGAAAAAAATACATAATTGAAAAATTCATGACAATATTAACCTATCAAATACTTTCGTTATTTCAAAACAAGTAAAAATTATCAATTGGATAAGAAATCAATAGTATAATTGAAAATCCTTTTCTTCACTCTCACGAAAAATGTTCGATAAACTCGAAATTAAAGGCTACAACCTCATTATCAAGAGTTGTACAGAAATTTTGGAATATCGAAAATTCTTTGTTAAATTAAGCCTAGTGTAATGAGGTCTACATTGATTCCAGATAAATCCCCCTATCCAATTCAAAATATCAAGTTTTCGATTAATTATTTCATAGTATTCACTTCATTCATTTTTAATTATTGTGTTCTGAGTACTGGTCATAGGGTGTTTCATTGGCAATCGGAAATACTTGAGGGTGAAAATGCGTCAAGGTGGTTTCAGAAATACAACATCTATGTCTCACGATCATATCAACTAAGATACAGGGTGTTTTATTACATTCGATAATAACTTCTTGGTGTTTATACTGCCAAACCACCCCGTGCATGTTTTGGATATATAGCACTCCAACGTCTTAAATTGGGCTCAAGTGAGCCATTAAGTAATCAGAAAAAAAAAAATCTGGGTCTGGATTAACAAAAATATAGTAAGTAATTGAAGCATTAAAATAATACCCTCCATACTGAAATTTTTGTAATCGGTTCGCATGTTCGGAAAAAGCACAAAACTCCATCAAGATGTATCCTTCAAAGTTCTGATCAGAAAACTTTCAGTAGTAAATTATTGTAGGATTTTCATTCATACTAATTTTAATGTCACCGAAAAAGTATTTACTTTCTCCATCATTTATATAGTTGTATACATTGTGTATAAATCCATTGTACGTATTTTACTGGTACGTAATATTAATGGCCGAAAAGTTTTCAAAATGCCCTGCATTACTTTACATTTTATCTGCAAGTACAATTAGAGTACTCCTCTCTACTTCGAATGCTTGCAAAATATTTCGTCAGTTTTACTACATGACGAAAATGTAAATACTACTGATAGTTTTTTAACACGACGTTTCGTTGCCTCATTATAGGCTCAAACTCAAAGATTCTTGAAGGAGGATTTCGGTAATTTATGCATCGACCGAGGAGGCCCTCATAACATGTGTTCAAGATAACCTAACGTTGAACCCGTACATTTCTATTAATGGGGTCATTTAAAATGATCAGTGTAATATTCTCAAATAAATACGAGGGATCATCTCATCAGGAGACAACAAGAAATTTGCTTAGGAATGAAGAACAGTCCCAA
The DNA here is from genome assembly GCA_030704895.1 of Henosepilachna vigintioctopunctata. Lineage (NCBI taxonomy): Eukaryota > Metazoa > Arthropoda > Insecta > Coleoptera > Coccinellidae > Henosepilachna > Henosepilachna vigintioctopunctata. Next base: position 570,570 of record JARQZJ010000031.1, on the reverse strand, counting down.
TATAATTCAAAAATCAGTTCGAAATATTTCACAACGAGCATAAAAATGTAAAGACCAAAATAGAGGACATATTGAGCATTTCTTACAGTTTGTATCTTTTTAATTCTGAGTGTTTTTAGCAATAACAGGCTTTTTTAATTATGAAAAACTTTATTTTTGTTGACGTTTCGTTGTATATCACAACTTTGTCGAAACTAATGAATAATTGAATTTTATGAATAACTATTGATATCAAAGTGTCAAACTTATATTTCAGGATAATCAAATCAGTTTCTTTGTATTTTCACATATTGATTTTCAGTATCAGACGAATATTTCTGGCTGAGCATTCGCTTCGGAAGTTTTGGTCTTCTTCACCATGAGGAAACCTCTGAAAAACTCATGGTAAGCCCGGTGATTTTGATAAGTGTCAGAACCAGATAATCTCATTAAAAACGCAATATAAAATATATAAAATAAAATCAGGTGTCACAACAATCATATGTTAAAGATACCGAACTGTCAGGAAACACAGACAAACGTCACTAAGGATCACAGAGTGTCAAGTGCAAAACTCTCTGTCAACTGTCACCACAAGTGAAAGAACACAAAACATCAAACAGAACTCAGGAATTGTATCTGGGCTCATCGAATTTTCTTCGAGAGCAGATAACTATAGATCAGAGTCCTGATGAAGAATGTGAACATGTTCGAAATATAGACAAGGTTAATATATTGGTTGTGTATCAATTATAGTGGCCCTACTCTTGCCGAGAACTCATCATTTTTTAATGATTAATATTATACGGCAATACTCCTTATTTAACGTATATATATATATATATATATATATATATATATATATATATATATATATATATATATATATATATATATATATATATATATATATATATATATATATATATATATATATATATATATATATATATATATATATATATATATATATATATATATATATATATATATATATATATAGGGGAGAAGGGGGAAATTGGAGCCTACTAAGGAAAAAGTTCAATAAAAGTCAAATTTATGGATACTTAAGAACTTTTTATTAAAAAACTAAATTCTTACTCATTTCACTATCATTTAATAATAGCGTTAACGTTACATTATTAGGCGTTTGGCCACAGATAAACTTTAAAGAAAAAAACAGAATCGCTCTCATTACCCGACTTTGCGGGAAATGAGAGCCTATAAATTCCCATATGTGTAATGGGAGCTACTTAATTATTAAATCAGCCTCAAAAATTTCGTTTTCAGTCTTAAATCTGACTTGATCATATAAATTATTATATAAATATAACCTTATAACAATTATCTTTAAGGATCCAAGCAAAAAATGCAAATATAATCAACCGGCTTGTCAGAACCAGAACATTCTTCGTGTGCCCAATTACCGCAACCTCTGCAACGGTACCACATTTCGTTATCTTTACCTGAGTCACAGCAAATAGCACACAATGTCTCTGTTTCTGAATATTCTGATTCATCATCACAAATATTCTCAAGGTTTTCTTCTTCAGACGTGTCAGTTTCATCCTCAAAAAGTTTCTTTTTTATTCTTTTAACTTTCTCGTTTTTGTTGTCCTTTCGTTTTTTTGCTTTTCCTGCGGTACATATTCTTTCTTTTTTGCTGGTTTCTCTTTTCTTCTTAGCAATAATTTTAGTTTTACATTTTTTCTTTAGACGTTTCTTCTCTTTCTCTTCAAATACTGTTTTCATTGGCGTGCTAGATAAAATTACTGAATGTTGTTTTCGCAAGGTCTTATTTTTGTTAGATATGTTAGGTAGTGGACTCACAACTGATAGAACTTTTGCAAAATCATTTGATGTGGTGGGATTTGTACAGAGTGACTGTTCTTGAACGTGGTTTGTTGTGGCCAAGGTCGTGGATGTATTGGCAGGAGTTAGCTCTGGGGCAGTTTTATCATTCAACGAAAACGGGATAATAATAGAAGCGTTTGTGTTTGTTGAAAAGTTTGGTGTAGTATTTGCTATAGATGCCTCTTCTTGTAGCTCACTTAATATTGATGGACTTACAGCATGGTAAATATCAGGTAACTGCTCTTTTTCAACATTTTGCGTGTATTCGATCAGGTCAAAGCTAGGCATTTCCAGCTCATGTTGAATACCACGAGATGTAGATGGAAGTGGTTCATAGTTGCCAGAACCAGGAGATGTAGATGGAAGCAGTTCGAAGTGGCCAATATCACGAGATATACACGGAAGTGGGTCAGAGTTTCCAGTAACTAGCCGTATAGAAGTAGGTCTTTGAAACTGAACAACAACATCTGAGCTTGCTTGGTCATTAGCTTGGCTTTGATCTCCATCCACAGCAACAAAATCGTCTTCTGAAAAAATAGCAGGATTCATGGGATATATTCCTGTGGCTTTAAAGCCGGAGATCCCTTTCTCTAAGCTTGCAACTCTGGCATAAGCTTTGTTGAACAATCCTGCAATATCGTACGGTGTAATTTTTACCATATTCCTAGATTTCATAAACATGTCGCATTCCTTGTTGTAGGCTCTTTTGAACGGCCCAAAAAAAGTTACATCCAGAGGCTGTAACCGATGTGATGAATGTGGTGGAATTGATAGCATTACAACATGGTTGGCTTTAGCCACTTCCCAAGCTTCCAAAGTACAATGACTGTTGTGATTGTCCATAATCAGTAGAACAGGTTGTTCAGCAGCGGGTTTTGAGTTCTCAATAAAATGTCGCAGCCATTTAATGAATATGTTTTCGTTTGTCCAACCATTATGGGAACATGAGTAAACAGCTCCTGGAGGACCATCTTTTTCTAGTTGCGGTGAGTGACGCTGTCGAGGGAAAATAAATAGAGGCGGAATGAATGCCGTGACGTTTTTACCTCTTTCCCAAGATGTGACTGTTCCTACACGTTTTTGTCCTTTAGGCGCTATAATTTTTTCGGTTTCCTGCACTGTCGTTACGCCAGTCTCGTCCATATTGTAAATATGAGACGGTGGGAAGTGGTATTTTGTCATGACATTTTCCAGATTTTCAAAGAACCGATCCACTTCAGCTTTATTAAACCCAAGTATCCTATTGATGCTTGTCGCTTCTGGCTTTCTAATACTTAGATTAGGATGTCGTTGGAAAAAGCCATTAAGAAAGTCTCTGCCTGCAGACTTTTTGGTTTCATTAAATCGATCTGCAACTCCAATTTTTTCAGCCATGGCGTAACATACCTTACAAAACTGAGCACTCGTCAGTCCATAAAATTTATTGGACATTTTTTGTAGATGATCAGCCAGAATGACTTCTTGTTCCACAGTGAACACAGAGGGCCTTCCTAGTTTTGGAGGACACTTGTAGCTAGTATCGTTAAATTTAGCTAACCTGAATCTCTTTTTTAAGGTGCTGTAGGGTATTCCAGTCTCTTTTGAAACCTTGTAAACTGATGTACCACCACGCCGAAGTTTTTCGACTGCATTTTCTAAAGTTTCAACGGTCCAAGACGCTTTCGTAGTGGTGCGTTCCCTTTTTCTGGGCATTTTGACATCTGAAAAAAAAAACATTATTACTAAATCGTATGGGGTAATTGGAGCCAAAAAGGGGTAATCACAGCCTAATAAGCTCCGATTACCCGACTTCCACCATGTTGAAATTAAATAAAACGATTTACTGAATCTAACTTGTAACGAAATTATACGCAGAGATACTCAACATTGATAACATTAGCTATAAATTAAAACAGGTTTGATTAAAATAAACGTATAACTTTATACATACCAGGCCGATGAAATTTCGTATTTCTTATAAGGGCGGACCGAAAAATCAACAACCGTCCGTCGTCACACAACACATGGCACTGGCGAGTTTAGCGTCGCAGAGAAACACGATCGCAGCGGGCCGATTACCCTCGGTTCCCCTAATTACAAATGGTTGAGTTCTATACTTATCCAGAATATGTATACTGATTGGTTCATATGTGTGAAATTGAGGGTAGTTCTGAAAAAAAATTTTTGAGATGTGATCTTTGGTGATTGTTGTGTATTCATTTTATGAGTGTTATTTGTGAGCTTTATTAAATCGTTGTAAATTGAGATATTGAATGTATGTTCTTTCATTTACTGTGTTTCCCAAATTTTCAGAAATGTATAACATTTCTAAAATTTCTCTACGTTTTTTTTTCAATATCCAAAATATTCGTATTGTTATAAATCAAAATCCTGTTTTTCTGTTATTTTATGTTTATGTTAGGCTGTTGTTTGAGTTTTTGCGTATTTATGCAAATACGTAATATAATATAATAATATAAGTTTATAATATACCATGTAATAATTGTAGAAAATGCTATATAGGACAAACATCACAAAATCTCGGAGAAAGAATGGAAGCGCATAAATACGCAAAAACTAAAATCACAGCCTTACATAAACATAAAATAACAGAAAAACACGATTTTGATTATAACAATACAAAGATTTTAGTAATTGAAAAAGACAAAAAATGTAGAGAAATTTTAAAAATGTTACACATTCGTAAAAATTTGGAAAACACAGTAAATGAGAGAACATACATTAAATATTTCAATTCTATTCACAACGATTTTATAAACCTTACGAATAACACTCATAAAATGAATATACAACAATCACCAAACATCACATCTCAAAACTCATTTTTTCCAGATCTACTTTCAATTTCACACACATAAACCAATCAATATATATATTCTGTATGAGTATAAAACTCAACTATATGTAATTATATGTATATATATATATATGTATAAATGAATATCACACTTATTAGAATCATCTGGCTTACCATGAGTTTTTCACAGGTTTTCTCATGGTAAAGAAGACTAAAACTTCCGAAGCGAATGCTAAGCCAGAAATATTCCTCTGATACTAAAAATCAATATGTGAAAATACGAAAAAACTAATTTGATTTTTTTTAAAAATAAGTTTGACTTTAGATATCTATTAATAGTTCATAAAATTCATTAGTTTTGACAAAGTTGTGATATACAACGGAACGTCAACAAAAATAAAGTTTTCATATTCTATACATTGTCTACAATCAATGAGCAAAACTATAGCAAAAACTTCGTGAAACCAAGACACAATATTGTTCTCTCTTCCTCGAATCTTTTCAATCCGAATTGGACATACTATACATTAAAATACGCTGGAAAATACGTCGAGTTCTCAAATATTCCGAGTAGAGAGGATTCTATGAGCAGTCGGGTGTCTTAATTCAAGGTGCAGAAAGCTGAGATAGTTGCTATAACGACCTGTTCTAATATAAGCAACCATCCGAAAGTTAAAGTTTACATCAACGCTGCTTAACTTATCCAATTAAGGCTCTCACTTCTATATAGCTAACGAGCCTAGAACATGCATCACTGATAAAGAAAGCGCTCATTAACTGTTGACAACTCAATCATTACTAAAGTTGGTTATTGGTATTATTTTGCAATATGGGATGTTTCTGGGAAACGAATGATTTATCACATAGTTGTAACCTCGCATGTTCGTTCAATAGACATATCTGACTGAAGATCAATGTTTCAATTGAAATTAGTTCATGCTACTCGTAGTTTTGTACATTCTCAACTGTGTCAAATTTCCTGAAACCTTGTCTCGTGTAGAATGGAAAATCGAATTCAGTGGATCTAGTACTGAAAGTTATATACGAAAAGAAATGAAATAAAAATATAATGAAATGAAATATAAATACTAGTGCGGAAATCGAATTTAGTTTCAATCTTTTTACCGCATATATTCACAGGTGACGCATAACCTCCAACTCTTCATTCGGTAGTATAAGTAATTGACAGATAATTTGATCACCTATCTTTAAAATCAAGTTATGCCGTTTATAAAACAGATGACGAAGTTTTACTATGTTTGCTTCCGAATAAATAATCAAATGTTGGGAGAATGTGAATTCAATACCCCTTAAGGTTTTATCGTTGTACCGCCGTTATAGCCAACTTATATAAACTGAACCTTCAGGTGCATAGCTCAATAGTAGTATAAAAATGTTGAATTGCCAATTATCTCGGGAATTACAATTTTTCGAATAGATGAGCTTATACAAAGTGGCCCTTATTTTAAATGCTTGATAAGATGAAATTATAAGAAGAGGTGGTTTCTATTTGAGAATAATAACTTCTGCTATTTTTTTAATTTTTATTTTTATTCTTCTCTTTTGATCACTCTGTCACGGCCACCTTTAATACAGGCCATGAAGAGCGTAGTCCTTCGGTGTTGCCAAATTGTCTTTAGTTGTTTACTATCCTAGTCGGATGTTCCCAAGCTTTCAAGCATTATTTCAACTCTTTTCGTATATTGCGAACAAACAAGAAATATTATTAGTATTTAGACATATAGAATATTATATTGGGTATTGTGAACACATATTTCTGTAACAAAAAAATGTGAAACGTTTATTATTGCAAGAAAACAATGATGTTCTCGTGTGAAGCCCCACTGCGAAAAAAATACTTCTATTAGTCAGTGGGATTTATTTACATGAAACCTAACCTAAATTATTAGCCTAACCAAATTTATTGAATTATTTGAGAGAATAGGAACCTTGAAAGAATCGCTGTAGGAATCAGTCAAATTGAAATATTTACCTAAGTATAAATAAATATTATGTTTCTGATTAGCGCAACCAAAAAACTACTTTATGAAGGTATTGAGCTTTCTTCGTTTATTTTTTGATTCAGTTTTCTCGTGTTCGGATTCATTTTTTTTTGTGTAGTCATTCAATAAGATATTCGTAAAAAATGGAACACAGCATGTTCAGAATATTTTTATTCTATTCAACACATAACCAGCCACAATAAAAATCTTTCAGGGACTCGTCCAATGACACGCTCAAAATAGTGAGAGTACACAAAATTGCTTTCTGGTGTATATTATTCAAAAAGGCCTGTTCGAGAGAAATGTCATTAATAGTTTTTTCAAATATGCCACACATGTGAAAAAAGACATTTTTAAATGCAAGAAAATGCAAGGTACAAACAACTGAATATTTAGTTGGAGTCCAATTATCTCGTCGTATACATCCATTTACTCTTTAAAAATTCATTTTTAGGGAAACTGAAAGTCGATACTAGTTGCTTACCCTCCCGCAGGGTGCTGTTATAATTTGATTTACTACCAGGAATGCAACAATTTTTCGTCATTTTAAGAAAATATACCTATTAGAAACTCACCTATTCCAAGCTTGAAACTTACTGAATCATCTACGGAACACCTATCCTCTACACTATATTTCATAAAAAAATTATTTGTAGGTAATCCGTACTCAAAACACAACACAAATTCAATTCTATTAAATCGGTACACACAAAACACTTCGTTTTTATAATTCGATGTTATGCTATCCACAAACTATCAACACTAGCACCTAAATAACACTATAGAAAATTGATGGATAGAGGATTAGAACTGAAATCGTAAAATATCCAACTCCAAACTACGAAAGTATTAAAAAACACAAAATTGATTTCGTCTCACTGAAATTTGTAAACAAACTGAACACTTTGCTTTTTAGTGTTCGATGTTGAGATTTCAACAAATTATCAACATCAACACTTGTATTACACTGTACACAATTGAAAAATATAGAATTCACACCAAATTCTCAAATTATTTAACTTCAAACTGCGAAAAATTTGAGAAGTGTCCTATTTACATTAGTATACCAGCTCAACTAATGGCAGGATTGTTAGCCAACTCTCTGACATATGACATATATTCATTTCATGGCCTGTATTAAAGGTGGAAGAGACTCTGTACTCATATTTCTGGAGATAATATGCAATGACTTGTGAGGTCGATCTTCTTCTTCAAGAAACTTAACCCATAGCAGATGAAAAATGCTGATTATGCTGATAAATTGTGCTGATAATAGTTATGCAAAAATGTCATTCTTGATAATGTCATAAAAGACGAAACTATTCAATAAAGAATTTTTCAGTCAGTGAATTTCAGTCAAGTATTTATGATTACCTCTCATTTGAAAATGTTCATAAATTCAATGGACGATGAATCTACTCTGTGATAGTTCATATTTAAATGAGAGGTAATAATAAAAACTTGTTTAAAAATCACTGACTGAACAATTCTTCATAAAGAATGATAATTATCATTCTTTATAATGCTGTAAAAGGCGAAACTAGTCGAATAAAGAATTGTTCAGTCAGTGATTTTTAGACAAGTTTTTATTATTACCTCTCATTGAAAATGTTTATATTTCATTTAAATAATATGGGAGTGAAAAGAGATCTATTGGGGATAAGCCAGAGAATATGAATAATAATAATTATAATTATAAGTTGTCTTTATTAAGTACTATAATGAGACAGTACAGCAGTACAATAGGAGAAGGACTAGCATAAGCCTTAGAATTGGATGATAATGATAATGTTATATACAGTATGTCGCATTCAAGATGGAGACACTTCCATATTTCAGTAATTCGAAGGAAAAACAGACCGAGTTCAGAACTCAGAATTCGAATAGATATTAAAATTCCAGAAGTGGAAATCTGTGTTTCATTATATGACTGAAATTTGGGGTGTCTTCATCTTATTTGCAACACCCCCAAATGCGACCCACTGTATATATAAACGCACACTATATTTTATCTTGTTCGCAAATTACTGTCCGAGTGGTCAACAGCTCTTCGAAATTTCAATTACAAGGGAAGAAAATTCATCTTAAAACAGTATCCAAGATCTTAAGTAGGCCAACATCCACTAAAATCAATATTTTTACTTCATTTTATATTGATTTCATTTTAATTAAATTAGCTATATCTGTGCTATGGAATATTAAATATTTGATTAGAAATCCGAACGAGCTCTTGGGGAACTAACAGCGCATAGACCTATTTTAATTACGGAAATGGGTACCCGGGAAAAATCCTGAATATTCAACAGAGTGCTGCTTTAATTCGGGCTGAACGGAATATTCGCCGGGGATGAATAAAAAATCGGATTTTAGAAACTTCATTCGATTTGACAGCTTTTCCGTTTTTGGGTTTAATGAATGAAGGCAAAGAAGCTATTTATTAGGTTAACGGAATACATCGGAAATTTGAAAAATCAGATAAAATCCGAACATCCCATCAAATTAATGAACAAATAATTATTTTCATTCAAGAAATAAAACGAACAAGATAAAAACTCAAATATTTAAGTCTTGAAGATGAGCTCACGCTCTAAACATGTTAATGAATTAATATTGTTAAATATAATCGTGAAACATTAAGCCAAGTGTTTAATTCAATTTAATACCCAAAGATTCGACAATTATTTATGATTCGTTATTTTCATATGATTTCACAGATTATCACCTACTTCTTCACCCAATCAATTGATATATATATATATATATATATATATATATATATATATATATATATATATATATATATATATTCATACTAGTAAATACTATATATTCATATATATTTCAAAAAAAAATGTATATATCTACATAAATATATCAACGATAAATATATATATATACTTTCGATACTAGTAAATACTGAGATTCTTTATCGAAATATTTCAAAAAAAATCACAGGGAGCTGTCTACACAAATGTTGTCATCAACGAAAAAAACCTATCACTTTCGAGAGTAAATATAAACTGCGCTTCGAAAAAAAATCATCGACCTTGTTGAATGATAATAGGATACAATTGTTTCATCATTATTACGAATCAAAACGCCCACAGGTCCTATATCCGAATGAGGGGGGGCAATACTCTGTGAAAATTCACGTGAGCTCCCTCTATCGAGGAAAAGACGTATAAATTCTTCCTAGCGTTCTAGATTCCTACTCATGACAACATTGGTTCGAGTACGTGAAGCTTCGTAGACATTTCATTCGAAACCACAGAAATCTGTCAGCGTTGTGTAAGAATGGTCCCATGCCTAATCGCTCCAGCTCATGCCCCGGCGGGCAAAAGGAGAGCTAGTTTCAAGATTCACTAATTTTTCATACTAGTAAATACTGAGACTGTTAATCGAAATAGCCACAACAATGATGAAACAATTGTATCCTATTATCATTTAACAAAATCGATGATTTTTTAAAAGCGAATATTCACCCTCGAAAGTGATGGGTTCGTTCTCGTTGACAACATTTGTGTAGACAGCTCCCTGAGAGTTTTATTTGAAATATTTTTCTATATTTCGTACGTAGCCATAACCTGCAACCTCTCAGCTAATGCTCTTGTATTTAGAGAATAATATCATTAGATATGGTGTTAAAAGTCAGCAGAACAAATTTCTATACAAATTACACAAATAAATTATCTATATTCGAACATACGTCCGGCCAACAACATGTTGAATTTTCAATTGATAATTTATTACACATAAATAGTATATTTGCTAATTAAGGCAAATATCCCCAAATTGCAATTCAATTTCGGTATTATATTAAGTTAATGATTTATCTAATAATATATCAAAAGATTCTGACGATGGTTTCACTTAAATATCAACATCATGAATTAAAGTGTAGTATATAAATGACAGTTCAAAATGAAGTTCTCATATCTTGTCGACACCTTGAGGGATAATACTGACTTTCCGTAGATTCCCCTTAGACATTATGTTTATATTTTTCTCTGAAATATTTATGTGAAGCCACATAATGGGGATTTTCGAGAATCGAAACAATTCTCATTCAAAAATTATCTAGTGATTGAGAGAAAGAGTGATCAATTGATTAAGTTATCATTCAGAAAATTTTTAATTTACTTTCAATTCATTCAATTTCGAAAATACATTTAAGAGTTCGATTATTGTTTTGATGTGTTGTTTCGATTAGTGTTATTGAATAAATTCAACGAACTACTGAAAACTGAATCATGATGTTTTATATCACTTCTGCTACTGATAGTGCTTGCACAAATATTACTCATATAATATATATATTATATATATATATATATATATATATATATATATATATATATATATATATATATATATATATATATAACGCTTGTTGTTCCCCATGAGGAGAGCGATTGAACATGAATTCGCAATTTTTAGGGATTTTGCTTACCAAAAACGCTTCGTTCTCTCTCTCTCTCTGCTCTTTTTCCTTACGTTCATCTGTACATTTTATTCAAGGTTGGCGCTTTGATTTGTGCCCAATCTTCAAATGTGCGATTTTAAAACGATACTCAGTGCGATCTTTGAAATTTTTTATTTTGATCTGTTGTAGATCTTTTTGGATCTCTTTTTGCCACTTTGTTCTGCATTTACTACCTAAAATTATATCGAGTAGTTCCTTCGGTATTCTGATCTGTTTCATTCGGTAGACAAATGCATAGACTTTGCTCATCGTTTTCTGATTTGATCCTTTATTGCATATGTCTTGGTGCAGTTTATTCTGAGGTCTTCACATCCAAATGCCGTTTCTATTGACTGGAGGTAAATCTTTCTGAGGATTTTCCGTTCTTGTTTTTCTATTTCTCTAATTCTTGAATGACCATCAATAGCCATTGTGAAACAATATTTAGAATTTTGTCATAATTTAATACAAATACGCATGACGACGTTTCGAAGTACCACTTCTTATACTAGAATATTATAATATTATACTATTAATTAATAGTATATTATTAGGTGTTGGTATGTTATTAGTATTAATACTACGTGTAATTTTTCAAACTCAATACTTATATCTAGGTTCACAGAACATACCAGGAATGTTCTATGACTAACAAGTATTAATCCAGCATTTGATAAAGAAGTAGTATTTCGAAACGTCGTCATGCGTAGTTGTATTAAATTATGAGAAAATTCTAAATATTGTTTCATTATGGATATTAATTTTCTTCAACTATCGGCCTCATCAATCATCAATAGCCATTGCTTCAGCTGCGTAGATTGCATCTGGAAGAATTCGCCTATCGAAATGCACTTTTTATTATAGTACTCCCGTGTTAGCATGTAGGCCCTTTGGGCTTGGTATTTCTTTTTCATTAGTGATTCGGTTCACAGCTGAGGACTGTATAAATTCTCCGAGGAATTAAAAATGGCTGACTTACAGAAATTACTTGCAGACTTACAGAAGACTTATTTTTGATTTTCTTTCCATGTATTTGGTTTTACCATAAAAAATTTGTAATCTGGTTTTCTGTGCAATTTCATGTAGTTTTCGAAATGGTTACTGTCAGTTATAATAGAAATATTTCTAAAATATGTAACAAACATATAAACACGTAATCGTGATATTAAATTCATTATGTGATAGAAACACGGTATGAAACAGAATTTTGTACTACCCTTTTTGAAATATTGAAATCAAGTAATGAAAATGTAAACATATAATACAGAACATACATATATGTGGTCATTTACAAAATTCCTATTCCCAATAGAATAATGGCCTAGTTCGCTAAAATTTGCATGAATATGTAAATGGCCTCAGTGTAATTTCGCTAACTAGATGATATATCAAATTATTTCCTAGTTCCGTCACCTTCACCTTCAATTTCCGGTTATGCGGTAATTTCCTGTAGTTTGGATATTATACCTCCGTCTCACGTTCTGCTAATAATTTATTCCTGGTGAACTTAACGTTATCAACTCAGCAGAATATCTCAAGAAGTCAAGTGAGGACAGAAATCTTGGAAACTACGGTTTATGGTGAAAACTGTACTTCGGTTTGTATAAGAAATTTATCATTCAAATGAATAGCTAAAGAGAATATGAAGAGGTACAAAATACTAACAATTACGCAAATAGCAGCTTGAATACAGCTGCAGTGAATTTTCCTTACTGTATTCTGACTAAATTAGGATCTATCGATTAATTGAAGACAACTTGGAGACAAAATTATCGGGTTTTAATTGAATATACATATTTATGGAATTTTAATAACAATAATTTAGAAATTCTTCCGTACATATGGTAAGAGTTCGAGGAGTATTTCTTCCACTACTTCAAAATCAAACAAAAATTTACAGAAATTCTCTGTATTGATCTCTAGAAACAAAACAATATCTGTATTATATTTCCTACATTATGCGTTTTTTTACGGTGTTTTTGGAGGTACAAACTGATTGTGTCTGATTGAACAGCTCCTTTCACATGTTCGAAAACTACAATGCTACAGAGTCGATACCGTCCAGAAACGTTTACGTTCTACGCTTAGATATAGATCACCTTGTCTTCTTTCTAATGTGGACCTCATTCAATTTAACAACGAGGTGTATAAAACTACAAAAACACAACCATGGCTCATTGAGATTCCCGACATAAACCTAACATTGATTAACTACTCACAAATATCCACCAATCATCAAGTGTTAAAGAAAATGTATCTTAACCAAATAAATAAATATTCCGACTTCGCCCACGTTTATACCGATGCATCTTAGCACACAGAAGGCACAGCAGCAGCGGTTTACCATGAGCAGATTCAACATGTTTTTGGGATACCCACGCAGTGCAGCATATTCACTGGTAAAGTGACCCCCTTACGTGAAGCCCTGAAGAAAAGTCATAGAATAGGCAAAAAGATCTTGATCCTAACAGACTCACTGAGCTAATAAGCCTCCAACAACTATATCTTGAAAATACCGTAAGACAGCAATTCAGAGAAGAATTATACAAATTACAGACTCGACAGTATAGTGTGAACTTCATTTGGATTCCATCCTACGTAGGAATAAGTGGAAATGAAAAGGCCGACGAACTAGCAAAATGAGGTCCAAGTTCATAAAATCAACAAAAAATGAAATACGTGGCATACAGTGATCATAAACCTCACATTAAACAGTTTATCGACGACCTATGGTAATCTGAATGGGACAAAAATAGAGCAAACAAACTTTACCCGATCATACCTGATAACCATAAAACCGACACTACCTCAGAAGAGAGGAGACCAGGTCGTGATGAATGGAGTGAGAATAGGCCATACCAGACTAACTCACAAACACATCCTGGAGAAAGAAGCCAATCTGTACAAACTGCACAACACCAAAAACAATCCACCACATTATGATATGCCCAGTATTCAACAAACAGAGAAATGATCTAGAAATAAGCAACCAAGACCCATTCGAAGTACTCAGGACCAACCCCCAACAAGTGATAAAATAACTTAAGGAAATTGAATTGTACATATAACTTTATTTGATTCAAATTATCCAAAAAAGCCGCTATTAATTCTTGGTGGTTGATGCAGTTTTTACTTCATTTATTGTTCGTAATTTAAATGAAAAAAAAAACAACAAGGTACCTGGGAACATTATTTGTGATAAATCTGAACGGAAATGCGTACAGATATTTATATCTTTGATTTGTTTGTCCCCAATTCAAAAAATTTCAAACCTTCTAAACTCTTCGTAAAATCATGGAAGAATTTCGAATGGATTGAAAGACCCCAAAAATTATAAAACGAGCACTTACAGATCATCCATCAAAGTCAATTTCATGGATGAAGTATCAGATTCTTTTGAATTGAAATCCGGAGTGCGATGGGAGCCCCTACTTTCACCAATCCTCTCTAATATTGTCTTATTATTAGGTAATCCAAATCTCAATTGAAGGGCATTATAATGTGTACGAAATGGTAAATATCAAATGTTTCGCTTGCAGAGTCGATATTGCTGTTATGACAGATAACAGAACTAAAACAATATTCGCAGGAAAAAACAACATGAATATCGAAGAAAATTTAATAAAAAATATCTTATGATAAACCAAATAAATGGAAAGAAAACCAAAATATAAATATATATAAATATAGTTTCAAGATTCACAAATCATTCAATACTAGTAAACATAGAGACTCTTAATCGAAATATTTGTAACAAAACTCTCGGAGAGCTGTGTACACAAATGTTGTCAACGAGAACGAACCCATCACTTTCGATAGTGAATATTAAGAGAGTTCCGAAAAATTCATCGATCTTGTTGAATGATAAAAGGATACAATTGTTTCATCATTATTATGAATCATCAGTCCATATTCAATCTATCAATCAAGAATCGATGAAATTCAAAACGCACATAGGTCCTATACCAGATTGAGAGGAATTGCTCTCAGTGAAAAATTCACGTGAGGTCTCTTTATCGGAGAAAAAAGTATAAACTCCCCCTAGCGTTCAAGATTCCTACTCATGACAACAGTAGCGCGAGTGTAAGGCTCTGTAGACATACTGTAGTGACTGAGAACAATTCCCCTCAATCTGGTATAGGTAATGTGCGTTTTAATGTCATCGATTCTTGATTGATAGATTAAATATGGACTTGAAAGTATGGAATCGTAAAAGTGATGAAACAATTGTTTCCCATTTTCATTCAACAAGATCGATGAATTTTTCGAAACGCTCTCAATATTCCCTCTCGAAAGTGATGGGTTCGTTCTCATTTACAACATTTGTGTAGGCAGCTCCGTGGGGGTTTTATTACTAGCTATACTTTTGCTGGATCTGGAGCGATTAGGTATGGGACTATTCATACACATTGCGGACAGTTTTCTGTAGTGTTCGAATGAAAGGTCTACAGAGTCTTACACTCGCGCTACTACTGTCATGAGTAGGAATCTTGAGCGCTAGGGAGAGTTTGTACGTCTTTTCTCCTATAGAGGGAGCTCACGTGAATTTTTCACTGAGAACAATTCCCCTCAATCTGGTATAGGAGCTATGTGCCATTTGAATGTCATTAATTCTTGATTGTTAGATTGAATATGGACAGACAAGAATAAAAATTCATAGTAATGATGAAACAATTGTATCATATTATCATTCAACAAGATCGACGAATTTTTAGAAACGCTCTTAATTTTCACTCTCCAAAGTGATGAGTTCGTTCTCGTTGACAACATTTGTGTAGACAGCCCTCTGAGAGTTTTTTTTTAAATATTTCAGTATTCCGATTAAGAGTCTCAGTATTTACTTAAATATATATATATATATATATATATATATATATATATATATATATATATATATATATATATATATATATATATGTTTCGAAATACAAGATCGTCTCAAAAATATTGGATCAAAGATTGTGGTAACGTGTGGGAGTACCTAAGTTTGAATGGTTTGCATCATCAAACAACCGGAAATGTTAATCAGGCAACCCCTATACTATTCCAGTGAGTTCAGAGTTGAGAAAAGTTCCTTGTTCCTCAATGTATGTAGAGCAAAGCTTGGTAACACAGGAATCTGGACAGAAAATTAAGCTAATTAGTGCCCCTTTAAATAATGCGTTGCCAGTCCTGGCATGAAGCAAACACCAGGGATTGAAATTGTATCTTTATATTCAAACGCTTCGTCATTTCTGAGTTGTGTGTGAATATTTGGAGAAATGAACGATAGGCACGCCTATTTCATTTGTATTTTGACTTACATACTATCAATGATACAACCATTTTAAATTTGATTTTTTCATTGATCAGTTCAGATCGATGAGAATAGATGATGTTTCTGATATTTGAGAATCTCCTAATCCTGAAATTTTTTCATGTATGTTTGTGGCATTGTAATTCATATTGTGATCGGTGACTTGTACGTGTTCAGTTAAAGCAGAAGATTTCGTCTTGTTAGTATGACGGCCATCACTCGCGAACGGCTGGACCGACTTCACTATTTTTCTGTTGTTGTGTTTGTTATTGTCAGGAGAAGCTGCCTCTGAAAGAAAAAATTCAAAGATTTGCTTGGAAAATTAGAAAATTTAAGAATACTCAACAACCATATAATATGATATCATTTCTAATTCATCTATATATGTAAATATGAATCCCTATTTCCCTTGATCACGTCATCACGCGTGAACGGCTGGACGGATTTCACGAATGGACCGATTTTATTTTTTTTTGTGTTATTGTCGGGGAAAGAATTTAAAAAATTGAGTTTAAGATTATAAAATTTAAAAATACTCAATAAATATTATAAGTAAGAAATAATTAATAATTCTCAAAAAAAGGATGTGAAAAAACTGAATATCTTATCACACATCAAGGTTAGTTCAGAGCTATCATTTAAATATCCAAGACCTATTTTATATTAGCTATCGGCTCATACAAAACTTCAATTTAATATAATATTTCGATAAGTTTGAGTAGACTAACATACAACTTACTGACATCGCAGTGGTATATTTGATTATTAAATAAAAATACATAGTTTCATTCAATTTACAGTTGAAAGTTCGTTTTCAAAAATGCTTTAATATGTACAAACTTAAGTTGCAGAATTCTCTCAATGCAGTAAGTCAAACTTCATTCAATTATAACGTTGAAATAGATTACAGTTTACATTACATCAAATTGTTACTATTAAACCAATAAACGTTGTGTGTCAATATTGCAAGGCAAGGTTTGATTGTTATTGATGAGAAAATACTACCAATGATGCGACAAATTATTGGGCGAAGAGTCAATTCAAATAGACGTTATTGGTGGAGCCACCAGAGCCACTATATTCGTTTGTTTCCCAGAATGGACTCAATTCTGAACATTTTTCAACTTTTATCCAGCAAATATCTCATATAATTAATTATGAGATAGATGGGACAAGGAGTTGCTACGAAACTACGAAATTAGGAACATGATGTTCAACTATGGAACGGACAGGTTAATCACTTTCAATACATCAAACGTGTTGATATAGAAATTTTTAATATTTCGACTGATTTGAAATAACAGGAAGTATTGCTGTCCTTTCGTAAATAAGTTCCTGGCTCCACACGGGATAAATATTAAAAACGAGATAGTGTAGCACAAATAGTAGAACATGTCTTTCCTGATTTTCGAAAAATAAATGGGCGTTCTAAGTTCGCCGGGTCACATGCTATATATATATATATATATATATATATATATATATATATATATATATATATATATATATATATATATATGTATATATATATATATATATATATATATATATAATATATATATGTATATATATACATATATATATATATATATATATATATATATATATATATATATATATGAATGAGATTGAATTCTCGCTTAACTCTTGGTGAAACATAATTGAATATTAAAATAAATTAAACTCTTGGCTAAATGTTTCACGATTTATTTAACAATATGTATAGTCAACATGTTTCGAGCGTTAGCTCATTTTCAAGACTAAACTACTAGTTATAAGAAACGTACAACAAATTTAATTTACAAAATGGATGTGAGTAGGGAGGATAGTTGAAAATCTACTTATTCATTTACAATTTCTTCTTTTCTCTTCCAAGAACTGCTAATTTCAATTGCCTCCAGAAGGTCTAAACGTTTTCCTTTAATACCTGAGTGTAGGCATTTAGTTTTATCAAAATCTATGAAGTGATTAGAGCTAATACAATGTTCTGAGACATTACAATGTTAATAAAACTGGATATATATATATATATATATATATATATATATAATATACTTTCATTTTTAAAAATTTTTATAGATTAGAATAAACCATGAATAGTTGCTCTGTGAATAACAAAGAATTTCATTATTTTAATGAAATATTACTTAAATCAAACACTTGAACTTATGATTTACACTTTATTGACTACATAGCTTGACGCTTGACAGATACTTACAGAATAAATAATTCTGTAATTCTATAATTGTGAAATTATTCTGTAAGCATCTGAAGACGTCGTTTGTAACGACGAAACGCGTCATGCTATGTAGTCAATAAAGTGTAAATCATAAGTTCAAGTGTTTGAATTTAAGTTTATATTCAATTATAATGGATTTACATCAAGTAAACGCCAACACTATTAAATATAAATGAGGGGGATGAAACTCTTAGTCTACAGTTCCCAGTAGTCATAGATTTTTGTGGAATATAATGATACACTACACTACGTAATAGAAGGATCGCTCCTTATATATATATATGTATATATATATATATATATATATATATATATATATATATATATATATATATATATATATTTATATATATATATATATATATATATATATATATATATATATATATATATATATATATATATATATATATATATATATATATATATATATATAAGTATATAAAAAACTATATGTAATTGTATATATGTAAATATAATCACACTTAAGAATCACCTGGCTTACCATGAGTTTTTCAGAGGTTTCCTCATGGTGAAGAAGACTAAAACTTCCGAAGCGAATGCTGAGCCAGAAATATTCCTCTGATAATGAAAATCAATAAGTGAATATACAAAAAAACTAATTTGATTTTTCAAAAAATTAAGTTTGACATTTGATATCCATAGTAACTCATAAATTCAATTATTCATTAGTTTTGACAAAGTTGTAATATAACAACGAAACGTCAACAGAAATAAACTTTTTCATATTAAAAAAGCCTGTTAATGCTAAAAACTTTCAAAATAAATACCTCAAACAGGCAATAAATCAATTTCAAGATATATATATATATATATATATATATATAGTTGAATGTTTCACGACTGTAGATATATATTTTCAGTGTTCAATTGGGATTGCAGTCTAGGACAGGAAAATCAGTAACCTCTTTAGTATTTTCCAAGCTTTCGAAAATGTTCATTTTCTTCTTCAGGCCTTAAATAATACAAAATCAACAGTTTATATAACAAGCGCTTATCGAAAATTTTCTTCACAATTACTATGAAGTTAGTCGGAAAGTACAATTGGTTTTTGAATTTTGAAAATAAATGCAAGTGGTCCCAAATGAATTGGTTTCGAATATTATTGCATTCTACGTGTTAGGGTTCATGAGTGCTTCTGATTAATGGCTCATATTCTGATATCCTATTTACCGAAAACCGAAAAACCCAATCTAAATACACAAAATAAATTCATTCTCTTTTCGTTAGTCATAAAACGTCGGTCAACAGAAACGCCCTTGGAAACATCTGAAAACATTCCTCTTGAAAAGCAGAATTGAGAAATACAGTTAGTGTCGTTGCTTCCTGTAGTTACCTAACACGTAGAATGCAGTAATATTCGATCCCAATGTATTTGGAAACACTGGTACTTATTTTCAGAATTCAAAAAACAAATGTACTTTTGGACTAACTTCATAGTAATTGTAAAGAAAATTTTCGATAGTGCTTTTTATATAAACTCTAAATATTGTACTATTTTAGCCCTGAAGAAGAAAATAAACATTTTCCTATTTTCCTGTCCTATACTGCAATCCCAATTAAACACTTTAAAAAAAGTATATATATATATATATATATATATATATATATATATATATATATATATATATATATATATATATATATATATATATATATATATATATATGAACAAACCAAAATTATCATAACTTTCACGTGGAGAAGTGATTAATGATCGATATATTCAACTGTATCCTTTCAAATTATGTTATCATTCAATAATGATGAAATAATCATGATGACCACTATTAAATACCCAAAACTCAGGTCTAAACAGCATCTTAAGTTGGGTTGATTTCGCAGGAAATCATTCATTCATGTGCTAATCATTTCTATGGGTTCAATTCCGCCGGAATTCAGTGAATATCACAGAAACCTTTATGATAATCGGGTTACATTTGTGGTATGCAAATGATAACAGAAGAAGATGCAAGTATTCAAATTCATGCCTTATTAAGCAAGCCTTCGACTCCTCAAGGAAATTCCCTTTTCCGGTAATTCTAGTTTCAGGAATATATTGCATATTGATGATAAATAAATTAGAGCTAAGGCGTTAAAGTTAGCCGGATGCGTTTACGCGCAGATGCTCTTCGTATCTCAGAGTTCTGTGCTCTTGACTAATAAATTTTCAGTTCGAAAGTTTCAAATTTAGGTATTAAATTATGGTAATGCAAATTTATCGAATATTAAGGCTAAGTATATAAGAATTTCAGGCAGAATGAAATAGGGCAAGTATTAATATCGCTTTTTTTCGAATAAATTACTTAACACAATTTCGGGATTTCGAAATGAAGAGAAAAGTAGTGAAGTTTATATTTGTCGAACAGAAAATCTGAAGAGGAGAAATAAAAGTCAGATAATGAAATATGTTTCTGAGGTCGAGCCACACGTTTTCTCTTCATGCTTTTTTAATGGTTTTCAGGAAAACTTGTACACATCACCACTTTTCTTCATTAATGAATAGTGTTTGTATCTTTTTTTTACTAGTGGATAGTTTATCATGATGAAATAAAAGATAGATTCAAACACTTGAACTTTTGATTCACATACACTTTTATTGAATGACGTTTCGTCAAGTTGCCGATTTCTTCGTACGGTACAGACTTTTCAGTTGAGAGTCGATACTAAGATTTTCAATTAGAATATCGAAATATTGATGAAACTGTCACGGATCTGTGTGCACAAATGTTGTCAACAAAAACACAGTCTATCACTTTTAAATTATTTTATCGCCCGATGGAAACTTTACCGAAGTGATGAAGCGTGGAATCATTCTTACACTTCTACAACTGTGAGGTGTTTCGATACGACGTCTACAAAGCCTGCCATTTTTTTGTGGAAGTACTGATCTTGTCACACTATCTTACGATATCCGAAATAGTTTATCTCATTTTTTCGATAGAAGGGGCACGATTGAGTAGCTCAATCGATGTTTGAATTATTTTGAAGAGTTGAAGCCTTGGTGGTTTTGAAAAAATATTGAAACTTATTTGTTCGGATGCATGCCACTGATGATTACCATCAAAGGATGAAACACCACCATAATTTCAACAAATTCGATGTTCATCGAACCGCAATAAAGATTCACTCTCAGAAGTGATAGGTTGTGTTTTCGATATATATATATATATATATATATATATATATATATATATATATATATATATATATATATATATATATATACAAAACATAAAATAAACGAATAGTGTCAACTTCACAGAAAATGTTCATCTCACCTAGTCACCCAATCATCTGTCAAATGAGACAAATTTAAAAATTTTAAAATAAAGAATTTTTACACGATTTAGGGAATACGGTAAATGACAGACTGGGCATTAAAGGATTAAGCCAAGTTTACTGGCCACTTTTGAATGAGAAAACATGATGAAGAAAAGAAGAAGAACGGTGACACCATGAACTTCACAGTCCAGCAATAAGAATCATTTAAATAATATTCAGAGAAAGTTTACCTTCAATTGGAGAGAAGTTATCGTGTGAAAATTCGTAATTTTCAAATTTATCTGATTTGACAGATGATTATATAAGTACGTCTCTGTTCTTCATTTTGTTAGATGTCTTAGGTGATATAAACATTTTTTGGTGAATTCAACAATTCATATATTTGTTTGTTTTAATGCTTGTAGATTTATACTGCTGAATAAGGAGGGAAAAAATCTCTGATAAGTTCAGAAAAAAAAATAATATCAATAACAGTCGTGATAATCATACCCAGAACAACCAAGAGCTAGTGTGAATTTCTATATATACAACTGGGTAACAAACTAACACATTAATATATATATATATATATATATATATATATATATATATATATATATATATATATATATATATATATATATATATATATATATATATATATATATATAAGAAAATGAATACTAGAACATTCTTTCGAAAAATTCAAATTGACCAAAACAATGTTATAATAGAGCTTGATATGTGAACTTGTACGATGTGATGTCTCCATTATCCTTCAAGGAATAAATATTGGAGAAATATTGAAATCGATGCCACACCTGTTGGAAGTGCAAGACATATATGTCTCGTTGTGCAAGGAACTCGTCAGTCGCACCACGTCCATCGAAGTGAGGCAACGATTTCAATCTCGAAGCATCTTCTTGTGACTCCAAGTGAACTATCGTAGAGTAATGAATACTCCACAAACCCATCTATAGGAATCAATAGGCCTATTCTACGATATTTTGAGGAAATGAAGTTTTTTTGTGCTTATGTCACTGAAAGAAAAATATTTAAGAGAATGAGCACTAGAATATTCATTCTAAAAATTCAAACTAACCGAAAGAATATTATAGTGGAGCTAGATATGTGAACGTGTATTTGAATATTCGAATATTTTCTCAAATATTTCATTTCACATGAAAACAACTTCATTTGTTTATATATATATATATATATATATATATATATATATATATATATATATATATATATATATATATATATATATATATATATATATGTAATTGTTTGGGTTATAGGCAAATGAAAGGCCACTATGAATAGGTTTTATTCAATTTGGATGCCTGGTATATATTTCGATTGTGATTACAATCTTCATCAGGACTTTGAAAAACATTTACATACAATTATACTTGTAAAAAATTGTGTTCAACAACTTACGGCAAACTAACCAACAGGAATATGTTATTTAAAAATAATAATAATAATTAAATAACATATTCCTGTTGGATGGTTGTTGGCCATACCTTTTATTCTTAGTTTGCCGTAAGTTGTTGAACACAATTTTTTACAAGTATAATTGTAAGGAAATGTTTTTCAGAGTCCTGATGAAGATTGTAATCACAATCGAAATATAGACCAGGCATCCAAATTGAATAAAACCTATTCATAGTGGCCTTTCATTTGCCTATAACCCAAACAATCACATTCAAATTACCAGGCAATACTCCTTCTGATTAATGTTATATAGATATATATATATATATATATATATATATATATATATATATATATATATATATATATATATATATATATATATATATATATATATATATATATATATATATATATATATATATATATATATATATATATATATATATATATATATATATATATATATATATATATATATATATATATATATTATATATATATATATATATATATATATATATATATATATATAATGAAACAGTATTCACATATATATTTTTTCTGAATCCTCGTTCAGAACGAATAGTTTCATAGTTTCGATTCGATAAATTATCACAATAGGACCGAAAAACCGAAAATGTATTTCCCATTGATAACCTTTCCCATCGGTGATAATTTCATTTCTCCTTCCGTTTTTTATGCAAATTTGATTATAACAAGTATTGACTGAGAAATATTTTCAGCGAAATTCATGAAAAATATGACTAACTGCTCCTTACAAAACTCCTCATTGGAGTTATTATCCACACACGATTACAAGAAATGGAATCATTTTTTATTTCCGATGATCTCATTTCCGAATAGATTCGAATGCTTTTTAGCACGTCCAAACAAAGGGCATGATTTAATATATTTCTCACACGTAGAAAATCCATGCAAATTTGCGAGACGCGCTTTCAACGACCCAAGAGAAATAGAGAAATTTACTACTGCAAGATACCGCGGCACAATCGATATTCCACCGGAGCCAAATGATTGTGTAGTTACATTCGGGTCATATACTTTCATGGAAATGAATACTGAATTAATGTTAATTCAAAATAAGTCGATATGACGAAATTTCCCGCAATTCCCTCCAGGAATCCTCGAGAAATTTGAGCGACAACTCGTAAATTGCAATTTAACTCCATGAATTATAGAAGTGCTCAGACTTAGAGTTTTATATCTCGATGAGGTTTTGAAATTGTTCGTCCAACTTGTGGTACTATGAAACAATAGAAATTTCAACGTAACGAAAAAACGTTATGTCTCTTCATTCGATTCCCAGCAACTCGTCTTTCTGTAACAAATAATATCAACTCAAATAATATCGAATCATATTTAGAAATGAGTAATCCATCTTTTCTACCGGTAGGTACATCATTTCACGATTCATTTATTTATAATCTATTCTTATTCCATGAACTTACCTTAAAAATGATTAACTGACACAAAATCAACAGTATTTCGTGTTTCAAAACATATATACCAAGTTGGGGAGTTGAGGGGATACTGGCATACCTGACTCGAAGATGTGTTTCAGTCGGCCAACTGTACCACAAGCTGTTTTGGTTCTTTGCATGATCTCCGGTGTAATATCCCCGTCTCCCGTGACAATCTGTCCGAGATATGTGTAAGATGCTGCTATTTCTAATGGGGATCTGTCCACCTCCATTCGCTCTCTAGTGCAGAAATTGTTCAGCATCATCTTTGTTTTTGCGGTGTTTCCTTGCTTGCCATGTTCAGTTCGTTGATGCGCTCTTGAAGATTGGTAGCCTCGTGAGAGGATTATATCGTCACAGGACTATATCGTCAGCGAACCTCAAGTGGCTAAGGTAGCGGCCATTTATTTTAATTCCCTTCTCGGTCCAGTCCAGCTTCTCGAATATACACTCCAAAGCAGCAGGGAACAGTATTCGTCTATTTTGATGGTTGCTGTGGCATGTTCGTATATATTCGAGATCAGCTTGGTAAGGCAAGATGGTATTCCTATCCTTAGTAAAGAGGTGGTTGAAGCTAGAGTTCTAAGTAGACCAAATGCCTTCTTATAGTCAATAAATGGCATATATAAAGGCATATTCGTTGCATCTTGATGTCAGTTCTCGGATGGTGAAAATGTGATCCATCGTACTGTATGACTTCCTGAAGACTGTCTGTTTTAGTGGCTGATATGACAAGTTGGCATTACTGTTGAAGATGGCGACCGATTTAACAGCTGAGAAGTGATTTATTCTTAGTTTGGTTTGGCAATTCATCATCAATAGACTCACGCCTGAACAACGCTTGCAAATAGTGCAATTTCATTCCAAAACGAGATTGCCGTTGTTCCCGATTTTCATGAGCGAATTTTGTTGAGCGATGAAGCGCACTTCTGGTTGAATGGCTACGTCAACAAACAAAACTGCCGCATTTGGAGTGAAGATAATTCTCAAGTGTGTGTCAAAACACCGTTACATCCAGAAAAACTGACTGTTTGGTGTGCTTTATGGGCTGGTGGAATCATTGGTCCGTACTTCTTCAAAAACGATGATGGCCAGAACGTTACAGTCAATGGTGATCGGTATAGAGCCATGAATACAAACTTTTTCATTCCTGAATTGAACAATTATGATGTCCAGTAGCTGTGGTTTCAACAAGACGGCGCAACATGTCACACAGCTCGTGCCACAATCGATTTATTGAAAGACACGTTTGGTGACCGCCTAATTTCACATTTTGGACATGTGAATTGGCCTCCAAGATCTTGTGATTTAACAATGCTAGACTACTTTCTGTGGGGCTATGTGAAGTCATTGGTCTATGCGGTTGAATCACAAACGCTCGACCATTCGGAAGACAATATTCGCCGTGTTATTGCCGATATACGGCCACAAATGTTGGAAAAAGTCATCGAAAATTCGACGTCCAAATTGATCTACATCCGAGCCAATCGTGGCGGTCATATGCCAGAAATCATATTTGAAATGTAATGCCACAAGATTATCTTCCGAATATATAAAAATTCTTGTCAATCGAATGGTCCATCGTTGTTTTATTGCAATTTGAAGGTATTAGTTCTATACCTCTAAAAAAAACACCCTTGAATAAACAACTATTACGACCTTTCAACATTTATCATTATTAATGCTGAAATATAAAAATAATAATTCAAGAAAACTAAGCAGAAGAATTCGATTCAATTTGATTTGAATATCGCGTACAGACTTCATTCAAGTCTCTACGATTATGTCAATTCGCAAATGTTAGGATATGGATGATTTTGTTAATTTTGTTTGAATTTGTTTGATGCGAATAAACTTTATTCGAGTATTATATTATTGTATTATTATGTTATGTATTTTTATATTATTATATCATTATATTATTATATTATTACATTGTTATATTATTATATTATTTTATCATTATATTATTATTATATATCCTTTCTATCTGCAATCTATGTCATTTGAAGACACAAGACGACCATAAACGTTCGTAATTGAATCCTCCGATTCAGCAGTGAAATGAATCATCAGTAATTTGCATGTGTTTTAGTTGGGAGTCACTAGTGTCACGGTTGTTTAGCTATGATATGTACACGTCAACCGGATCGGCAATCGTTGTTCGAAACTAATCTAGTATGCTAATGTCAGAAGGGGTTTAACATAACAAGATGAATAATTGGGATAATTCTAGGCAGAAACAGAACGAATAGTTATTTACATAACAAGACTCGAAAATGACATAACAAGAAGCTATCAAGCATATTCGAAAACAAGAAACTCTTCTGGGGGGTTGCATGTTCAGTAGAACGCCCTCGCCCTATACGGGTTGTTAAGTTTATCTCCATCTGTATTATACCCTATTTCAGGAATAGTTGAAAAAGACATTTATGATAATGCTTGAACCTATCAGTTACTCAGCTCAATTGACTCACTTTATATGAAAAAAATAATCAGCAGTTCTCTTATTCTTTATGTATTAAATTTGAAGCATATCTCCATGTGATCAGAAGCTTGTAGTAATATTAAATTGAAATTGATGATTGATGAGGCCGATGCTTGGAGAAAATCAATGAAACAATATTTAGAATTTTCTCATAATATTAATACAAATACGCATGACGACTTTCCAAACTACTACTTCTTTATCAAATGCTGATTAATGGATTAATACTGGAGTATTAATCCAGCATTTATGTGGATACATATATGTATAAGGAAATAAAATTTTTTTGTGCTTATGGCACTGAATGAAATATTTGAGAAAATGAACACTAGAACATTCATTTGAAAAATTCAAATTAACCAAGAGAATGTTATAGTAGAGCTAGATATGTGAACGTGTACGATGTGATGTCTCCATTATCCTTCAAGGGATAAATGTTAGGGAAATATTGAAATCGATGCCACACATGATGGAAGTGTGAGACATATATGTTTCGTTCTGAAAGGGGGAAAATTTTTTTTAAAAAATTAAAAATTAAGAAAATGAAAAAATCTTCATTCATCAAGAAGATGCTTGGAGGTTGAAATCGTTGCCTCACTTCGATGGACTTGGTGCGACTGACGAATTCCTTGCAGAACGAAACATATATGTGTCGCACTTCCATCAGGTGTGGCATCGATTTCAATATTTCTCTAACATTTATCCCTTGAAGGATAATGGAGACATCACATCGTACACGTTCACATATCTAGCTCTACTATAACATTCTCTTGATTAATTTGAATTTTTCAAATGAATGTTCTAGTGTTCTTTCTTTTTTTGTCTTTTTATATATATATATATATATATATATATATATATATATATACATATATATATATATATATATATATATATATATATATATATATATATATATATATATATATATATATATATATATATATATATATATATATATTTCTTGAAATTGATTTATTGCCTGTTCAAGATATTAAAATCAGAAATAAACTTTTTCCTATCAGAAAAAAGCCTGTTATCGCTAAAAACTTTCGAGATAATATATATATATATATATATATATATATATATATATATATATATATATATATATATATATAAATAGATATAGTATTTAGATAACGGGAATAATCGGTCTGGTGAAAAGTTCAAAAACTCATTTATTTATAACAATTCTCAATATATATTTTTTGTGTCTATTTCAGGAGAAAAACATGATGCAAAGTAATGAGTACAATGATATATGTATAAATATAAAACTATTTACAATTAGATTTTATACAATGATAATAACAGAACTAACATTATTCAACAAACGTCCCTTATTTTCTTTCAACTTGTACCCTACATATTGCTAAACTTATTGGTTGAGTTTCGGACCATTCTACGAGTAAGAGTTCAAATTGAAATCTTCACCTACATCAAATTCAACATAATGATAGATGCACAGTATAAAAATCCACATAACTTATGATCAGCTGAAGTAACCTGAACGAAAGTAGAAACCCACTTTATCTTTATATACTACTAAAACTTCCACAGGTTCTTTTATGATCAAATCATTACTTCCGAAACTTCACAGTATCATAAATATTCATAATATGAATGTATATAGTTGAATTCAACGCTAAAACATTTACTCCACGCCTAGAATTTTTGATATCATATTCATGCTTCGGGTACGCGTTCGGTTTGGCCGGCACTTCAGAATAGGCAATAAATAGTGGTTTATTCAGCGGTGGTGTATGCAACGTATCCCTTTCCAGCTAATCCAGCGCTAGAAAAAACTATCCCCATATAGACTCGTTTTTAATGGAGATCCAATTCTGCTGAATATCTGTATGATACGAGCTAGTGTAAAATTCATATAGTTGCTTTTATATCTCCATATCTTCGCACCGCTCGTTTCGCGGAATGTCTGATAAGCTCTTATCCCCGATTATACATGAATTCAATCTTCATTCAATTTGATAAATGTTTTCACTCCGATTTTTTCGTGTTATCATTTGCAATAGCTTGCTTGTTCAAGGAAATAAATAGATCTTAACTTCTAAATAAATCGGGTGATTTTTGAGAGTGAAGTTATTCAGGTTGGCGGCACTGATTGGTAATGTCATCCATACGTCATCTGTCAAATTGAAAAATTTTCAGTATACTCTGCCATTTCTTCGTAAAGACTTACAAACGAGCAACGATTGCAAATTGTTGAAATTTACTATCCAATTTCGTGCTCTGTGAAAAATGTGTATCGTTTGTTGCGACCATATTATGGTTATCATAATCGACCTTGTGAATCAACAATTCGTGCTGTTATCACCAAATTTCGCACCAAGTTTACTTTGTTGGACATTGAACCATTGTCTCGCAAGCGTACAGTGCGTAGTGAAGAGAAAATTGCAGCCGTTATATACATATACATACCGTCATATTACAGTGTTAATTAGGATCGTGGAATGTCAATTCGTCGTCGTTCTCAGCAATTGGCATGTGCTACTCAACCACAGAGAAAATTTCTCGTGTTGATTAGGGTTTTAAAGCCTACACAATTCAACTTCTGCAGGAATTGAAACCGAATGACCTAACACAACGTCTAATTTTGGTGAATGGGCATTCGAACAGCTCAATGAAACTCCGCTGTTTTATCGAAAAATTGTGATCAGCGATTGGGCTCATTTCTGGCTTAAGGGATATGTAAATACACAAAACTGCATGAAGTGATGAACAGCCACATGCTATACAAGAAATACAGATGCATCCAGAAAAAACGACAGTTTGGTGTTGTTTATGGGCTGGTGGCATAATCGGTCCATTTTTCTTCAAAAACAACTGTGAAAGATACGTTACCGTAAACGGCGAACGATATCGAGCCATGATACGCAACTTTTTTTTGCCCCAGTTGGCGGAGTTGAACTTTGTTGACATGTGGTTTCATCATGACGGTGCCACATGTCACAGAGCTCGTGAAACAATGGACATGTTGTAGGATGAATTTTTTGAGCAGCTTATCTCTTGAAATGGCCCTGTGAATTGGCCGCCAAGTTCATACGATTTGTCGTCTCTGGAATAAAATACTCGAAAAAGTGACGCAAAATTGAACCTTCCGAATGCACCATTCAATACGGAGCCGCAGACAACATTTACATGAAGTTATCTTTAAAATGTAAATGGTAAAGCAAGTTATCAATTTCAATGAAAACTTCGAACATATGATGCAAATTGAGTGCTTCATTCGATTTGAAATAAACTGCGCTTAAAAAGTCACCCAAATGATATATAACTGTGATATAACATTTCTCAGTGAAAAACTATTAGTGATTTGTCATTCAGATTTACTATAATAATAATAATAATAATAATAATAATAATAATAATAATAATAATAATAATATGATGTATAATATAATTTCATTGAAAAATGTTGGCTAATTGACATTCACTTCACATTAATATTTATTGTGAAACATTACTCACATTGTACATATAACATAGCACTAAATATCGTAATTACAACTGAGAATAATGCTAACAAAAGGACTGAATTCAGTTTTGAGTCTGTTCTTCTATTCAGCCCTCGATCGAAAATATTGGTTAAATTTCATATGTAATCATAAAATATGGAAATAATAATATTTTGTAGAATGAACCACATTTGAAAAAATAGAAATTACCTTAAAAATATCAATACTTTGATACAATTCCATTTTGTGAAGAATAGTCGTACTGAAAAAATAAACAAAATATGATACAAAAAAACTGATTCATACATTACTGTGGACATTCGAATCATCAAAGTAGTCTACCTCACTAAAGTATGCCTCTGTTAAGATCAGATATTCAACTCTGCTCTTAAGCAAATAAGTATTATTATTTATAATAAGTAGGTAAGTAAGTAAGATTTTAATACTCTGCAATAGAGTGAATACTCAAATTCATCTGTTTTATGCTTGGGAATAAGTAGCACATCACTGATCCTTGTTAATTTCTCATGATTACTATTCAATTTGATAAACCATCTTCACTTTCTCTAACATATAGTAAACATCTATGAATATATAAACAAGGTAGAGTGAGTAGGTATGTGATTTCTAATGAAGATAGGTTTACAAGATGTTTGTGGATGAATATCGAACAAACGAACTCTTCTGTGTAATGAAATATGAGTTGTATATATTATAACTATATTCGACTAATTAGATCATCCAATCAGTCAACTTCTACCTAAAAACTTGAAAGATCAAATTAGGAATGTTCGAAAAAGATTGATTTTGAATATCTTAGGAACTCCTAAATATATGATTCACTACCAACCGCACTGAAATTGGAAAAATGAATCGACGGGACAGTGTCGATGTCACTTTATTAGTTTTTTGAAATCATTTTTCGATTGTTTTGAGAAAAATTAGTATTTAATAGTGTTGGCGTTTACTTGATGTAAATCCATTATAATTGAATGTAAACTTAAATTCAAACACTTGAACTTATGATTTACACTTTATTGACTACATAGCATGACGCGTTTCGTCGTTACAAACGACTTCTTCAGATGCTTACAGAATAATTCTGTAAGCATCTGAAGAAGTCGTTTGTAACGACGAAACGCGTCATGCTATGTAGGCAATAAAGTGTGAATCAATAGTTCAAGTGTTTGAATTTAAGTTTATATTCAAGAAAAATTAGCACTTCATAAAATATCTTGATGCCAATTACAGGGTGTTCTGAGTTATGTTGACTTAATCTACGAAATTTCGAATAAACGTTGAAATTCATGAAACCATTCAATTTGCTCTACAGTAGTTATTTACTAAAAATTGTTGTGAAAAGTAGCCTCGTATGTGAACATATATAGTCATATAAATCAGAATCTTCTCCAACTTCATCTACAGTTCATTGAAAAATTTTAACAATTATTTTGTTTCATTAACCGATGGTGTATTTGAAACTGATTAAAGTTATAATAATATATGTTAGTATTCTATACAATCAGGTTACTGCATGGTTCCTAATCCATGAAGTGTTTCTTGTACTTTATGAAAATACGATAACAGGAAATTTTCTAAACATTCCACAATGCATACAAAAGTATTATGTTAACGATACATCCTTAGTTGCAATTACTTTTGAAACCAGATAATCCTCTACTTGTACACCTTCAGAACTTGTACAAATAACTGCAGCAATCACAAATGCGCCCACAACAGGGGCCTGAGCGGGCCCAAGCCCACTCAAAGATTCGTTGATGATTTGAGGAAATTGTTAGTTGGTATTTTTTATTTTAATATTGATCATTCAACTGTAAAATGCTCTATGAAACTTTCAAACCCACTATTTCTTATCTGGAATTTGAAAAATTTTCCGTAGCGAGACCCCCGTGTGAGTTCCCCCAATATTTTCCATAAATCGACTCCACTATCTACCTTAATAACGGAAACATCAACATCGGTTTGAAGCAAAGACATCACAAAGACATTCTTTTTTTCATTTTGTTGGCCTGTGTAATTAATTGTTTACTCCAACAAGTATGATTGCTAGACAATCAATGTTGTTTCGTTTGAAATTATTATGGTTTAAGTTTGTTTCATAAGAATTAACATGCATCTAATAAACTAAAATTGATACATTTGGATCAAGTTTCACAAAGTATATTATCAACTCTACATATGTTTTGGGTGATTTGCCCTTTTCATAGGGTGTTTGAATTTTCCTAAATGACTTTCAAAATTACTATTATGTGTCGACAAAAACTCATTTCTTTTCTCATTTCGTAGATTCTAAAATAAAAGAAAACCCACTTTAGAGATTCTTCAGGTTTGGCGATATATTCAGAGACAACTGAATGAAAGTGCATCATATTTCATGCCAATATTAAATTTACAACATCCTTTTCAGGTCTCAAGATCCAATTCGAGGGAAGTCACACTGAGAGATGTCGAGAGGGAAACTTCAGGAGTTTTCAAATGTGAAGTTTCCGCGGATGCACCACTTTTCCATACAGATATGCGTTCGGCGAAGCTGCTTGTAGCAGGTAATATGAGTTACTTCACATTCCGATTTTCCTGTATTTTCCATATCATGCACATAAGAGATACATTCTCAGACATGATCGATTTTCCATTCACGTCTACATGTTTGCAGAAACCGTCGACTTGGGGAGTGAAAAGAATCGAATTTTCTTGAATGTCAAATGAATGTTGAAGAATTTCAATTGTTTTTCTACGATTTGAATAATAAAAATGGTGATTTTTCGAATGAATGAAATATGAAAAATAATTCAGAGCAAACTGATATGAAAATATATTCAACATGCCAAAAATCAATTTTATATTTATAGTTTTATATATATATATATATATATATATATATATATATATATATATATATATATACATATATATATATATATATATATATATATATATATATATATATATATATATATATATATATATATATATTTTTTTTTCGATTGTTCCCCATGAGGAGAGCGACTGAACTTGAATTCGCAATCATTAGGAATTTTGCTTCATCTTTTTTGCCTCCCAAAAACGCTTCATCCTCTCTGAATGCTCTTTCTTCCGTTCATCTGTCCACTTTACTCCAGGTTGACGATTTAATTTTTGCTCAAACTTTACATGTGCGATTTTATAGCGACATTCAGTGCGATCTTCGAGATTTTTTATATTGATCTGTTGTAGATCCTTTTGGACCTCTTTTAGCCACTCTGTTCCGCATTTACTATTCATAATTATATTGAGTAGTTTCTTCGGTATTCTGGACTGTTTCATTCTGTAGACATGTGCATAGAACTTTGCTCGTCGTTTTCTGATTTCTTCCGTTATCGTATTTGTCTTTTGATACAGTTCATTCTGAGGTCTTTTCATCCAAATACCGTTTCTATTGATTGGCCCGTAAATCTTTCTGAGAATTTTTCGTTCTTGTTTTTCTATTTCTCTATTTCTTGAATGGCCGCCAATAACCATTGTTTCAGCTGCGTAGATTGCTTCTGGAAGAATCGTTGTGTTATAATGCCTCAATTTGGCGCCTCTTGAAATGCACTTTTTGTTTTAGTGAGCCCATGTTAGTTTGTAGGCCCTTTGGAGCTTGGTTATTCTCTGTTCATTAGCGATTCGGTTTAAACCTGAGGACTGTATAACTTCCCCGAGGTATTTAAAATGGCCTACTTGCAGAAATTCACCATGTTTTGTCATAAGAGAAGATTTATTTTTTGGTATTCTTTCCATGTATTGGTTTTATCATAAGAAATTTGTAACCCGGTTTTCTGCGCAATTCCATGTAGTTTTTCCACGGCGCGAATGGCTTCAGTTCTGTTGTCTGTGATGATAGCAATATCGTCTGCAAAGGCGAGACATTTGACATTCATTCTGTTTTCTTTTTTGATACCCATTTGTATGCCCTTCACGTGAAGTTCCCATTCCCTAATGATCTTTTCTAAAACAAATATTCAATATATATATATATATATATATATATATATATATATATATATATATATATATATATATATATTATTTGGATTGAACTTGAAATCGCAATTAGGACATTTGCTTCATCTTTCTTTCATCCCAAAAATGCTTCATCTTCTCTGAATGCTCTTTCTTCTGTTCATCTGTCCATTTTATTCCAGGTTGACGATTTGATTTTTGCTCAAACTTCACATGTGCGATTTAATAGCGACATTCAGTGAGATCTTCGAGATTTTCATTATTGATCTGTTGTAGATCCTTTTGGACCTCTTTTAGCCAATTTGTTCCGCATTTACTATTCATAATTATATCTAGTAGTTTCTTCGGTATTCTGGACTGTTTCATTCTGTAGACATGTGCATAGAACTTTGATCGTCGTTTTCTGATTTCTTCCGTTATCGTATTTGTCTTTTGATCACGTTCATTCTAAGGTATCTTATTCTAAGGTTTCTATTGATTGGCCCGAAATTCTTTCCAGGAATTTCTCGTTCTTGTTTTTCTATTTCTCTAATTTTGAATGACCGTCAATAACCATTGTTTCAGATGCGTAGATTGCTTCTGGCAGAATCGTTGTGTTATAATCCCTCAATTTGGCGCTTCTCGAAATGCTCTTTTTGTTATAGTGAGCCCATGCTAGTGTGTAGGCCCTTTGGAGCTTGGTAATTCTCTGTTCATTAGCGATTCGGTTTAAATCTGAGGACTGTATAACTTCCCCGAGATATTTAAAATGGCCGACTTGCAGAATTTCAGGATGTTTTGTGATAAGAGAAGATTTATTTCTTGGTTTTGTTTCCACGTATTTGGTTTTATCATAAGATATTTGTTACCCTGTTTTCAGCGCCATTTCAAGTTATTTTTCAACGGCGAGAATGGCTTCCGTTCTGTTGTCTGTATGATATCAATACCGTTTGAAAAGGCGAGACATTTGACATTTATTCGATTTTCTTGCCCTACAAGTGAGGTTCCTGTTACTTTCAATGTTAGATGTATTCATTGTTGATCCCTCAGATTTGGGATAAATACTAATATATGCAATATATATGCATACTACTTTGCAATTCATCTCTATCTTCTGATTCACAAAAGATTTTCAGAATTTGAGACGACCGACGCCTTTCGTTTGTTGGAGGAGGCGCATCTGAAGAATACCTTGCATCACGAAACAGTGACTATCTCTCGTTTTCCATGAATATAGGCACCGATTTCAATATTCTCCGAAATTCATCCGTTGAAGAATATCACATTGTTCATGTTTCACTTCTTGAAATGTCAAACCGAGAGTTTCTACCATCGCGACCTAGATGGCATTACTTTATCAAATTAGATGAAATTGTCCAAAAACTAGAAATGTAAATTGTTGTATCTGAACTGATAACGACGTGCGAAACTTTTCATGGTAGATGTATTCATGTTTTTTTCATTGATTCCTGAGATTAGAGATATATAGTAATTTATACATCAATTACGCATGCGACCTCACAATATATTTCTGTCTTCTGATTCAGAGAGGCTATTTAGACGAGACGTAACTGAAATTGTAGTACAAAACAGTGAACTGTCTCACTTCGTGAAAAACTATCGAAAAAAAAGTATAGTATGCTTTAAATAGTATGTAGATTTAACAATATTATTATAGCTCCATTCGTTATTCACATTCTGGGTTGAAGATTTCGTAAAGTATATATAATAGCCCTAACGGCGAAACATTGACCAAATCTCACAACCCGGAGAGTTGATGTGGACGCCTAACAGTGTTGACTTCCATTACAGGAGTGTTTATTTGTTGTTGTTTTTTCATGTCCAGGTTCGTGCACCTTGAACTTGGCTACGTTGTTCCGAGGAGAGCAGTAAGTAGACCAGGGTCGATAATTTTAAAAATGGTAAAAAGTGAAAAAAAAATGAAAGTAGGATGAAACCCAATTAAAAAATAACAAGAATATAACAAAAATGAAAGAAAAAATAAATTACGGGTGATCTGAGGTCGGGAAGTGGATGAGGGGTGAGTTTTTAAGGGTGAAAAACGGTGTACTTCGATTTCTGGCAAAATTACAAGTCCTACTGAAAAGAAATGAATGACAAAGTTTTAGGTAATAAAGAGACCTACCACATTTGTGATCACACTTTTTTCACATAACCTCAAAATTTATGTGAAAAATTGAAATAATCAGGTTTTTGGTTTTTTATTTTTATCTTATGCGAAAAAAATTTTTTTTTCACGAAATTTGGTGAAAACTTACCTTTCTATATTCTAAAACACTGTCATTTTTTTGATTCTAAATATTTATTTTTTCACCTTATTTTGACTTAATATCATAAAAAACACCCTGATTTTCCACGTCAGAAATTCTCACGTCAAAATATCAGCTTTTTAAAGAAAGTCGGGGTGTTTTTTATTCGTTGAAATCTCTTCTTTCTGGTAATGTGGAAAAATATATACATTACTATGGTAAATGTTCTCAGAAAATGCAATGAAAGAATTCGAATTCGAAATTTTTTTTTAATCACTACGTACAATTTTGAGCTACTAAGTAAAATTTACACTTTAATCACTTGGAAAACGTAAGATTTTATATAACATTGATAAACAAAAAAATTACAAATCCATAAATCATAAAGATTGCAAGAAATATAGGATTTAAAGCGGAGAAAAAAATTTCGGATTCGAGTTTTTTTTTTTTTGCATTTTCTGAGAACATTTACCATGGTAATATATATATATATATATATATATATATATATATATATATATATATATATATATATATATATA
Source organism: Henosepilachna vigintioctopunctata (assembly GCA_030704895.1). Taxonomy (NCBI): domain Eukaryota; kingdom Metazoa; phylum Arthropoda; class Insecta; order Coleoptera; family Coccinellidae; genus Henosepilachna; species Henosepilachna vigintioctopunctata. The sequence goes on along the minus strand of JARQZJ010000031.1, from coordinate 532,968 downwards.
TATATATATATTACATTATTAGAAAAAAGAAATTTCAACGAGCGAAACACTCCCCGATTTTCCTTAAAACGCTGATATTTTGACGTGAGAATTTTCGATTGAAAATTAAGGTGTTTTTTCGATATCAAGTCAAAATGAGGTGAAAAAATTAATATTTGAAAACAAAAAAATTACAGTGTCTTTAGGACAAAGAAATGTAAGTTTTCACCAAATTTTGTGAAAACAAAAAATTTTTTTGCATAAGATAAAAATGAAAAACCAAAAACTTGATTATTTGAATTTTTCACATAAATTTTGAGGTTATGTGGAAAAAACGTGATAACAAAAGTAGTAGGTCTCTTTAATACCTACATTTTTGTCGTTCAATTTTTTCCATAGAACTTCTAGTTTTATGTAGTATGTAGTTTTATTGTAGTTTTTTTTACTTGGTGAGTAAAAACTCACCACTTGCACTTCCCGACCTCAGATCGCCCGTAATTTATTTTCCCTTCAGTTTTGTTATTCTGCTATTCTCGTTCTTTTTTAACGGGTTTCATCCTACTATTATTTTTTTGGTTCAAAAATTATCGACCCTGGTCTAAAGCACGAAGCACTTGTCAATGGCTGCTTTCGATTGCAGGCTATGTCGATAATTCTGATTTGTTGATATATCTACATATTCAACACTAATATCATGACGACAACGAGAGAATGAATTAATACCCGGGTTAACAAGAAGATTGTGGTTGGGAGGTTGTGAATTCATTTGCCTTGAAGTGAGAAGTGGTATCTTTTCCGTTCATGTCTGAAACGACGAAAATTTTTATGACTACATATCCTAATTTTCACTACCACTGCGATCCACATAAGAATTTTCCTATCCGTTTTAAGAGGTCGTATACAGTCACACACACGAAAAAGTTCAGCAAAAAGACAAAATCTAACAATAAGAGCTGATATAATTGCAGCTCTCAACATTAGTTAACAACAAATAAGTCTTAACAGCAGAAACCAAAGTACCCAATCTCATATTCCTCAAATTGAATTTATTTTCGTTTTGTAATTATTTTTCGGGACGAAAACAATGAAATATGAAATATCATCGGATTATATTTCTCGCTTTGTCATGGTGTTTTTCCAAATAAAAAATTCTCATCTTTTAGTCTCGCTTCAGTGAGGTCGAATGATCCGAGTGTTTAACACCTGAAAAATCAGGTGCGAAATTTCGTTTGTGCTTTCGCCACTGCTCCTCTTGCGTAATTACCAAATTAATACCCGTTATGAATGGGATATGACTGGGGTGAGATCCGTGAATGCGAGAGAGCTTTTAGACGAATTTGACGGACGTAAAACCATTGATGTGTTCGTGGAGCATTTTTTGATGGCTCTCGATGGGTTTTCAGTAAGCTCCGGGAAAGAAAAATAGCGATTGAGTGAAATTCTCTATTCTGCTCGTTTTTGCATCGTGTAGATCTTGAATAATGCATAATGGAAAGTCTATCGAGTCGTAAATTTTACATATGGATTTTTCGATTGGCGATATGAACTGGTGAAAACGTAAAACTGAGAAACTGTTTTTGAGAAGTGAAATAAGATTTTGTTTTGAATTTTCACATTACTATGAGTGACAAGAAATATGAATGAGAATTTCTTCATTGGATATAAAGAAGTATACAATGAAATATCAATAAGCTTATTCCAGCAAAACTTTATAATCTGATCAATTCTACTATTATTTCAATTTCCATATTTTAAAAGTTCATACCTATCATTATTTCTGAAATTTAAAGTACTATTGGTCTTCATGGCTTACTACGAAAAGTAACTACCAAGAGAGTTAAAATCATGTCAATGACAGAGAAAATTTCAGGAAAAAAGGCTAATGATATTCTAAAAACTTTGGAGGTATGAGGTACAAAACACTACTTTTTAGTTTCACATTACTCCAAAGTAGTTTAAAACGTAATAGTATTAGCCTTCAGTAGTATTAACAGTTACACCTATATTCTTATATCAATTCAAAAACTGATTACGAAATTTATAATTTTGATAATTGATGAGGCCGATACTTGGAGAAAATTAATATCCATAATACAACAATATTTAAAATTTTCTCATAATTTAATATAAAATACGCATGACGACGTTTTGAAGTACTGCTTCTTTATCACATGCTAGATTAATACTCAGTACGCAGTACTGAGTATCCAGTACTGCGATGGTTCAGTACTGCTGAGAATACTCAGTACGCAGTATTAATCCAGCATTTGATAAAGAAGTAGTACATCGAAACGTCGTCATGCGTATTTTATATTAAATTATGAGAAAATTTTAAATATTTATAATTTTGCTAATATTTCATTTCGCGTATAGCTTCATTGAAAACAGCACTCCCATGCTTAAGATATGACAAAATTCGAGAAGCATGTACCTACTTTTCTAATGAAAAATAATTATTCACGTAATTCAAATACAACTGAGTAGTTTTCTGATTTCCACTATAATTAATTCAAAACATAACAATATTGTTATGTTTGTCTCCATTGTACTCTCCATTGTCTTTTTAGGGATCAATGTTGTAATATTGGAATCAAAGATAAATGTCAACAAAATGGAATATTTTATATATATATAAATATAATATATATATATATATATCTATATATGTATATATATATATAAATTATATATATATATATATATATATATATATATATATATATATATATATATATATATATATATATATATATATATATATATATATATATATATATATATATATATATATATATATATATATATATATATATATATATATATATATATATATATATATATTGAAATTGATATATATATATATTTAAGATATTTCATTTTGTAAGTTTTCAGCAATAACATATTTTTTGATATGAGAAAGTTGTAATATAACAACGAAACGTCAACAAAAATAAAGTTTTTCATATAAAAAAGCCTATTACTGAAAACTATATATATATAAAATATATATATATATATATATAATGTTTTCAGCAATATAACAGACTTCCTTTTTTAATATGAAAAACTTTATTTTTGTTAACGTTTCGTTGTATATCACAACTTTGTCAAAACTTCTTTTTCGTTTTGACGACGAAACGTTAACAAAAATAAAGTTTTTCATATTAAAAGAAGCCTGTTATTGCTAAAAACATTCAAAATAAAATATCTTAAACAGGCAATAAATCAATTTCACAAAAAAATTTATATATATATATATATATATATATATATATATATATATATATATATATATATATATATATATATATATATATATATATATATATATATATATATATATATATATATATATATATATATATATTCCAATGAATCCAGATCAAGCATTGATTTTTTTGCAGAGATTCCAGATGAAGAACCTGTTGTTAGGACTGATGTCCAAAAAATAACCCCAGGTGCCAGAATGACAGCTAATTGCACCACTCCTGGTTCATATCCATATATGAATGTAACATGGTTGATAAATGATGAAGAGGTACGTTGAATTCATTACAATGTCATATTTCGGAAGTGTTGTTCAATAAAATAACTGAATATAAACAAAAATTCAAACACTTGCACTTTTATTGATAGCGTTTCTTGGTAACGTTTCGTCGTTACAAACGACTTCTTCAGGTGCTACTAGAATATTTTACTAATGGAGTACTCTAGTAGCATCTGAAGAAGTCGTTTGTAATGACGAAACGGATCATGCTATGTTATCAATAAAAGTGTAAATCTAAAGTTCAAGTGAATTTTAGTTTATATTCAATTATAACGAATTTACATCAAGTAAACGCCAACACTATTCAATATAATGAAAATTGCTGTATTCTGCGAGTCTGTGAGAGTTTCCACCCCCATAGTATTAAACCCTCACCCTCATCAATTTTAGTTGTCATCCGACTAGAAAATCTGATTTGATATTTCAAGTTAACAAACACGAAGTAGTTGAATTTCCTTGTTTACCGCATATTTGGAAATATGATATTGTCGAAATTTCAGAAATAAATAATATACTACATAATCGAGGTTAAGTTCCTAAAATTATTCGTTCATAAATCCGATTTTACTGTTACTTAAACTAGACAAAAATCTATAATATCTCCTCTACATGAGAAAATCTTTATGTCTTCGGTGTTAACACGAACAAATCAAGCATTCAACTTCCAGATACGAGAACAAATCACAGTTTAGTCCATATAGATCGTATTTTCAGTTTATAGTGCCATATATCTGGGGTGTTTCGAAGTATTTGTGCCTCTACATAAATTCTATACTAACCGAAACTTGGCAAACAATGAAATTAAATTTTCGCCAATAAATCATATGGGCTAGTATCACTGAATGTAATATTTTGGAATTTGTACATAAAGTCGTCGGGTAAACAACGTGTTTTATGTATCGAGAACCCAGTTTGACGCTTAACTATCTCTATCGCTTAATACGAACTGTTGGAACTGCAGGGGGCAGTCGCCAGCTAACGCTTATTTATAACATGTTATGAAATATTTCAATGAAACACTGTGAAAATATGATCGCGTTATAAAAATATTCAAGTACATGCACCAAACTTCTGCAGAAAGCAAATAAATCACCCTGACCATTTATTTTGCATGGAGTCTTGAACTGTACTCTCAAAACACTCGGTGGCACATTGTTAAATGTATTTTAAAACTAAAATTTTATAAAGAATAATTATTCAATCTATCTGATCTTTAAGTGGAAGTTTCATTCGAATGAATTTCTTGATAATTTGTAAAAACAAAATAACACTGATGGACTATAAATATAAGTCGAATTACATAAATATATTTCCTCTTAACGGAAAACGAAAGTGAACCTTATTCAAGATCATTAAACTGATTAAACAATTTGCCAGAAATTATTATATTATATATATATATATATATATATATATATATATATATATATATATATATATATATATATATATATATATATATATATATATATATATATATATATATATATATATATATATATATATATATATATATATATATTTTAATGTTTTTAGCAAAATCAGCTTATTTTCAATGTCAACAACTCTATTTTCGTTGACGTATCGTTGTACATCACAGCTTTGTGAAAACTAATAATATTAATATTAGTTTTGACAAAAATGTGATATACAACGAAACGTCAACGAAAATGAAGTTTTTAGCATTGAAAATAGCCTGTTTTTGCCAAAAACATTAAAAATAAACTATCTTGAACAGGCAATGAATTAATTCAAATATATATATATATATATATATATATATATATATATATATATATATATATATATATATATATATATATATATATATATATATATATATATATATATATATATATATATATAAATAACTTAAAAAATGTTCAAGAAAAGTACATCAATATAATATAATATAAAACGGCAAAAAATAGTGCAAAAAGAGCAATATATATCATAACGTCAGAAGGTATCTCAAAAATGCTATGAGCAATGCTCTCAGAATATATTATTATATTCTGAGAGTATGGATTAAAATAATCTGCTATGAGTTCACCTCCTTGCATATATTATGAATGAGAAACCATAAACGAATAATCCTTGTGCATGGTTCCAAATTCAAAATAAAAAAACAAGTGCCTTAGACAATCTTAGTTAACATTAAAGTTAACAGAATGAGTTTCAATTCTTTTTGCTACAGACCAATGAACATGAACACAAATATAATTAATAAAAACAATAAACAATTTTTATATGCAATCAATACATTGATGCATTGCTTTGATCAAGAGAAAATCCAGTCTTTTACAGTTTTTCAGTACCTAAGTAGTGTAAAATCGTGAATTTTTCATCTTGATCGTCAGTTCAGTATCTGAGGTTCTATTAGCCAGCTGTATAAACCTCCATTGCAATAACGTTTCATTGATTTTCGGAACTATATAAACTATATAAGATATATATATATATATATATATATATATATATATATATATATATATATATATATATATATATATATATATATATATATAAATCGCAAGATATGTTGGTAAGCGCATAATTCAACAACGCCTGCATCAATTTTGCCAATTCTTTTTTGTAAATGTTCGTTGAAGTCCAAGGATGGTTTTTACGGCGAGAAAAATTCGAATAATTGCCGAGAAACCCCTAACAACAGCCCTTCTCTTTTTCCCATACGTTTGCTAACTAAAATGTAGAGTCAATGACTGGACCAATTTCATTATTTTTCTTGTTGTGTTTGTTATTGTCAGGGTGAAAATATTGAAAAGTTGCTTATTAAATTAGAAAATTTGATAATAATTAATAATATAAGTAAGAAATAATTATTAATTCCCAAAAAGAGGATGTACAAAAACTGAATATCTTATCACACATCACGATTAGTTCAGAGCTATAACGACTAATATTCAATTTCATATAAAAAATTTAAGATAAAATTTTGGTAAGTTTAAATAGACTAACATACACGTTACTAACCTAGCACGTGGTATATTTAATAAGTCATAGTTTTCTTCAATATACAGTCGAAATTTCGTTTTTAGAAATGATAGCTATCAGATGTACAAACTTAAGTTGCAGAACTCGCAATGCAGCAAGTCAAAGATATAAAAGAGCAAGTCAAACTGACGAGCAACGTGAAGCTCGATGTGAAGTTGAACGGAATCGAAATTAACAATATGAAAAGGTTGCGTTTAACTGCAATCGACCTGCATTCAATAATAACTTTGAAATAGATTACAGTTCACAGCAAATCGTTGCTTTAGAACCAATGAACGTTGTATCTCAATATTGCAACGCAAAGTTAATTATTATTGATAAGAAAATACTACCAATGATGCGACAAAATATTGCGCGAAGAGTCAATTCAAATAGACGCTATTGGTACAGCCACCAGAGCCACTATATTCATTGGTTTCCGGAATGGACTAAACTCTGAACATTTTTTGACATATATCCAGCAAATATCTCATATAATTAATGAAATATTTAGGACAAGTACTTGATAAGAAATTATTAACATGCCGTTCAACTATAGAAATGACACATTTTGAATTTACACCAAACGTGTTAATATAGGAATTTTTTGATAATTCGACTGATTTGAAATAACAGGAAATATTGCAGACCCTTCGTAAGTGAGTATATCCCTGGCACCACACGGGATGAATATTAAAAACAAGATAGTGTAACAAATAGTAGAACATGTCTTTCCGGCTTTTTGAAAAATAATCAGAGAAATATAAATGGGCATACAAAGTTCGCCGAGTCAGCTAGTATATATATATATATATATATATATATATATATATATATATATATATATATATATATATATATATATATATATATATATATATATATATTCTTGCCTCTCACACACACGCATATATATATATATATATATTCTTGTCTCTCACACACACACATATATATATATATATATATATATATATATATATATATATATATATATATATATATATATAAATTTGTGAGAGACAAGAATTGTTCTCACAAAAATATATAGTGGGGCATTATGGACATTCACAAACAAAAACTCTTTCACATTCTAAACTGCCATCAGCCTGAAACTGATAACTAACTAAATACATACGGCATCTAATCTGTGAAACCTCTCAGGACGTTCCTATGAAATAATTGAAATCTGATTGATCACTTTTTGATGATAAAATCCATTCTCATTCAATCACTCACAGGCCACAAAATCAATAAAACCCTCACACATCGAACAATATTCGTCACTGAACCGCATAAGGAGCATACTTATGGGAAAATAATCCGGAGATTTTGTTCGAGGTCACTGAACAAGAGAGAACTTGACTCGCGGCATAAAACATGAAGATTTTCTTATAACAGAAACTGTCCGAGCGAGGCTCGGAAGAGGGAGAGACCTGAGCCGTGTCAAGTTATAAGGCTTATCAATATCTAACAGAAGTCTATATGTCGACCCTCCTACAAGCCATCTATCAGGATAGATTTCATTGAATGATGGGTATTATTGAGAAACGTAAGCCCACTCTTTGCCATCCATTCGGCTATACCACCTTCCCGAGAGCCCGAGATTTGAATTTGGGTTGTAATAGACTCCACTATTCGCATTGATGTAAAATTTATTACTCGTCACGGGTTTTTTAGCACTAGTTTTTCGGACAAAACGTTTCGGACCGTTTCAATTTGAATATTTCAATTGATTATATATATAAATTAGATGTTTGTAACTTAATATGTGTCTCTTGCCTATGTATATGTTGTAATTCTATATTTCTTTGAATTGCATGTGTTTCTGTGCAAAGAAATAATAAAAAATGTTCGAAACTGAACATGTGAATGCATTGTGAGGGAGTTTTTGAGTTGGTGTCGAATGAACAATCTGATGGTGAACGTTGACAAAACTGTATGTGTTCAGTTTTGTCTAAAGGGTAATGGAATTAGTACAGTGGATGTTAAATATGGGGACAACACTATATCATCATCCCAATCAACAAAGTTTCTTGGAATATACGTAGACAAAAATTTGAGATGGACATCACACATTGAGGTCTTATGTAAAAAATTGAGTACCTCATTTTTTGCAATCTCTAGAATCAAGAACATCGTACCTAGAAACTGTGTTATGAATGTGTATTACAGTCTTGTATATAGTCATCTAGATTATAATATTCTGCTGTGGGGCTGCTCTACAGAAATGAATAGGGTGTTTATTACACAGAAGCGAATACTTCGATTAATATTCAATATTCATCAGCGAACACCTTGTAAACCTATCTTCATTAATAATTACATACTCAGCTTTACCGTGTTTATATATTTATAGATGTTTGTTATATGTTAAAGAAAATGAAGATAGGTTTATTAAATTGAATAGAAATCATGAGTATTCAACAAGGAACAGGGATGTGCTACTTATTCCTATGCATAAAACAGCTAAATTTGAGCACTCTCTCTATTGTCAGAGTATTAAAATTTTCAACCATTTACCATCGTATTTGAGAGTACTGAAAGCTCATTTGTTTAAGAAGAGTGTTAAATCTCTGCTCTTAACAAAGGCATACTATAGTGTGGCAGAGTATTTCGATGATTCGGATGTAGGCAATAATGTATGAATCAATTTTTTGTATCATATGTTTGTATATTTTTTAACACAAATGTTCTGCACCATGTGAAATTTTCTCAAATGCCTAATATCTCTGACGAAATTTTTTTCTTTTCTTTTCTTTTCAATCGAAGTTGTATATTATTGTTAATATGAATTTAACCAAGATTATTGTCTGAACCAATATTTTTGCTTGTTTTCAATAGTTTTGAGAGCATTTTTGTTATTTGTAATTATTGTATCAAATTTTACAATGTGAGGAATGTTTCTCAATAAACTTATCTTATTAAAAAAAACTGCTGAATAGGGTTTTTTGGTTTTTGAAAACCGGTTTCTTGGAGAAAGTTATGAAACTCGAAAACCGTTTATTTAGTAGAAAATATCGGTTTTCAATGTATAAATAACACGAAAAGTGGCATTATTAAGTTATCTGGACAAATATCATCAAGATTATATAAAGATTACTTACAGGGCAAGAATGTGATATTTAAAAACATGATGAAAGCGATATTCAAGAGCCAGACAATGTTTTATTGAAAAATGCTATGGAAGTGGCAATTAATAAATAGTTGAAGGAACCGGAAGAAGCGACTTCCTCTACTCAAACTCTGAGAAGGAATTTTTGGCCCAGGAAGCCAGAAATAAAAGGACACAAAACTATTATATCAGGCTTTGAAAACGATTAAGCCTAGTTCGGTTGCGAGTGAAAGGGTACTTTCTATTTCGGGGAATTTTGTGAATAAACTGAGGACACGGCTAAATAGCAAATAGATAGACGTCCTCTGTTTTCTGAGATAATATTTCATTGAACAAAAAATAAATAGAATATTTAAATTTTTATTAAAATTGCCCGGAATAGAAAATACTCGGCCCTTTGCTTAATTGTCTTCAAAACTAAAATTGATTTTAATAAGTATGTATGCATAAACTTTATTTACTCTTGTCTTCCGGGTTTGATTATAATTTACATTATATATTACACAGTTATATATTTTCTAATTGTTTTCAATAAGTATCCATCTGTATCCGATAATGATTGTTTTTAAAAAAATTATATGGTCATTATAAAAGTTTGAAAATATTGTTTTTATTCATTCGGACTCTTTCCTAAATAACTCGTTTCACTATTATAAAATTATGCACATTCTTATATGTGAAAATTATGCATGAACAAGGAATAATTAATTTTAAAGTTATTTAATCCTGATCAACTATTATTTCTTTGTTCTACTGAATTGCATTAAAAGATTTCACTATCAATAGAATCGAACAGTAAATAATTTCAGTCAAAAACTACTTTTAATCACTCTAAATTTTCTGTTAAAATTTTCTGTTCGAATTACAGAATATTCAATCAAAACGTTTTCTATAAAAATTCGAAACCGGTTAAAATCGGTTTTCTGGTGAAATAACTATTCGAAAACCGGATTTTTAAATGTCGGTTTTTGTATAAATCCTACTTCTGAAGCACCAACATCTTATAGATTAAATATTGTATAGATTAGTCTGTTACTTCCTGATGATACTATCACTGAGAAAAAATATAGTTCGTTTACTATCATTGTTTTGAGTCATTCAGTTATGTCTATCATAATTTGAAATAATAATATCATTAAAGGCACCTCATCTACGGCGATGAGGTAGATGTGGAAAATTAACATTGATATCGTGCCAGCTAAAAAAGTTATAAAAGAATTATTCTAAGAATTATATTTAATGCAGGCAAACTAAAATTAAGTAAAAGAAACTTACGTTGAAAACCTACACATTTTTCTATATAACAGCCGTTTACATATGATTCAAGGTTATTGCCTATCGTCAGAACGGCGTAGTTCAAGTTAAAGATGAAAGTACTTGAAGAGATATATAAAAAATTAATATATAAAACACGAAACACAGTTTCGTACACGTTTTATACACCCAAAACATATTGGGAAGAGTCAACACAACGTTGCAGACGACAATGAAATACCGTCCGGCTATTGTGAGACTTTTATAGCTTCTGGAAATCCCAGACAATCTTAATGATAAAAGAATTATTCTAAGAATTATATTTAATGCAGGCAAACTAAAATTAATTAAAAGAAACATACGTTGAAAACCTACACATTTTTCTATATAACAGCCGTTTACATATGTTTCAAGGTTATTGCCTAAAAAAGTTATAGTAGGAGAGCCTGTGGGAGCTTGACCTTCACCCATCTGTTAACCAGATGAGGCTTTTTTGTATGAAATATTATTGATTTATGAACACCCTCTGATAGCTTGCCTATCGAAAAGTCTTCAAAGTTATGTTTAACTCAATTATTTACATCGCCATCATCAAGTCAATTTAGCTAACTTAACCTATATCACAACCGATAAAAATTGCTATCAGAAAAAAGATAATTCAATTACCTAAATTACATTGTAACTTTCACCAAAAGTAGAGTGACAAGCTTCAAGGGTTCAAAATTGAATATGTGCGAGAGCGAAAGTAGATCATCATGTGTGATAGGTCAGGATGCATGCTGGTTGCTGGCAGTGTTTTTTGCTGGCAAGTCTATACATTTATTCTGTTAATCAAATTGTTTTACTTCTGATAGCAATTTTCATTGGTTATCATGTCTTTTAATTTATCTAAATAGACATAGTGAAAATTAAATGAGATATCCATTGAAAATATTCAAACTCAAAATAACAATGAACAATTTTCGATAGGGAAGCTATCATAGGGGTGATGATAAATCAATAACATAGCTTAAAAAAATAAATATACTCTCATTATCATTCGTATTCGCCAACACGGTGACATCTTCAGATGTTAGCGATATTCGAAGCTAATATTATATGAAAAAAAAACAAATTTATACTGGAAGAATAAGGAAAAAAGAGAATGAACCAACATCCATTGAACGAACAGGGCATTAATCGATTGGACCGATACTTGAAAATTTAACAACATCGTTGAAATGAAACTGAGTAGTTTGTAATTTTCACTATAATTCATAGTCTAAGAGCCAGTAAACATCTGACTACAGACCAAAATTTTCTCAGTTAGAGACTTGTACCTACTATACATGAAATGGGACTTGGTTCAGCGAAGTCGCGGTAGGTTTGGTACTGCGCAGCCATAATAGGTGTGATATTTTGGGGAAAAAAAAATATTTTTTGGAAAGCTGCCGTTTTGATATGTTGAAATATATTATTATACCTAGTCAAAACCGAAAGGGCAGAACATTCCCGCGGTTATTTTCTTGTGGCAGACCATTTGAAAATGGGGAAAAAAAACTTCTTTTTGACATATTTCAGGAAACTTCAAATTTTGATATGTTATTTTTGATAGTATCAGAAGCATATATCTCTCATGGCAAACCAAACCCGCGGTTGCTTTGGCACGGCACACCGAGAAACACTTTTTCCCGCGCAAATTTACCTGTGTGATATATACGTAGTATACGGAATGAAAGGATTTTCGTTTTATCTTTTTTCTTCCTAATTTATTACTGTCGTATTCTTTCTCTTTCAACTCTTTTTAACGGCAAAATTGACATACATTAAGAAAAAAACCAATTTGAAAATAATGTTTCAAATTTGAACGAATTTGAATTCAGTTGATTAGATAATAATAATATTATTTACAGTTTCGATGCCTGTCATCACTCTATAAAGTGCATAATCAACTTAGGTATATGAATTTTTAACTCTTTGAGATTATTTTTTCCACATTTTCAATCGAAAAACACTTATTCCAGCGCAAATACAACAGAAACGAAAATCTCTTCATTCCGTATACTACGTACATACTACACACAGGTAAATTTGCGCGGGAAAAAGTGTTTTTCGGTCTCCCGTGCCAAAGCAACCGCGGGATCGGTCTGCCATGAGAGATATATGCTTCTGATACTATCAAGAATAACATATCAAAATTTGAAGTTTCCTGAAATATGTCAAAAAGAAGTTTGTTTTTCCCATTTTCAAATGGTCTGCCACAAGAAAATAACCGCAGGAATGATCTGCCCTTTCGGTTTTGAGTAGGTATGATAATATATTTCAAAATATCAAAACGGCAGCTTTCTTAAAATATGTTTTTTTTTCCCCAAAATATCACACCTATTATGCCTGCGCAGTACCAAACCTACCGCGACTTCGCTAAACCAAGTCCCATTTCATATATAGTAGGTACAACTCTCTCACTGAGAAAATTTTGGTCTTTCCTGTGTCGTCAGATGTTTACTGGCTCTTAGACTATCAGTCAAACATGACAATATAGTTTCACCGCACAGTGGCTAATAATCTACAATTCAGTTGATTGAATGTTCGCTGATCGCTTGGTGAAACATCGTTTAATATACGTCAAACACCAGTTTATTACCATTGTTACCCTCCTCAGTTTCTTAATCAAAGTCTTTCTTTGTTATTCGATAATTTTTAGATTTAGTTTAATACTTTTACCTCTATAATGACCTGTCTCCATACCTCGGAGACATCGATATCAGCTTTGAGTCTATAGCAGGTAACGATGTATCCATAATTAAATAATATTTAGAATCTTCTCATAATTTAATACAATTGCGCATGACGACTGAATTAGAGTTTATGCAATGATGATAACAGAATTAACATTATTCAACAAACGTCTCTTATTTTGCTTCCACTTATACCCTACGGCCTACATGGTGCTAAACTGAATTCAGTTATAAAAATTGAAAATACAGTCTAGCAACATGTAGGCCGTAGTATATAAGAGGAAATAAAAAGGAGACGTTTATTGAATAATGTTAGTTATGTTATTTTCACTGCGTGAACTCTAATTCTTGTTTTTTCTCCTACAGAAGACACAAAAAAGACACATTACAATTCTCGAAATATCGAGAATTGTAATGAATGAAAAAGTTTTCAAGCGCTTCACCAGACCGTTTATTCCCGTTACCTACCTTAATTCCACATATGAATATATATATATATATATATATATATATATATATATATATATATATATATATATATATATATATATATATATATATATATATATATATATATATATATATATATATATATATATATATATATATATATATATATATATATATATATATATATATATATATATATATATATATATATATATATATATATATATATATATATATATATATATATATATATATATATATATATATATATATATATATATATATATATATATATATATATATATATATATATATATATATATATATGGAAATGAAATTTTTTTGTGCTTATGGCACTCAAAATATTTAAGAAACTGAACACTAGAAAATTCATTTGAAAAATTGAAATTAATCAAGAGAATGTTATTGTAGAGCTAGATATGTGTACGATGTGATGTATCATTCAAGGGATAAACGTAAGAGAAATATTGAAATCGATGCCACACCTGATGGAAGTGCGAGGCATATATGTTTCGTTCTGCAAGGAACTCGTCAGTCGCACAACGTCCATCGAAGTCAGGCAACGATTTCAACCTCCAAACATCTTCTTGTGACCTCGAGCGGAAGATCGTAGAGTAATGAATACTCTTCAAATCCATCTATAGAAATCAGTAGAAAACACCTCTGTCAGATTACAGACACACCAAGCATCGAAATTTCACATATCTTTTATACCCGTAGAATGCTATACCGTGGTGCGACTGATGAGTTCCTTGCAGAACGAAACATATATGTCTCGCACTTCCATCAGGTGTGGCATCGATTTCAATATTTCTCTAACATTTATCCCTTGAAGGATAATGGAGACATCACATTGTAGACGTTCACATATCTAGCTCTACTATAACATTCTCTTGATTAATTTCAATTTTTTAAATGAATGTTCTAGTGTTCAGTTTCTTAAATATTTCATTCAGTACCATAAGCACAAAAAAAATCTCATTTCCATAAAAATATCGCCGAATAGGCTCCTGAAATACGGGAATAAACGCGAGCGTACTACTAACGCAACCTATTGACATTTGAAAACATCGTTCAATGATATTTGTCAAATAGACATTGCAATTTAGTAGATACCTACAGGTATAGAAGATATGTGAAATTTCGATGCTTGGTGTGTCTGTAATCTGACAGAGGTGTTTTTTACTGATTTCTATAGATGGATTTGAAGAGTATTCAATACTCTACGATCTTCCGCTTGGGGTCACAAGAAGATGTTTGGAGGTTGAAATCGTTGCCTCACTTCGATGGACGTGGTGCGACTGACGAGTTCCTTGCAGAACGAAACATATATGTCTCGCCTAGTGTTCAGTTTCTTAAATATATATATATATATATATATATATATATATATATATATATATATATATATATATATATATATATATATATATATATATATATATGTATATATATATATATATATATATATATATATATATATATATATATATATATATATATATATATATATATATATTACTGAGACTCATGATCGAAATATCGAAATATTTCAAACAAAACACTCAGGGAGCTGTCTACACAAATGTTGTCAACGAAAACGAACCTATCACTTTCGAGAGTTAATATTAAGTGACTTTGAAAAATCATCGAGTTTTTGAATTATATTAGAGAACATCAGTTCGTGAACTAATCACGTGAGCTCCTCGATCGAAAAATAGACGTATAAACTATCTCTATCTAAACTATCGCATTTTACATTCCTCCTCCTGATAACATTAGTAAGAGTACGTAGACGCTTTGTAAACTTTTCATTCAAACACCCCACTCTCGAAAGTGATAGGTTCGTTCCCGTTGACAACATTTGTGTACGCAACTCACTGAGAGTTTCATTTGTAATATTTCGATATTTCGATTAAGAGGCTCAGTATTGACTAACTGTGAACTTTGTCTTTCAATTGATAACTGGACTCAAAAATGACAGAGCTTATTTCAAAATATAATACTACTTCATAAAGAAGAAAAATAGAACATAATAACGTTGCCATTATCCAATATGTTCATTCATTCGCAACTATTCATATTCGAACAATCATTCATATTTTCAATAACTTCTCTAGAAATTGATTCAGGGTAAACGTAATTTTTCGTTTCAGACGAAAACAATACACGTTTTTCCAAATTTTCACGGAACAACAGACACTAAAGCATAACTACCCACATCAGCACAACGTTTCGAAATGTTGGATAGAATAATAGAGCAAAGAGCTTAACATCAACCGTTGCAGGATGAAACTAATTATGGCTACCCCTATAATTGATTCTAATTTGCAATGAGAGACAAAGGCCGGTCCTAGAGTCACATTTGACAATTAATACAATGCCAAAATTCAATGATTATATCCAGTTATAACTCGATAGTTTGTAGTCTCTGGATAATGCTAATGATATTCTGAAGCTATTCGGAAATTGTGAAATTATTTGCGGAGATACATCTGTAGTACCGTATTCAGTTGTTCAAATACTATCCAATAAACTAATCAATATTTACTGAATGTTGAAATTGGTATTTATGCATGGAGACGAAATGAGCACTAACTATGTATTCGGAAGTTTTTAATGAACACATCGAAATAAAAATTCCATATTTTCATGATAGATAGATTAACTAGATACATAAATGAATATTCATTGATGTAATTGGAATTGTTACATTTTCAGCTCGAGCACATAGAATATATATATATATATATATATATATATATATATATATATATATATATATATATATATATATATATATATATATATATATATATATATATATATATATATATATATATATATATATATATTTATATATACGTATATGAAACCCGTTTTCCGTTGTCACGACATAATATGAAAACGGTTTGACCGATTTGGCTGATTTTGTTTTTGTAGTTTTCTAATACTCTGTACAAAGTTCTTATGGAAAAAAAATATAAAGAAAATCTCTCAGAAAGATTGATAAATATACATTTAATTTTGCATATTTAAAAAAACGCGCGTAACGAATGTCAACGTCATTCAATTTAAAACAAGAAATCTGTGGTAATCTGTAACACCACATCGATAACCGCGCTAACGAATGTCAACGTCATTCAATTTAAAACAAAAAAATCTGAGGTAATCTGTGACAAAACATCCATAACCGCGCTAACAATAATTTTATTAAGTTTTTGATAAAGTTAGTGTTTGTTACTCACGGTAAGTTCACTTCACTTCATATCGATTTTTGGTAACTTTTGGTGACTACACGATATTACAATTTTACATAGTTATAAGAAAATATATTTTCAGTTGGATTTTCGTTTTTAACAATACCACGAACCAGACGTACAAACTTAGGCCGCAGAACTCGAAATACGGCATAATATAAAAATGAATCACAAAATGTGTAAGTACGCGCATAACTCAACAACGCCTGGACCAATGTTGCCAATTCGTTTCTCTAAATGTTCGTTGAAGTCCAAGGATGGTTTTTACGACGAGCAAAATTCGAATAATTGCCGGAAAACCCCTTAAAGCAACCCTCTTACTTTTCCCATACAAATGTTTTCTAACTGAAATGTAGAATCAATTTGAACTTTATTGCTATTCAATGAAGTTCATGTTAAATTACAAGAATTCACTGTAATCTAAGCAATGTAGGTGTGTCTCTAATGTCAAAGAGTCAATTTGCACTTTATTACCGCTGCACAAAATTCAAATTCAATCATATCTATCAAAAAAGTGTGAGCGTGAGCGAATGTCGAGTTCCGAAACTCAACGAAAGTGATAATATCGCGAATAACACTAAATTGAATAGTCACAAAATGTAAGAGCTATAGATCATTAGTATTGATTTTCAATTTGGTTAGCTTCGCGATATAATTTCTTCTGTTTTGGTTTTGGCACGCTACAGAAAATGCATCAGTTTTCACATCGTTACATGAGTCAAACACAAACCGTGTTATTAAAAGTGTTTTATTATTTTTAATTAATAATTTGATGTCCCTATCTGTGCAAAATTGATTAAATACGTACTAATATTATGTAAATGAGATGAACACCGAACAAAATAATAAATATAGGAAAATGAAGGCTAGGCTTCAAGGACTTGATTCTAAGCCATATCAAATCAAAAAGAATTTGAAAATTGAAACAACAACAACCTGTCCATTTCAGGTATGGTGTTGTGTACCGTCCTATCGTCAGGGTGACGGTAATGTTCAGGAGAATTTTTTGCGCCGACTATAAAATAGGTAGGAAAAAAAATTGCCTCATTCCAAATCTTTTTGACGGGACTAAGTCTGTCGGGTCCGCTAGTATATATATATATATATATATATATATATTTCTTGGAATTGATTTATTGCCTGTATAAGATATTTTATTTTGAAAGTTTTTAGCAATAACAGGCTTTTTTTGATATGAAAGACACAAAACACAAAATTCTACGTGAAGAATCGACTTCGTTGTGTTTTGAAATGAATGTCTCTGTTAGTTATGTTGGTTATGTTTGACTCTGTTCTGGAAACTGAATCACTTATCTGCCAATGAGGCGATATTTGTACCTTTCGGAAGTCAATTCTTCACGTAGAATTCCGTTTTGTGTTTTTTGATCAACTTCCAAGTTCGAACATCTAAAACTTGAACTGCGCCGTTCTGAAGAGAGCTAATAGCTCGAAACATATGTTAATATGTCAACGGCTGTTACAAACAATTGAAGGTCTATATCGTAAGCTAATTACCTATTTTCGTAAGCTAATTACCTATTTTCAAAAAATGTACTATGTATAAACCTTTTTTTAGAAAAATCAAATTAGTTTTTTTGTAATTATATTATATATATATATATATATATATATATATATATATATATATATATATATATATATAATAGGAAATTAAATTTTGAATTTTCAAATTTAATGAAATATTTAAGAAAATTTTTTTTTAAAATATATATTGTTTTCTACTGATTCCCATAGATGTAATTGTGGAGTATTCATAACTCTACGGTCTTCCACTTGGAGTCACACGAAGATGCTTGGGGTTGAAATCGTTGCCTCACTTCGATGGACGTGGTGCGACTGACGAGTTCCTTGCAGAACGAAATATATATGTCTCGCACTTCCATCAAGTGTGACATCGATTTCAATATTTCTCTAACATTCATCCCTTGAATGATAATGGAGACATCACATCGTACACGTTCACATATCTAGCTCTACTATAACATTGTCTTGATTAATTTGAATTTTTCAATGAATGTTCTAGTGTTCATTTTCTTATATATATATATATATATATATATATATATATATATATATATATATATATATATATTATACATATACTCTCTCCACTTGAGGGCAATCTCGGAATATGAAACGGTATGCTACATTAAAAGAATGAAAAATAAAAAAATTTTGCATATTTACAACATCAGTGCAAATTTGGTCAAGAGAGTAGGTAACGAAATTGTGAAACCAATGACAAACATTATGAATTCATGTTTGTGCACACAAATTATCAAAGATCTCACCTGTTTTGAACCTTATATTCTCCATTACTATGAAGAAGGTATGAAAATAAACTACCTGAAAGCCATGGAAATAAATAAACTCCAAAAATCCGATAATTACAATCTTCTCAATGACCAGTTAGACCTAAACCGCTCCCCACTGATGTTCCTCCATGTTCACTCTATGTTCTATAGATAACGAACATAGAACGGAGTTGATATTGATGTTCTATACTCTACCACCTACAGGGACCGAACTACAGAATATACCAATTTTAGGGTGTATTCTGTGGTCCGAACTGATCTGCAAAAATTTAAAGGTTGTGTTTGTAATATGTATTCATTCTTGATGATGCAGTAAAAAGCGAAACTAGTCGAATAAAGAATTGTGCAGTCAATGATTTTTAAGACAAGTGTTTCTTATTACCTCTTATTATTTATATCTAGTACAAACCTGTAAGCATCAGCAGTTACTTGATAGAATTATATTTCTCATTGCGTTAAATAAGACACAGTGGATTGAGTGAATGATTTTTTTCTGCTCTACCAAATAGAGACTAATTAAATGATTTTTCCAATGAACAGTTACTAAATACGATAAATAATATTCAAAATTCAGATTACTTTGTCATATCATCTTGTCAGCTGCAAAATATCCACGACAAACATACGAAGCCATTTTCAAAATGGACAACAATCTATCTGAGTTGCAGAATGATTTCACATAACAAAGGAAAATAATTCACAAAAGCCTTCATCAAAATGTTTACTAGAACATTTTCATCATATCGTATGAACGTGCTGAATCGTGACTTCATGCATATCTGACAAATAGAAACGCCTTTCAGACTCCAGATATATGCATTATCTATTTGTAGATGCCGCTCATGCTGATTGTAACTAGTTCAGCAAACCGAATAGAAACCCGCAAATTAGGATGTCTGCTTTCCAGCTTCAGACTCATTAAAATATTATATTATGCATGAAAGGCATAGAACTATATTTTTTTAATAATTAATGATTTTCGTAGTTACCACAGTAGGTATAACTTGTCTGGATGAAAATGATAGCGATTCAGTTTCCACAATATTCATATGTGTATATAAATTTACACTTTATTGACTACATAGCATGACGCGTTTCGTCGTTATAAACGACTTCTTCAGATGCTTTTAGAATAATGTACAGAAAAATGCGTACAGAATACAGAAAATTATTCTGTAAGCATCTGAAGAAGTCGTTTGTAACGACGAAACGCGTCATGCTATGTAGTCAATAAAGTGTAAATCATAAGTTCAAGTGTTTGAATTTAAGTTATATGTGTATATATTATATGTGTATATGTGTATCATTATAATAATAATGATAATATTTTTGTTCAGCAATAGCTATTACAAAATCATATAAACATTTAGGTTCAAAATATATTATTTTTCAATAATATGTTTAAAAAGAGCTTATTATAGTCTAGAATCCTTGGATCATTTTGGAACTTGATTACTATTAAGCTATTTTTCTGTGAGTAGCTTCTTTTGATGATACGGCCAAGAATTTTCCGTAGGAAACTCCGGTTGTGGTAGCTAACTGAGATAGCAGGGATCGAATAGGTCGATTTGATGATTGTCAAATATATATTACTAACCAAATTTTTTTTGTTAAGTCTCAAGTTAATTATCTAATTTATTCGAAAAGATATTTGTCGTACAAAATATATGGCTTCATCGAAGAGTCCCCTTTTTTAACATGTATCGATAACGAGGTCATCATAAGCGATTACTTACCAGCTGATTATTTTTTTTTAATTATTCAAAATGTATATAATGTTATAGTCATATCGTTCTACAAATTGCGTGGTACGTTATTCCGGTCCTACGTTCGAAAGTAGTCGAATCGATCCTCGATGTGAAAGTAATTACTATCAAGCTGAATCTTCGCGAAAAGCTTCGTTTCGATGAGATGCCCAACAATTTCCTGTGATGAAATTCTGGATAGTGGTAACTTACAGAGGTAGTAATTATAAAATATGTCCACGTGCTTATTGTTTTCCTCCATCAAGAGTCGGAGAGTTCGAGTATGTTCGGAAATGCTCGACTTCTTTCGGAAATACTTAATAATTATATATATATATATATATATATATATATATATATATATATATATATATATATATATATATATATATATATATATATATATATATATATATATATATATATATATATATATATATATATATATATATATATATAAATATATATATATATATATATATATATATATATATATATATATATATATATATATATATATATATATATATATATATATATATATATATATATATATATATATATATATATATATATATATATATATATATATATATATATATATATATAACTTGTTGCAATATCACCATCTGTCCTGAAATGGTTTCTTTCCTTTTTGACCCACAACGTGGATATACCAAGTATCCCTGTTTTCTATATATGTGGGACAGCAGAGCTCGTGAGAAGCATTGGGTGCAGTCAAAGTGACCCGCAAAGGTCTGACCTTTAACCTGGTGATCCAAACATTCTAAATCAGCAACTTGTCGACAGAAAAAACATTATATTTCCGCCTTTGCATATAAAACTAGGTCTCATGAAAAAATTTGTCGAAGCTTTGTCAACTGAAGGGGAGTGATTAAAGTATATCATTTCGGCATTTCCTAGCTTGTCTAATGAGAAGATAAAGGCTGGTGTCTTTGACAGGTCACAGATTCGGCAACTTATTAAAGATAACGTTTCATTGAAGCAATGAACGAACTTGAAAAGAATGCTTGGTTGGCATTCAGAAGGATTTGTCAAGGACTTTCTTGACAATAAGAGGTTATCCTGAAGTTTAAAAGCTTGACGCGATAGAAGAAAATTGATAAGATTTTTTAACTCAGAGACCAAAATTTAGTCAAAAACAAGTCAAACATCTTGGAAAATCAAAAATTGCTGTTCCCCAGTGTTATTGTTGGGTATTGTAGGTACACAGATTACAAGTCCATTGACTGTTCGGTACCGGAATTAAACTGCAGGTCCAATGAAAAAAAATTGTTATCTAAATGCTGGCTCATGTTTTTGTACCTTACCAAAGCAGTTTCGGTTCGAAATAAATGCTTTGTTATCAGAATTCACGTCATATATATCTTTTGTTTTCTTATGTATGAAATGTATATGTTTTACCTTCATTTTGTAAATGGCTCTCTTGTTAACTTTTCAGCCTCGTGTGAAAAAAAATATTCATAATCACAGAATTTTAATGAAAAATTTGAATATCTTTTCAGATGAATATCTATTGTAAGTATTGATATATATCGTTCGATAAAAGATTGTATGTACTCCGAAACTCACTCGAAATGAGAAAACTCATACTTTTTTTGCTCGTTTGTTGTCATTGAAGTATCGCTGATGCTTACTTGCGAGTGTATCTGTTTTAACTCTGAAAAACAAGATTAAAGGAGACTCTGCGAATACACATTTACAGCTAATATGAAACTTTTTATTCAGCATGAATAGTAAATCTCATCACGGGATGAGAAATCTAATATTACCTATGCTTAACAGAAATGTTTGATGGTTTTTCAAAGAAAAATGGAATAGCTAATGAAACTCAGCTGAAATTTCATCTACCTGATCAAATTATAATTGAATTACGTCTGATATTGTCTAAACACACTTAACAGTGAGGTGTTGAGTTACGTAAGCTACTTTATTGCTTTATTTCAATTTGATAAACATCAAAGATAAACAATTTTCAATAACACAATTATGAGATGAACAATGTGAAATGTCAAAGAGCTCTAACCCTCTAGCAAAAACGGAATGGTATTTGGTTTCGATCGTTTTCATGTCAAATAGAAACTAATAAATGAATGAATTGCTGAGAAAAATGCTAGTCATAATTTAGACGAACATAATAAATGAATAACCAGATATTTGAAAGCTATGAGAATTATCAATTGTCAAACATATCACATCAATTAAATTTGAAGAGAAGGCTCTCTGCGAGTTATATAATGGTAAATGAAATTGTCCGATAGATATATTCACTAGATAATTGTATTTTCAGTTGTTGGTGCTATTTGTCACTTCATATTCGTTTTCATATTGGATATACGTTTGCTATTTTCAACACTTTTAGTATTTTAATATTCATATCTTGAGATATGAAACAAACTGTTATCTACTATTGAAATAACATTAATTACTGAAGGAATGAGGTATTATTTTACTGTGACAGGTTTATCCACTATGTTAAAATGAAACTATGAAAATGGCACGATTTCTGATGGGGAACATTTGTTTTGATGGTTTTTTTTATATAACATATTTTAATGACTGAGATTGAATTCTCGCTTAACTCTTGATGAAACATAATTAAATGTTAAATTAAATTAAACTCTTGGCTTAATGTTTCACGATTAAATTTAACAATATGAATTTGTCGACATGTTTCGAGCGTGAGCTCAAAAATCAGGACTAACATACAGTAAGGAACGAACAACAAATTTATATATATATATATAGATATATATATATATATATATATATATATATATATATATATATATATATATATATATATATATAATGGAGAAAGGATAATTGAAAATCTAAGTTTTCATTTACGATGTCTTTTTTTTCTTCCAAGAACTGCATATTTTAAAAGCAATTGAGAAATATTATCTCGAAACATTGAGCCAAGAGTTTAATTTGATTTAATATAACAAATTTTATTTTTTTGTCGACGATATTTTTTTATCCCTCAACTGAATGAACCCATACATGTATACTTAAATTTATAGTAGTGATAGTATTTATAGTAGTAAGACTGGTGTTATTATGAGAAATCCGTTAGGTCCTCTATCAGCTGAGATATTTATGGATGAAATGAAGAATACTATTCAAAAAAACCCGAATTTCAAACACTGTATTCTGGTATAGATATATAGATGATATAATCACTTGTTTTACTGGTACCGATCGTTCATTTAAAATTTTGAGAATTTCATTACTGCAGTTCATCCTTATATAAAATTTACAACCGAAATAGAATATGATAAATCAATTAATTTTCTAGACTTGACAATCACAAGATTAAATAATCAATTTGATTTTTCTATTTTCCATAGGCCTTCCTGTACATAATCCATAACTCCTCATGTCACCCATATCCACATAGAATGGCAGCGTTTCAGAGTATGATACACAGATAAACCAATATACCTTTATCAGAAGAAAATTTCAATAAAGAACTGAATATCATTAAACAGATTGCGGTTAATAATAATTATGAAAGCGAACTAGTGTCAAAAATTCTTGACAAAAATCTCTATCGGAAAGCTCTACGATTAGTATTTCCTTATCAGTCGGATAGAAATCGTAAATATAATAGTTTAACATACTTTGGAACCATCAGTCAAAAAATCAAAACCTTTTTAAGTAAACATAATTTTAATATTTCATTCAAAACGAACAATAATTTATCGAGACACATTAAGAACAATAACAACAAAATTAAAAGAGAAGACAAATCAGGTGTTTACCAACTGAATTGTGGAACATGTCCCGGTATATATATATATATATATATATATATATATATATATATATATATATAGGTAAAACTAGTAGAAATTTCGGTACTAGAATACAGGAACATAAATATAGCTTCGCGCATAATAAAAATAGTTCGAATTATGCTAACCATTTATTAACAGAAAACCATACTTTTGATAGGAATCTCGAAATTTTATACAATATAGACATAGATTTCCCAATATACAATATTGGGAAATAGTGGAAATAAATAGGCTTAAAAATTCTGTAAATTTGATCAATGAACAGATAAAATTGAACAATTCACCCTTGTTAAGCCTTTTCAGGTAATAGAAATTAAATGTCAGAATGGAATATCTTAGGTAAAACCAAAGTCATAGAATCCCAAATTCCCTGATATTTATACCTGTGTTTTTTAAAATGTTGTTATTATTCTGTAAGCATCGGAACAAGTCGTTTGTAACGACGAAACGCTTCATGCTATGTAGTCAATAAAGTGTAAATCATTAGTTCAAGTGTTTGAATTTAAGTTTATATTCTGTTATAATGGATTTACATCAAGTAAACGCCAACACTAATTAATATTTGAAATAATATAGCAGACATAAAAATTCAATTCCGATAGAGAAGCAGTACCTGACATCCAAAAAACACTGTCTTGATGAACGTTCCTTGGTATATTCGTGAAACCATTATGAATTGAAATGTTATTATATGGCGATGGTATTTTTTGTTATCGCAGATAACTAATTATTATCAAATTTTCGTAAATGTAACATATTACCCAATTTTCCCTACATGTTCAATTCTTCTATGTTCTTCAATTTCCTTGTTATGATCCTAGATACATAGTCACAAATATTCAAAAAGTTATAATCTTTCATGCATAGCATAGGGGAGGAGTTTGTTTCGCAAAAGTGCAGTAGCAATTGGTTTCAACATTTGGTTTCACCATTCCGCATGAATATGCCTATTTTCGTTGACTGTATTGCTTTTTATTCCTTGATGTATCAAACGAGTCGTGGTTTTAGTAACGACTAGTTGGCAAATATCTTCACTTCAGTCAAGTCCCAGGAGTTATGGTGACCGAAACTAGAAAATAAAAGATCACCTATTGTCTCTTCACGTTCTGAAATATTCTGCGAGTTATATACCATGTGGCTCCGTGGTATATAACCATGAATATAATGAAGTCAGCTTTCTTGAAACCACATATTCATCCACATACACATCATCATCATTGAATTTCGGCAGGAATAACTATGTTATCATGAAGATATTGAGAACAAGTAACATTCACCACAGCACCAACATAATTCCCAAACTTTGTGCCCAGATTACGCATCAATCAGTGACCCTTCAAGGACGCATCTGTTTCTCCACAAACACATGTGACTTCTACAAACCCCATACACAAAAAGAATTGACGATAACAAGGCAGAAATATGCTGAATTGCTAATAAAATTTCTCCTGAAGAATCAGCATCCAATGAATGTGACGTCGTTGAATGTGAGTGACACATTCAACGACGTTTTTTATACATGATCATTAGGATACAACTGATTTTGGTGGGCGTAGAAACACAGTACCAAACTGTAAAGACTGAATCTGAATACTGACGACTGAGACTAAAAACTGAATCGCAATCGTTTTCCAAGATTCTGCACTCTCAAGAAATGCTCCGATATTGACTTTGTACGCTTATTTTCAAACAACCATTGTGTTAGGTGTCTCTAGCTGATTCAGTAGTACGGAATTTTATAATTGATATTATCGCAGTAAACGACTCATACCATTTCGAATTGATTTTAAAACTGAAGACACCAAACCTACATTTTTTTAAATTTAATATTCAATTATTGAAACAACCTGTGGTGTACTCGTAGTGTCTACCTTCATTGTTGCCAACCCCAAATCTACAACTGACAAATGGTTACCTCCTAGATAAACCTTCAGTTCATTGCGCCAATTCTAATATCATGTTGATTGGGGAACCAGAAAATTTTCCTTAAATACATATTTCAAAGTATATTATAAAAATTAAATGAGAAATTTTTTTTTCAGGTTCGCCACAGGCTTGGAATTTCAATTCAAAACTCTGTGGTGTACTACGACGCTCTGCCAGGTCTAGAAACCGTGCGTTCCACCATCATCATCAACTCGACTCAGGACATGTTCCGAAATGGGAAAATGAAGCTCAGCTGCGTCGCTTCCATGTACTCCTTGTATAAAGAGGCAAGAGAAATGGAAATCCTGGAGGATACGCCCCAAATAGCGCCAATTCGTGAACACAGTACCCACAACTTGAATGGAGTTAATTCGAGTAGCGTTAATTTAATTCCTGATAATTTCCTTCGATTCAGTCAATTTCTTATCTTCTCAACTCATTTGTGGATGAGGAAATTGAATGGTTAGTGTTCTCTTCAATTGTTCGGTGAATAACAATAATTGTGTGAGTATGCAATGCGAAGAATTATTGAAAAATGCTACACTAAAGAGCAGACTGAATAAGTTTATTGTGGCGGCTTCTAAATCGAAATTGTTGAAAACTCTCATGTATATTATTGATATGATATTAACTCTGTTGATTTCAAATTTCTTCAAGTTTTTTTTTGTGATTCTAAAATATTGTAAGTACTTACTCTTTTGAACTGCTAACTTCCTTTTATACATTCTGAAATACAAATAACAACTGAAAAAATCGAATTTCAAATACAGATGGATACTTAGGTGAATCTATGAATACTCAAATATCCTTTTTCAGATTTCATTATATTTTATCAACCTAATGTTAATCTATCGGAATGCCAATAACTTCTATTGAGGTTTTAATACTATAATTATGTAGGTAAATATTTCATGGGGACATTTGCTTCAGTAAAAATAGGTGGATACCAGAAGTCCAATGCATAAGAGATGAAAAAGTATTGGAGCTTAAAGATAAAGAGAACAATAAATATAGTTAATTGATCTTCATTCACTGTTCTTTCGAAACATTATTTTTATTGAAAACGATGTAGGTACTAATCAGCGAAACTTTCGATAAAAGTTATAATTCACAATATTCAGTCGAACTGAAATACAAATTGTTTTTTGAAAGGTGTAGGGAAATTGTCATAGGTCATGGGATAGTTCAATCTGGCATTTTTATCTCTGAGATACACCAATTTCACAACTACAGATGGAGGAAGAAGATATATCACAGAATAGTGTTACTTTCATCATCAACTGACAAATTACAAATGGACAACTTTCTCATCATATATCCCTCTTCTCTAGCATTCACTTCACTCTTCAACATCAGTTTATCGATGGAAGCGATAGAGATGGACTCACATGTTGAACATAGAAGTCACTCTTAGAGAAGAGAGAGATTTGAGGTATGTTCCGATAGACAGTGCTCCAACTGGGAGAAATTCATTCCGTTATAAACTAACACTATACTGCAGCATATCCTAGGGAATTATATGACGTCAATTATTGAATATAATATAATATTGATTATTTAGAGATTCCGGTTCTTTGAAACAAGCATAGAAAATTTCAATAAATTGTATTTGTTGCCATGTGAAAACAATATTCTGTAAGAATATACGAAGAATAAACTTTGAATATTCAACTTTTGAATGTAACGATATAGATCGTCAAATCGTGGATAGCAATATACTAGACTACGTTCCGTTTTAAACAGTAATGAGATTGATTAAACATAATGGAGATCTAATGGATTTGAAAGTTTATGTTCCAAAAATAAAAATGTTTATTTCAAGTTTTCTATTTCAGTGGGCAAAGAGCGTATAAACCTTCTTAAATATGTAAAAAAAGAGATAGTTATATAAAAGTACTCGAAGGCGTAAGTCATTTACAGTGTGAAAGCGATTTATATTTCTGATAATTATTACATATTAATCTGAAGATTGATTCAAGGGTGCTGTCTGTAACAATCAGTTGAAAAAACAAAAAAAAAGTTATTCGAGCGCGTCATGCATCCAAAGTGTATGTAAAGTGATCCCTAAAAAATGACCATCAAAATGTCTAACGATTTGCATGAGACACAAAATAATAGTTTATTTTCATATATGTGAAGAAAACGTGATCTTGAGATACTCCAGCGCGTCAGTATTTTATGCAGGAGGTTCGAGTTGATATCAAGGTCCTCCTGACTAATAATCTGACAATTATATGGAGGGATATCGCTATTCTGAACAAGTTGATAGCGTTTACCAAAAACGAGCAAGCTATTGTAATCAGCTGAGAAGTCATCATGGCGGCGAACGTTAGCATGAGGACGGTGCGAGAGAGTGAGCGATAGAGAAAGAGCGAGAAAAAAGTGAGACACGGAATGGGGAATACACAGCTCTCAGTCGCTGTACGCTTCTTCTTTTCTCCACGATTCCACCAACATCGCCCCATGGAAACCGTCAGATTATTAGTTCTTCATAACTCTATCAGTGTGTCCTTCAATTAAAAAAAGTTAGAAGCGCGCTCGAGTATTTCAAGGTAAATTTTTTTTACAATATTAGGATTCGTTAATTTCTTACTGTCACGCTCAAATTGTCAGATTATTGAGATATACATTCTTTTAAACGTAATTTATCTACCTTTTTTAATCTGACGCGGACCAGTGTTTGTCATTCGAGGATCAATATATTTTTTACTGATCTGACGAGATCTCCTCAACACACCTCGACATGTAAGGGTCCATACTGGGTAGAAATACATCAAATGGTGCAAGGAGTCTCCCTATATGCTAAGGTGTTCGAATTAATTGGTACAAAGAATAAAACACAATGTTTTTGTAAAATCTCACCTTTTAATGAATCAAATACATACAAAATAGCGTAAAATCATTATATTAATATGAAGTATATTCTCCTTTCGCAGAATTAACTTCTTGAACTTATCTAGGCATCGATTCCACTAGCGTAGCGCAGATTTTCTTCAATTCGTCATCCTGAAATAACACCTGAATTGCACTTATGACAATTTTTTCTCTCGTAGTGCAATCCATTTTTGCCAGTCGTTTCTTCAAAATATTCCATAAATTCTCAATGGGATTGAGATGAAGTAAATTCCCTGGCCAATCGAATACTTTTATTTCATTCTCGCGCATAAAGGTCTGAACTTGTTTGGAAGTGTGACAGGGACCCAGGTCGTGCTGAAATGTTCCATCAAACGTTTCCACGAATGGGACAATCCTGTTGCGCAATATTTCCATATATTTCACTGAATTCATCATCCCTGTTATAGGAGCTAATCGTCCAGTGCCAAGAGGTTGTGAAAAAACCTCAAAACATTTGTTTCGAAGGATGTTTTACTGTTTGCTGGATGTGATCAGGCCGCAAAGGATTCCCATCACTTCGTCTAACTACACTTGATTTGTACCCTTGAACAAACAAATGTGTCTCATCACTAAAACCACCTTCTTCCAGTCGTCCACAGTCCACGCACGGTACTTTTCGGCCCATGCCAAACGTTTCTTCATCATTTTCTGGGTAAGTAGTCGCTTTTTTTGGTCTTCTTGCCTTACGGACAACGTCCAGCAGTCGTTTTCGCACAGTTGAGGTGCTCACCTTCAAACCAGAAACCATTGAATACCTTGAAGATCAGTGATTGTATTTCTCGGATTAATTTTGCTATTTCTTATCAACAATTTGTCTGTTCTTGGAGAAGTTTTGCGATTACGGCCACAGTTTCTTTTTTTTTTCGGAGACGATGAGCTACTTTCTTCAAATGTTTTTGAAGAAAAATTCTCGAAACGCTGGACTTTCCCACATCAACAGCTTCAGCTTCATCTCATACAGTCACTGATGTGTGTTCATTAAGCGCGATAATTTTGGAACGCTTTCTTGGAGTGATATCCATCTTTGGACAAGACAATACAGCACGTATCAAAATTGAAACCACCAACTGTCGCACCGGTAGGCTCACAACTGAATTGCTGGCGAGGTAAAACGGGTCAGACTATAAATGATGGTCAAGGTCGAACCCTCACGTCACCTCAGGTAGTAAACAAGCAGGTGTGAGGGTGTTTGGTCCACCCTGGTACTCACATACTTACTACAGTAACTCAAACGAAGAAAAAAAATGTTCGCTCATAGTCACTTATCTGAGTCACTTCAGAAATCCCCGCTTGGGCTCCCCCACTATAATCTGTAAAGCTAATTATACGTAAAGAATTGTTTACCCAATACACAATACATGACGTTGACGTCACACCTTACAGTGCTTCACTTTAAGGTGTGAGTGAATAAGTGAATCCACTTCGAAAAATAGCCTTCATGTGCTGGTTGCTCATTTATAATTTGTCAGTAAATTGTGACAGTAATAATATTCTGTGACGTATCTTTTTTTCAGCATGTAGTTGTGACATTGTTTTAGTTCAACGTAAACAGTGTCTGATTAAGCTGATCAGTGATAGACGACAATTTCCAGAAAAGTTTTTGTATGATAAAAACATGAATTTCACTTTCTTTCAAAATTCTCTAATGGTGGTGTTCTGCTCAAATCTAGATGAGCATAAACATGAATAATCATTTATAAACATAAATGTACAGATTTTGATAAGAACCATCATATTAAAAGTAGAAAAATACTGGTTTGAAATTTTCGTTCGAATCTTAGTCTGAACTCGGATCGAAATTTCAATCAGCTATTTCATAAGAACCTTCTATCCTCCAATGGATGGTCCAAATCTTCCTCAGCACCTCCAAAACCTACCTATATTCCTGCTCCAAACTAGAATTTCGAACTTGAAATTTATAATCAACATTCAAAACGGAAAAGATTTCAAAGGAAATGAACTTTCTGAAGGAAGTGCAGGAAGTGAATTGAACACACAAAAATTCAATAGAAAAGACTAATATTGTCTTGGGTTTTCATCAGACACAGTTGGAAACATGAGCCAATTTGAGCGACTTCCAATGCGCTAAAACTGAGAACAATATCGATAAGTTCTCTTCAATGCTGAAAAGACAAAACACATCACATTCTTTTCACAAACTATGGCACATTTCAAATCAAAAACCTAAAATTTAGCTGCTAACCCAGTGAATTAACGAAGTACAACCAGATTCAAGATCAGTTCAGATGATAATATTTCTTAAAAATCAGATGATTAATATTCTCATTGAATATCAAAATATTCACAATAATTTTTCAGAACTCATGACCGCAGATTTTGATGTGTTATTGCTCAAAACTATTACAAAACGATTGACGGAAATTCAATATGTAACTGAAATGAAAAAAAATACTCAGTTTTCGACAGAAAATCCTCCGAATTCAAAATTTTCATCTCGTTCACACGTTATTGAATTTAATACCATAGCGAACAAAGCCGTATTGTTCATCAATCACCAATTTTGCATTGTTGCTTTTTTCGTTTTGATGTTTCTGAATGAGCATTGATTGATATTATATGCATTCGACTGAATGAATATTGTTTCCACCCATCAACCTGATTGAATGGAACAATCACGTGATGTGCGAAATTAGCTCTTCAATGGGGATTTATAATAATGTATACAAACTGTGAATAATATATGGAAATCTATTATTGAAAGTAATAAATTGTAATATTTGCGAAGTGATACTTCATTGCGATTGAAATGGAATGGCTTAATTACGAAACAATTATGAAATTATTTAATTTTGTGTGTTTAGGGTTCCTGTAGGTTTCGTATATTTAGGTTTATTAACACGAACTGTGATATCTAGAATTAAGAATGAAGATGTATGTAGTTTGTGAATTGAGCTGTTCGTATAATAAATATTACAATAATGGAAATTAGAATTTACTTTTTATATATGCATGCAACCCAATAAAAATATATTACCATCAGGAAGTTGACTATGAGATCAGCAATAAATTTCAATTGAAGTTTTCTTTGAAACTGAGAAGAGAAAACTCTATTTCCTTGGATATTCCAACTGTAAACACTCTGAAGATATGCAATGACCACAGGTACGTTTGTGGCATAAATAAATATAATAATTTAAAACCGTTTCAACGCTTCCATAAGCTAAAATACACGCAGAAATTCCACCTCAGTTTGAATTATCCATGAAGAAATCGGACAGTTATAAGTTATATTGTTCTCTCTTTTCAAAAATGACTGGACTCCTTAAAAAAAAACAGAATAATAAGCCAGCAATGACTCCCATTTCAGACTAAACATTTATATTTAATAGTGTTGGCGTTTACGTGATGTAAATCCATTATAATTGAATATAAACTAAAATTCGAACACTCGAACAAATATAAACTCGAATATAAACACTCAAACCTTTGATTTACACTTTATTGGCAACATAGCATGACGCGTTGCGTCGTTACAAACGACTTCCTCAGATGCTAACAGAATAATGACTGAAAAAATTTGAAAAACAGGTATAAATAACAAGGAAATTTTAGGATTCTATGACTCTGGGGTTTACGCAAGATATTTCATGCTAAAATATAATTTTTATTAACTGAAAAGGTTTAACAAGGGTGAATTGTTCAATTGTATTTGTTCATTGAGCAAATTTCCAGAATTTTTATGCCGATTTATTTCCACTATTTCCCAAAAATTTAATTGACTACTTTTCTGTATTAAATACATTTTGAAATTCGTATGGTTTTCTTTCAATAAATGGTTTGCATGATTCATAAATTGCTTTTGTTATATGTGAAACTGTATTTATGTTCATGGATTCTAGTGGCCTACAAATTAGTAAATTAGATATTTTATAAATAGACATCTTCCACAATTCAATTGGTAAACACCATGCATAATATACAGAAAAGTAGTCAATTAGATTTTTGTGAAATAGTGGAAATAAATCGGCATAAAAATTTTGGAAATTTCCTCAATGAACAGATACAATTAAACAATCCACCCTTGTTAAACCATTTCAGTTGAATGAAAATTATGTTTTAAAACCCAGAGTGATAAATCCTGAAATTTCCTTGTTATTTATACCTGTTTTTTCAAATTTGTTGTAAGTCCAGTATTCTGTTAGCATATGAAGAAGTCGTTTGAAACGACGAAACGCGTCATGCTGTGTTGTCAATAAATTGTAAATCAAAAGTTCATGTGTTTGAATTTTAGTTTATATTCGAAACATTGTTGTCAAATCTAGAAAAAATTTCCCTGAAACCAAATTGCAAAATTATATATTTCTGGTTTTGATATGTGAATATAATGTTCATTATATAAGCCATTGAAGGAAATGGAACACAGTAACAAGGTACCCATTTGAGTATTATACATAATATCAATTTTACAGCAGAAAAAGAGAAAGAGCATGAAATAAATTTTCTAGGTATCACTAAAATCAGAGATGACATTTAATGTGTTTCGACATCTTTAGAAAACCCACTTTTGCAGATATACAATTCCGAAATACTCCATTCACTTTAATTCACTCGAACTAGCAGCACAACGGTCAATGCATAAAGCTTTTGATTATTGATGAGGCCGATACTTGGGGAAAATTAATATCCATAATGAAACAATATTTTGAATTTTCTCATAATTTAATGAAAATACGCATGACGCGTTTCGAAGTACTACTTCTTCATCAAATGCTAAACAACGGTGAGTATGGTATTTAGACATGATATGAACTCGACAAAATCAAACTCACCGATGGGAATGATGGTTATGACAAGAGAACTTTAAGTTCGTTGATGAAAAAACATGAGCAAATAACACTCAACCAAATATACAGAAACAGACCACATACAGAAACACAAAAACCAACATATATGGCATAAACTATTTTCTACACAATGTCCAGCAAAATCAGTGAACTTATTTTCCAAAAGTAATATCAACAACCTCACTTCATTCCAACAACCTCATTCCAACCCCCACGAAAATTACCTCAATGTTTGTTCAATTTTAAAAATTTACACAATGAAAAATCTAGAGTTCATAAACTTAAGTTGTAATGAGTGCGAAAGTTGTTACATTTCAACAATCTCCACAAAAATTATCTCAATTTTTGTTCCATTTCAAGGACAAAATTACACGGAATGAAAAATCTGGAGTTTATAAACTTAAGTTGTAATGAGTCCAAAGGTTGTTGAAGCTTACATAGGGCAAAAAGGCAGAATCTTTGTTGCAAAATTCCAAGAATTTCCTTCGAGAAGAAAAGTCCTTCCACGAAAGATTTGAAATTTTGCCGAATATTCTGTAGACTCATGTCGTACTTTTCCAGGTGCGGATAATTTAAAGATGTCACATATACAACTACAGAACATTTCTCCAATGAATAAAGAAGAATATTACATTACTGGGATGAAGAAGAATTCATACTGTATTAGTGGTCAACTTTGTACTTATATTCAATCAATCGGAACTTCTTCATTAATTTGCTTGAAAATTTAGTAGTACTACGAATTTACTGTCGCAATATGATAAATATAGTGATCAATCAATCAATAGTGAAAAATAAATCAAAGTATAGTTTTCTCTATAACACTTCGAATTATCATGAAGTAATAGACAAATGTATCTTATATTCGAAAATATTATATATATATATATATATATATATATATATATATATATATATATATATATATATATATTGAAATATATTGCCTATATATATTTTGATATATATATATATATTATTTGTCATAATGATATATATTTATATTATATATATATCAACATATATATGTTATAATATATATATATATATATATATATATATTTTATAAAATATATATGGCATATAATATATATGAATATATATATATATATATATATATATATATATATATATATATATATATATATATATATATATATATATATATATATATATATATATATATATATAACCGTATTTAAATTCTTGAAATATGTTGAATTTATTATTCGTTCGACTTGAAATTTCAACACATATCTCCCTTTTTAATCAACTATTCATCAATCTTATTAATTTTAGTTCACTTTTCACTCGGTGGAACATTGCTGAAAAGTGTTATATCAAGTACTTCTCACTTTGAAAAGTTTCTGGAAATGTTGTTCAAAAATTGAATTAGCCGAATCGTAGCCGAATTTTCCGATTGAAAATATGTGGTGAAAAATGAATTGGCGAATAGTTCATAAAAAGACATAATGGTTTTCGGTATTTTGCCAGACACCGCATATACCCTTGCCTCCCTCTCACTGACTTCATATATTTTATCGCATATACCCCAGTAGGTACTTATTCTTTGCTCACTGAATTCGAAGTAAGCCTCAATGTCGTCGATTGTATTGCCTTCGAAATACGGAGAATTTCGATCAAAGCCAAATCTCTCTCACTGTGCTTATGCACAAAGAAATTGGAATATATATTATCTTGAAGTAGTTCAACTGAAAACAATAGAAATAGGGATATATATATATATTGTTCTTTCTATCTCGACATTTGGAGCTATTGAAGTATAGGATACTCTATGAATATATTTGCACCCGAAAAATTCGCATCTGAAAATGAATGAATAAATTCACAAGGTAGCTCAAGAACTCAACAAAGAAAACGAATGTGTTGAAAACGCAAAATTCTTATTTTTCAGACCTTCTTAATCGAACTCCTATGTTTTTCAGTGATATTTATTTGTTCCCTATTAATTTGATTAAAATGAATAATAATAAGTTCTTCATTCTCAAAAGGTATAATACCTAACTAGAGAAAATAATCACATAAAGTTGAATAATAACTAAATAACTAAATGAATGAAATGAAAAGAAATACCTATAACAAAGAGCTCAATCTAATCTGAAAAAATTGAAAAAGTACCTAATAATTAAATGATAAAATTATTTGAAATATTACAAAGAACTCAATCTAAATCAATATATTTGAGTCAATTGCCTTGTTCAGATAACTGCTCATTATAACTACTATGGAATCAAAGTGAATGTCACATTTATAAGCAACTCTATTGAATGAAGACACCATAAACCGAATGCGGGATTGTGTTAGCGACTTTGTTCTTGAAGCCTCCAGGTGGAATAATTATGTAGAACGAGAATTTTGCCTAGGAACACGAATTTTCAAAGCGGTTAAAAGAGGAGGTAATCAATACTGTTGTGCAGTAATTTGTACAAAAATTCAAATGATAAAGTTTCTCTCCTGCCCTGCAATGAGATTGAACTAAATCGACCCAATAATACGTCATGATTGATTCCTCTCTTTGAGTAAACTTTATCCTCCCTCCAAACTAAGAATTACAAGATACTTCTCTGGGTGACCTCAAGATGGCGTGGATGCCAAGTGTAAATAAGATAAAATAATAATAACACTAATTCTTTATTTCCTGAAAATACTAGTATTATGGATAATGTCAAGGATCAAACAGGTAAAGTCAAACAGAGAACAATAAATGACAATCAATTACTGTTATACAAAAACTCACTTAAATTATAATAGCACTTATCCACCATAAAATTCATTTGTTTTTTTTAATACACTAATACTAGAAGATGACTTGATATCACAATTCAACAAATTGAATAATTTTAGACCAAGTGTACGAGGCGGTACACAACCAATTCTACACCGGTAAAAAGGAATTCTGAACTCATCTCTACCACGAGTAAAATAATTATGTACATTTTTGTTCAAATTGTAATTCATCCTATTTTTGTACATTTACAAACATAACTCGAACGTGAACAAGCCACAAAAAGTTAAAACTCTAAGATTTTTAAAAATCTCACGGCAAGATTCTCTGTATGACGCTCCCACCTTGCACCGGATGATCCTCTTCTAAGCAATAAAAACATCAGAAGCCGAAGAGGAAGAGCCTGATCAAGCTGCCATACTTCAATTGCGGCCTTGAATAGTCCTAAAATGTTGAGGAATTATTGAAATATTTGCCATTGCATATAACGAATCCATCTATTTTCGAGGCAAATGAAATAATTTGTTTCTGATAGAAGACTATACCAAGATCCCTCACTCTATCAGAACCAGAAAGAACCTGGTGAGCGACGCTATAATCACACTCAATTCGATCTTTTTTCTTGTGAAACAGACATAACACTTTCAATTTAGACTCAATCCTCACACCAACCTCACTAACCTCACACCAACTGACAACAACGTCGAGCTGCAGTTCACGCTGCAGCGAATGGTCTGAAAACATCAAATGTGGAGAGTGAATATTATCCATCAGATCATTCTATAACAGAATACAAAACAGGGGCCCAAGATTAGACCCCTGAGGTATTCCACAGGTAGTTCAGATGACCGTATACCCGACAGTTGCATGAACTGAGGTCGGTCAACCAGGTAAGAATGAAAATATGAGCAATGAAATATTCAAAAATATTACATTGTTTTTATATTGTAACTTAATTGCAAAAAGATTATCGCGAGACCAAAACTGCGAGTACATTTGAAAATTTCTGTACTTTTGTTCTGATGAACATAATCAATATCTAATGGTTCGTTCTTCATCGGCATATTTCATAAATTTTTAGTAACAACGTAATACATCAATTATATTTAAAAAATCAAATATGCTGTTATAGGGACTGTCGATAAAAATGGAAACTTAGAACTTCAAGTATTAAAATTTTATGATGTACCAATTGAAGTTATCAACAAAAATCTGGATTCCACATCTAGACACTCCAAGCAACGATTGAATGCATGTTTTCATAGTTTCTCATGATTCAAATAAATAACTGGCTGTACGAGAACATGACAGATTGTAAATACAATTTTATTCAAAAACGATTAATATACAATCATATTATATTTATGGGTAGTATTATTTATTTGTATCCACATAAATTTCAATATATTCGATCTCAATATCATTTTGATTTTTGCATAATTGTCATCATTAATTCCAACAATATTTGAAATTTTTGTTCTTTGTTTCTGTAAGAAACAAAGATGTTCGATTGAAATGGATCTAAGTACAATAAGTCACCTACAGACATAGTCCCATGCATACCCATCTACTCAATATTTCGCCAAGATCATCCTCTGTGAATGAAGCTTTACCTCTCCTCCAAACTAAGAACTGCAAGAATTTCTCTGTTTGTCTTCTAGATCTCGTTTATTTCGAAATATTTTTTGTGATACTAAGCTAAGAGTATTATGTTCAATGTGATTTCATATTAGTCTTTCATCGATTGTAGGACAATGAAGATATCCGAAAAAAATATCTCTTCACAGATATTTATTCGGAGAATATAACTCAAATATAACTGAAAAAATCAAAATATTTGTTTCATCTTCGATCAATACTTCCGCAAAAACTTCGGAACAAGCTAACAAAATACAGGAAAACCGCACGAAGGCTTTCCTCTCGTCTTCATGCAAATTACATAAGCCTGAACTAAATGCAACAATAAGGATAAATTAGGTAACTTCGTATGCACAAAAGCGCCCAATATTTCATAGAGAAGAATAATTACCGCGTTTCAAATCTTTCAGAATCCAAAGGACGTCATGGATTTAATCTTCAACAATAAACCGGATTTGGCCTTTAAGCGTATTTCTGGGATCACATTGAGGTTACACGTCTGGGCGGTGTTATTGTTGCCAGTTATTCTGATAAGGGTCAAACCGGAAAGTAAAGTCTACATCAGGCTTGAGTGAAACTTATAGATCAGAAATATGAACGTGCTCCGAAATATTCTATTTATAGAATGTATGAATTTGGTAAGTGGAAATATCGAACAAACTGAAGAGCCCTTTCTGAAGTTCGTGATGGGAATGGAGACTCAGTTACTTGCAAATTATACGTTTGAACATTTTCGAG
The DNA here is from genome assembly GCA_030704895.1 of Henosepilachna vigintioctopunctata. NCBI lineage: Eukaryota > Metazoa > Arthropoda > Insecta > Coleoptera > Coccinellidae > Henosepilachna > Henosepilachna vigintioctopunctata. Next base: position 492,978 of record JARQZJ010000031.1, on the reverse strand, counting down.
TACCTCACAATTGCTATAGGCTATATTCGATTTCAAAAATTAAATTGTTAACGAAATACACTATTCATTAAATCTCCAAACTCTTATCGAACAATTGTGCTGCAAGAATTCAAAATGCAATGAATGAATTTCCAAAACTTTTTTCAGTCCGAAGAAGCCTTGGTAGTAATGAAACGTACGTTATATTTGTTTGGTAGAAGTGTGGGAGTCTAGAACACAAAGCTTTTTTTCCGTTCTAAGTTTTGAGATAAATTCACATCAAGTAACTTCTTTAACATTCAAAAATATTCGATTTTGACTCATGCATGTCAAGTCGCACGAAAAATATAACCAAAATTCACTTGAATCGAGTAGTTGAATTTGGACTCTTCTGCATTGCTAAAATTGAACAATAAACCGTTAAGAAACTCTGAAATATATAAGCTAGTTATCACAAATTAATACAATCAGATCCTATATTTACTATGATTATCACCATTTTCAATCATCGAATATGATTTCATATAATGTAATAGACTAAATGCCATGAAAATAAAACTTTTTAAAAACACCAAGTCCTGCAAGTCAGTTCATCTACCGTGAAAAGTTGCGAGATCTAAGCAACTGATAGTTTCTGATCAGCTTTTCCAGGGTCGTCGCCCGGTACACAACTACGTCAAAGCAATCGCCGCCACTGAAGATTTCTGTCGCAGTTAGATACGAAACGTCTGAAAGAGAAGAAGTTCCAGTTGATCACGGCCAATTGACCCGGAAGATTATTTCACCAAAGTTCGTTAGGCTGAAAAAATCTCAGACTAGCATAGAAAAAATCTCTTTTTGATAATGTGTCATTCTAACTTCAAACCTTCAACACACTACAAACCAGTCGCTTGCGGTTGTCAATCAAGTTTTCCCAGAAAAAGTGATCTCTCGTCGAAGAACCATCAACTGGCCTCCGAGAAGCCCCGATCTGACACCTCTTGATTATTTCATGTGGGGATACCTTGAGCTGAAAGTGTACGCCAATAAACCACGAACTCTACTACAACTGAAGCACAACATTCGCACCGTAATAACCGCTATTTCCGGAGAGATGTGTACACGCGTGGCGGCTAATTTCCGATTTTCGTTTGACCCTCGCCAGCAAAGCGAGAAAAACGGAAAAAAATTGAGAAAAAGCGGAAAATATAATCTTTGCCAATGAATTTTCCAATATCTGCTGTAATATATATATATATATATATATATATATATATATATATATATATATATATATATATATATATATATATATATATATATATATATATTTTTATTCTGACTTGTGGTTTGTTTTAATTGAACTTACAAATACCCCCTACCCTTTCTGGACACCTGATATTATACAATATAGTCGTCTTCGACGGCGATAAAAAGATTATAGCTATCATACAATTCTGTGATACCATTTTTGTTGTACGATTTGCTTTCAGCCTCAAAAAGGCTTCAATAAAAATAGTAAAACAATAAAAATCTTATTGTTTATGATACAGTTATTATTAATCCTTTTAAAAATCGAATGAGTTATATATTGTTACATATAAATTTTTTTTTAGTTACTAAATTGAACCATACTGTTTCATTGAAACTGAGGTTAATTTCCAATCAACTGTTTGGCTTTTTGAAAGATTATGGGATTTGTGAAAAATCGATATACAAAATGGCGAATGCGTCGGTATAGTAAATGTTCATTTTATTCGAAACTTTTTTATTTAACTCTGTGTAATAGGTTGAAAATAAATATCTAACACATTGTAACGCAGGGAGAGATCAATCTCATATGTTTATACGAGGATTAATACAACGTGTGTATCTGAAATTTTGAAAAGTAGCTTTCGAGAAACGTCATCGCAGTGTGGATGACCTTCAATGGTGAAACTTCTTTTCTATTCAATCCAAACTGTTGAGAGAATTTCAATACTAGGTTCAGAGACCGAAACAATGGTCGAGTAAATATATAATCTTTTATCGACTTTATTGAATTACTGTTTATACATCTCAAAATCTATACCCAATACCAACACAGGATTAATTTCTTGTTCATAATTTCAATCCATATTGAAATGAATTGAACGCAATTATAATTAAAATCGAAATATATTCTATTATGAAGCTTGACGCGATAACGCCCTCGTCGGGTTTAACATTAAACACTCATATTCCTTGGCCACAAAATGACGGTTCCAGTAAAGATTCATTGAAGAGCAGGGTAACGCTTTCTCGCTCTCTCTATAACCAAATAATTAATTTACTTCTGGGTGTTATGTATAAATTGAAAAGGTTTTGCAATGTAAGCAGGCAGAGAGAAACTGAGAAGTAAACCTGCATGCGGGTTTTGACGCAGAGTTAATTAGGTTACACTATGTTTGCCAATTTTGAAAAATATCAAACTTTGACACATCATGTTGAAGCAGAAAAGTGAGAAAACTGAATAGAATTTCTATCATTTTTTCATCAATTTTTGTATCAATTTGCGTTTCAGGTTTAAAAGTAGGGTTATTCTGAATGAAAACTGTTACAGGAATGACGATGTTAAAAAATCAATTTCTATAATGGCAGATACGTCCCGTTACACGGTTATGTAAATTTTATGTTTTATTTGCATTTACTACATGAAACATATGTTAATGTGCCGGTCTCCGTAGCTTAGTCGGTAGAACTCCCGACTTTGGTGCGGTAGAACTCGGTTTCGAGCCCCGCTGAAGGCATGGGTGTTTGTGTTTGTCTATGATTTAAGAAGTTTGAATAATGAAAAATGCTGGGTAATGTACATCGATTACAAGCCCAATGGCCGTTCGGAACCGGCGTTAAACTGTAGGTCCACTGAATTAAAAAAAAAAATATATATGTTAATGTATGGAATGAAACAAGCCAATCTCTGTGAGGATCCCATGGAATATTCAACGGGAAGTGACTAGAGTTTGGGCTGTGGTTACTTGTGCAGAAAAAAGGTGGTTAAGGTGTATGAAATAGTACCTTCAATTCGTTAAAGTATAAAACTCAAATTTTTATTAACTTCAGAAATCATATCATCCATTACTGGACACTTATCACGGTTGCTACCCCCTGCCCCTTCTCCTTGAATCGCAAAATGCTGAAGACTAAGGCGAATCAACAATTTTAATCTCATACTTTTCTCTTTTAACCTAAAAATCCATGTGAAAATTCAAATAACCCAATTTCTGGTTTCTCATTCTTATCTTCTAAAAAAATTTTCTGCCGAAATTTGGTGCAAACGCTTTTTTCTACACTCGGATTTTTTATTCCAAATATTCATCTTTTCAATTTATTCAGACTTAATATCGGATATTTCTGAAGAGTGGGTTGGCTTTTTTTTTTCGTTAAATCTCTACTTTCTGATTGTGTAAAAGAATTTGTACATTACTATGGTCAGTTACGATTTGTTATTTTGTAACAGCTGTAAATGCAAAAACCTTTAATCCGTTTTCGAAGTACAGAGCAGTGAACAACATCGTTCGTAAAAATACACCTACAGGCTGAGTTACTTCAAGAGATTTGTGACAAAGTTTTTGTATTTCCTCAAAAATTCACCATATTTTTGTATTTTGGTCACACCTCAAAAAAACCAGATTACAGCGAACAAAAAATTCGATTGATTTCAGTAAATTATATCTTGACATGAAAATATTTCATTGAAAATTAGGCTGCTTCTTTGATATTAAGTCAAAATTAGGTGAGAAAATCTATATTCAAAATCAAAACAATTACAGTTTGTTTTGGACATAAAGAGGCAAGTTTTCGCCAAATTTCGTCAGAAAAAAACATGAAGAATCAAAAACATGGTTAATTGAATTTCTCAGGAAAATTTTTAGCAAAAACAAAACCTGTAAATCTTTATGCATTACATACAACTTTGCATTCAACTTTTTTCTATAGTAATCCACCCCAAAAACTCACCCTCTTCCACTCTTCAATTCCCGACCTCAGATCGGCCATAATTTTTTTTACTTTCATTTTTGTCATATTCTCTGAATTTTCCAACGTGTGTCATTCTACTATCTTTTTGTTTTACCTTTCGCTATTTTCAAAGGTTTCAAAAGGGGCAACCTTGAATCTTTAAAAGGCGAAAGGAAGTAATTATTGCGGGTATGAGTATTTTTTTGCATTCAAGAGCTCACCTAACATAAAGTTTGAAAATGTTCTATAAAAGTGGAGCAAGTACAAAAAGTAAAAAATATCAAAATGTACAAGTATTTATACTCAGTTGTCTCACTTGTAATAATCCCAAGTGCAGTAGAGTGACTGAAATTTTAGTGCTTTTCGATAACTTCCATACAAATATGATTCAATTGAAATATTTCAATATTTCGATAAAAATGCAGGAATTGACTATCTACGAACGATTCACAAATAATAGTACTATATTCATATACAAAAAATATGTAGGTATATAAAAAATCTGAAAATTTTATACAAGTTCAGAATTGACATCAACCATTGATGTTCTTTCCATTGCATTTCCATAATATATAATGATGCATACTTTTCTCTTCATTGGACCACTGTTTTCCTCAGCAAGGGAAGTAATACATTATGTATGAAATTTGGATGATGGTCGTATAAGAAAAGCCGAAATCTGAATGTGGGCCATGCATATAAATTGCCCTGAAGTCAAGTGATTTGGTTGTTTATGCGGTATTTGGCGAGTTAATGAAATTCTCTCTAGTAAATTGGATAGGATACACTAAATATTCATATTCTTACTGTATTGATTGATAATTCAGGATGACTCACAGTGGAGAGGAATTCCTCTTGATCTTACAAATCCGATATACCATTTTTTCAACAAAGAACGTGAGTTTTCAAATACATATTATCACAATAATTATATCGTACTCACTAAAAAACCAGAAGAATAAATAAGAAGAGATCTCTTCTAATCTCCGTTAGCGTATTGTTTAATCACAATAATTATATTATACTCACCTGAAAACAAAAAAAAACAAAAATTTAGTAATTGAAACTGAACTGTGTTAATCCTCATTGAGAAATTATTTCATTGCAATAATCATACTTGCTGAAAACCAAAACAATATATGAGAAAGTAAAGAGAACTCTTCTAATCTTCAATAGCAAATTCCTTAATTACAATAATTATATCATACTCACCTGAAAATCAAAAAAAAACAATAAATTAGTAATTGAAACTAAACAGTGTTAATCTCCGTTGAGAAATTGTTCATTGAAATATTCATACTCACTAAAAAACCAAAAGAATATATAAGAAATCGAAGAGAACTATTCTAATCTCCGTTAGCAAATTGTTTGATCACAATAATTATATCATACTCACTAGGAAACCAAAAAATTTAATTAGCGATGAGAATATACTGCCTTAATCTTCGTTAAGAAATTGTTTCATTGAAATAATCATACTCACTAAAGAACCAAAAGTATATATAAGAAGAGATCTCTTCCAATTTCCGTTAGCAAATTGTTTAATAACAATAATTATATCATACTCACCCGAAAACCAGAAAAAAACAACAAATTAGTAATTGAAACAGAACTGTGTTAATCTTCGTTGAAAAATTGTTTCATTGAAATACTCATACTCACTAAAAAACCAAAAGAATATATAAGAAATTAAAGAAAACTCTTCTTATCTCCGTTAGCAAATTGCTTAATGGCAATAATTATATCATACTCACCTGAAAACAAAAAAAAACAATAATGCAGTATTTGAATTTGAACTGCGTTAATCCTCGATATTTCATTGGAATAACCATACTAAACTCACTAAAAAACCAAAACAATATATAAAAAATTAAAGAGATCTTTTCTTATCTCCAATAGCAAATTGTTCAATCACAAGAATTATATCATACTTACCTGAAAACAAAAAGAAACAATAATTCAGTAATTGAAACTGAACTGTGTTAATCCTCGTTGATAAATTATTTCATTGAATCATACTCACTAAAAAACCAAAGCAATATATAAAAAATTAAAGAGAACTCTCCTAATCTCCAATAGCAAATTGTTTAGTCACAATAATTATATCATACTCACCTGAAAACCAAAAAAAACAATAATTTAGTAATTGAAACTCAACTGTGTTAATCCTCGTTGAGAAATTATTTCATCGAAATAAGCATACTCACTAAAAACCCTAAGGAATAAATGAGAAGAGATTTCTTCTAATCTCCGTTAGCAATTTGTGTAATCACAAAAATTATATCATGCTCACCTGAAACCCAAAAAAAAACAATAATTTAGTATTTGAAACTGAACTGTGTTAATCCTCGATGAGAAATCATTTCATTGAAATAATCATATTCACTAAAAAACCAAAACAATATATAAGAAATTAAAGAGAACTCTTCTAATCTCCAATAGCAAATTGTTTAATCACAATAATTATATCATACTAACCAAAAAAACAATAAATTAGTGATTGAAACTAAACTGTGTTAATCTTCGTTAAGAAATTGTTTCATTGAAATATTGATACTCAATAAAAAACCAAAAACATATATAATAAATCAAAGAGAACTATTCTAATCTCCGTTAGCAAATTGTTTAATCACAATAATTTTATCATACTCACTAGAAAACAAAAAAATTGAATTAGGGATTAGAATATACTGTGTTGATCTTCGTTAACAAATTGTTCTATTTCATTAATTCTATCATACTCACTAGAAAACCAAAAATTCAATTAGAAAACAGAATGAAGTGTAATCTTCGTTATTACATACATACGTATTTTGCGTTCATGTTCATATATTCATTAGACATCTATTAATATTATTTTGATTCTACTTTTTTACCTGAAACATGAGTAATATTGATAATAACAAATTAAAATATTGTAGATAATCAATATTTCCAGCCGTTTTCTCCTGTGGCCATACGTGCAATTTTTTCACTCGATAAGAGCAATTCAAAGTTTTCTGATAAGAAGTAAGTAAACAGCTTCTACAATGCTGAGTAGAGACGCTCCTATGAAAAGTCCAGCTGTGCCTCCAAAGGATACTGTAATAAGAAATGATCGTTAACATTTAACATTGCTGGAAAGAGGAATCATTTTATTCATCACATTCTATATCTTTCCCCATTTTCCGTTGTTGAAATGAAAGCTTATGAATCATAATTTTGATTTCGAGAATAATTTGAATATTTTCATTCGAATTTGTTTCATAATTATCACCAAAAACATGTTTCATTATTTTGGGTACGAGAAAGCCTGAAGATCTTCAAGATTCATTGAATTGATGTTCAATGAATCAACATAAATAATTTTTTAAGTTCTTGTATTATAATTTCGAAATTATATATTATATCAATTATTTTAGTATTGATATTTCATTTGTAATTATAATGTTGTAATTCTCAATTTTTATTTGTAATTTCGATTGTGTTGGTGTGTACTTCCAGCTATAGTATGGATTGTTATATTGAATTTCAGTAGTTATTGTTTGGAACCCGTTTGAGAAGATGAGCAATGCTGGACTTCCTGATTTCAAGCCTCACGACTTTTACACTTCCTCACTGTAAAACATTCAACTATCCCAGATATTGCATATTAGAGGGATTAAGCTATATAAGAACCCTTTACAAATTATCAGGCCAATGGCGGAGATCCTCATAGTGGCGACCTTGATGACGTCGATTTTCGTTATTTTTACAGTATCACAGCATTAGCAAGTTATTGTAGCAACTTGCCACAGTTCTTACTGTGGCAAGTTGCAACGGAATCCAAGTTCTCTGGCGTTTAAGAGAAAAGTTTTTGGAATTATATGGGTTGATTCTGCGATGATTGGAACAGTTTCGATGACGTTCATGTGCCACTGTTTCTGCAATCGCACTTCAAGTTCCCTGATGTTCATAGAATTAATTGCTAATCTTCTAAACTATTTTTTCAGCATTTGGAGTTGCTACATCGATTAATGTAGGGTTCCTGGCTCTTTTGTCAACCAGGACAAGTTCTGGCCTAACCTGGAAAACTGTTTGATCAGTCAAAATAGTGCGGTTTCAGTCTAAATTGATCATTCTCCAAAGTTTGTCCGAAACAAAGCACCTTCTTCTTCAGTGGAAGCTGTGATCTTAAGCTAGTTCTCAATGAACAATCTCTGCTTCGGCGTCATGTCTATTGCTGATACCTAGTTGTGCTAAACTGATCTAAAACGAGCTGCATGTCGATGGCGATGAATTTGGTATCAGCAAATTTGTAACGAATTTAGTTTCACAAGTAATTTTCTTTCCAGAAACCTCGAGGACAAACATGGTAGGCCTTTGTAAGCATCAGTTCCCATGAAACGTCGAAAATCAGTCTATTTTACAAATAATATACTTGTCTTTGAATATATCGACGTTAGCAATAGTGTTGAGTTCACATGTGCAAAAATGAAAAACACACTCACTGGAACTTCTATTTCAGCATTTCTTGAAAGTTTTTTCAATCGAGATATGAGGAACTTCGAAGTATGCTCACGAAAAAAATAACCTAGGTTTTTCATAGATACTCTTATATTTAGTGGCTATTACATTCTTTCTTGAAAATTTCAGTGAAAGAATTCATCGGTTCGATACACACCATTGAGTGAACAATTTGTACGTAAACATCAGATTTCGAAATCTTTTTGCTAAATGCTGTCAGAAAAGAACTAATCAGTACCACACTTGTAACACCAAACCCAGAACAACTCGAATGAAATGCAATACAGCACTGTGCAAGCTTACGGGATTTCAAAAATTGAATATAGAAAAATTGTCGATTATCATAGTTTGTATTTGGAGAAAAATACTAAAAACAATTCACCTTTCAAAAGATTTCAAAAGAGCATCCGAGATTTTATGTAGATAATTGTTGATAAAAAAACTGAATAAAATAGGTTTTGAAGGTTTAGTAAACAAATGGTTCAATTCTTATTTACATTTGAGATCTCAACAAATTAAGTTCAATTGTGGTTTTCGGACAGCATTGGAGTTGATTTTGTCGTACCTCAGGGTACGGCCTCAGGTCCACTGCTATTCTCCTTATGCATTAATGATATTGTTTTGCATGTAAAAAAATACTCTTTACGATTGTTCGCAGATGGTACAATGATTTATGTTAGTGGTAAAAATATCCAGACTATGACAGAATGGATCAATAGAAACTTGATAGCAATAAATGAATGGCTAAGCGATAACAGTTTATCGCTGAATGTAACAAAGTCTAAATTTATAGTTTTTGGTACAAGTAAAATTCTAAAGGTAATTATTTACGAAAATATAAGTATTACGATTGAAAACCAGAGCATTGAAGGGTAAAACTTATTAAATACTTTGGCGTTATGTTAGATGAGAAATTGAGTTTGAATGATCATGTTGACTTCATATCGCCTAAAATCTCTCAAAAAAATTTCTAAAAAGAATTGGAAAAAATCTGACGACATATATGAAGTTATTGCTTTCTGAGTCAATATTAATACCACACTTCGAATATTGTTCCACTCTGTTATTGGGGTTAAGTAAAGAAAAAACTCAACAGTTACAAAAAATACAGAATAGAGCTATGCGAACAATTTTGAAACTTAATAGATATACTTCAATCCAAAGCATGCTTAACTGTTTAGAACTAATGTCAGTCAAATAGAGAATACTTCTGCTACATAATATATTTATATTTAAGGTTAAACACAAATTGTTCCCATATAGAATAATAAAAAATGTAACATGTGTCCGTAATGTGCACAGTTATAATACAAGAATTGCTGACAATGTTTACATGCAAGTTTGTAAACTTTCCAAACATAGGAATAGTATATTTTATGAAGAATTCACGCATTCAATAAATCGCCTAGCTCCATAAAAACAATTAGCGACCTTAAATTTTTCATGCGTAAATTAGCTATGTGCGATTCAAACATATAATTGTAGATAATATATTTTGAACCTGAATGTATATATGATTTTGTAATAGCTATTGCTAGGATAAATGAATATTTTTATTGAGAATTTTTTTGTTTAACTCTTTTCGAAAACTATTAGCTTTTCATTGAAAAATAATATCGTATTCAACTTTAGTATATTCGCCAAGAAATCACGAATGATAAATGTGCAGGTTGATAACATATATATATATATATATATATATATATATATATATATATATATATATATATATATATATATATATATATATATATATATATGTGAACGGAGAAGCCATTGTTCACGATGAACATATCAAATACTTGGGTAAAATTTTGGCTTCGAATTTAAACTTTCACGCACACGCAGATTATATATCGAGAAAATTTTCGAAAAAATAGGATTCTTATCACGAATCAGCAAATCTTTGTCTATGAGTACAAAGTTGTCACTCTATAAAGCCATTGCACTTCCTCATTTACAATTCTGTTGTTCCTTATTGTTCAATTGTCCTCAATATCAAATAAGTCGATTAGAAAAAATACAAAATAGGGCTATGAGATCTATATTGAAATGTAATAGATATACACCTGTCAAATCCATGCTTAATGTGTTAAATATGTTATCTGTTAGCCAAAGAGTTGTGTTTAATGTACTAGTGTTCATTTTTAAAGTGAAAAGAAATATGTTACCAACCTACATTAGTGATAGAGTTCGATCATTTAAGGATGTACATAATTATAATACGAGATTCAAAAAAGACTTTATCCTTGGAAAATGTAAAACCACACAAAAGCTAAAATCTATTTTGTATAAAGGTTTAATTGAATTCAATGGACTTCCTGCACATATAAAAAACTGTGAAAGTTCTAAAGTATTTAAAAGACTTTTGAGAACGTTCATCTCAACAAATGCAATACAGTTTAAAGTCACTCTAATTCAATTAGGCTTTGTGTCTGCTAGTACTCTTTTTGATGTTCATCATGTAATATTAGTTAGGTGCTAAGTATAACGTTTTTGTTTTTCTACTATATTATGTTATTAACATATTTTGGTACTTTACTTAATTCACAGTATTTTACTTCTCATTATTTTAATTTTCAATTAACTTGTTATTACAATATTTTGTAATATAATGTAGCAATTCTGCTGAATAAAAACATTATTATTATTTTAATTACTATATAACCTCTTTCATACTCAATTCACGAAAAATATCATAAATGAGAATAATTACTTGATATTGAGAAATTTCCAAAATTTCCGAACTGAATGTAATTGAAATTACACTGAACATGTCTAAAATTGTAAATTCTGTGATTGTTTTGAGCACTTCAAAGGAAACTCACGCATCGCAATTTCACAGAAACGAGACGGCTGGTTCCTAAAAACAGCATTTCACTGTAGTCGACAAGTTGACATTCTGCCGACTCGAGTATATCCATGAGTTGTTAAGTTGTTTTCCTGAACACGTTAAATGCGAACAATAACCATCAAACGCATAAAGAACTTCGAGCTTCGATGAATCGGTTATTCTGAATTAACTGTTACTCCGAGGGTAGAATAGGATGTCGAGGCATTATTGATACTCACCAACTAGATCCATTGTTGTTCTTGTGACAATTCTCTTGAAGCGTTGAGTGGGTAGAGACTGCAATCTTATATTCACCTCGCTTATCGTTGGATGCGGACTGCAATGGATTAACCAATCAATGGGGGAATGAAAGTTGACATTTGCTTAACTTGTGTAATTCATAAATGAAGTTGATTGAATGTTAGCTGATCTCTTAGTGAAACATTGTTCAATATATTGAATTATAAACACTTGGCTTAGTTTCACGAAATATATTAATTGCATGACAATTGTTTCGAGGTGTTACTCCATTCCCAAAAGCTAAACTGACAGTTTTGGAAATGGGTTTACACTCCGAAATAATTGTCAAGCAATCAATGTCATTTCGTGAAACTAAGCGAAGTGTGTTTCATTCAATATATCATTCATAAATGGCGAATGTCAGGAACATGATATACAGGGTGTTAATTAAACACGCCGAAAAAGTTCAATGGGTTATTCATTGATTTATGCTGATAATATTGAGTATTCTGCTGAATTTCAGGAAACCCTGGCTTCAATAGTGGTGACTGTTAGTATAGCAACACCTTACATAAATCCATTTGAAATTCTTGCCGCATATGGTCAATTGTCCAGAAGAACGAACAACGTTACTTCCAAGAAGTTTATTTACTCGTATAGTTCACTTCGATGCTGGTTGTCACAAAAAATTATTTATGAGAGTAGAAAATAATCACCCAGAAAATTTCCGTCTCATCTATCCAACAAAATTCTATCAAAAAAAATTTACTTCTAAAATGAAATCTTTGAAATCGAAGATCACAAATATAAGACATCAGTTCATAAACATTTGGTGGGCATGTTGACGTTCAAGTTTTTGTTGTGAAGTACTCAGAGTACCCGCTCGAATAATAAAAGCAAAGTCTCAAGAGATTTTTTTATGTTTATTTTCAAATCATTGAAAGTGAGCTATTTAAAACTTTAAAGGTAAGATATCATTTAAATTATAACCATTCGAGTTTTTGTGATATACTCAGACGATATTCAGGTGTTCTGATTTTATTTGCACATCTTGTAATCTCTACTCTAACTCTTAACCTATTTACATCCTCATCCTACAAGAATCCACATAAAAAGAAAAGATATCCACATTATAGGCAAGCGCACTTTATATTTTATAAATAACGTTGCATGATTTCAAGTAACGAACGTTTACCATTATTCAGATTGCATTTGCGATTCGCTTGCATATTTTCGCAAGCAGAAAGTTAGGAAGGCCCTGGTTGAATGTCCCCACAGAACAACGCCATACATCAAAAATGAATGGAATAGAGTAGAGTATGTTATTCTTAAGATGGTAATACCAAAAAAAAGTGTTATGAAGTGTTACGCACAGCAATCCTGCAGTATTTTTTCACCCGAATTGTCGGAGGATTTATACGAAAAGAACAACTGTTGAGTCTTTTTTTCATTCAGTTTGACTTTGTTGATGTGACCGAATGAAGCCTGAATGATTTCTGTCAGAGTAAACGAAAGTGGTAAATAAATTATACTGTTTTCAGTGTAACTAGGCAAATAATAGCATGACTTTTCAGTGGAGCTAGGAATTTGTCATTTGCATTTATAATGAATAGCACATAACCTAGAACCGATCCTTGGGGGTTTTCATGTTTACTGGCTTAAATTCCGAGTTTCATACCAGATGGCCTGGTACCTACCCCGCTAAAATAGTAATAGTAACACCACGCTACCACCCCTGAAATAGTGATTGAAAAAATTACTTCGATAGCAAAAATTTTGATAACAAAAAAACACATTCATTTACTAACTTTATTTTCCTTCAAGATCGTGTTATTCCAAAATGTTTGATAGTGTTGGCGTTTACTTGATGTAAATCCATTATAATTGAATCTAAACTTAAATTCAAACACTGATTTTTGATTTACACTTTATCCACTACATATCGCGACGCGTTTCGTCGTTACAAACGAAGTTGTTTGTAACGACGAAACGCGTCATGCTATGTAATGAATAAAGTGTAAATCATAAGTTCAAGTAATTGAATTTAAGTTTATATTCAATTATTCCAAAATGGTGATGGAGAGAACCGTTTTTCAATCAATTTGATGAATTCAATTCAATCAATAGATATATTCGTACATTTTCATTGTATTTATATCAAATCCTCACTGAAATAGATATCCATGCAATATTGAGTGGGCAAAAGAAAATTCTGTGTAGATTTGAAATGCGAATATATAAAATTTCTATCTTAATTCTGAAATAAATTAGGAGTTCCCAAAATTTAAACTATGTGATCCAAAAATGTAACAATTTTTCGAGGACTGCATATACGTAAAACTTTTTACTTTTCATTATTAACTGTTAGTAATTACCCTAGATGTACAAATATTCAACGAAAACATTTCTAATTACTCGGCTATCCTAAATGTATTTCTTATATTTTAATTTTACTCTTCTATAAAATACATTTTTGGAAGGGTCCTGACGAAGCCAGAGGGGAACTTTTTTCATACCAAAAAACTAATTGAATTTCTCTTTTATCATGATAATCTAAAATATTTAACTCATTTTCGAAATTAACATTCCTCTGAAAGTTTTTGATGAAGTTCAAATTGATTCTAATTCTATTCATGAACTAGAGCATCTTTATACCACCCCATAGAGACCGAAGCAGATAAGAAAATAACTAATAATCTCGTAAAATTGATATACGAACGCTCTGAATATCTTCCAAGGGTTTTGGAAATAATTCTGAGCATCAAACTTTACGATGGATATATAATCCAATAATATTTCACTTAAATTAAATTCTCACCCTTGCGAACTGGATACAATTTTGTATTCAGGTTCATTACATGATGGAACGCAATTGCAAACCAATCCGGGCTTTTCGTAACCTTCAGCGTGGAGAGCATTCACAGTGGCTAAAACAGAAAACAAATCATATTCGATGACCAATAAAGTTTCTAAAGAAACAAACCAGACTGTTCCGTTAGACATTTCAATCCTTGCATTGTGCAATAGCCTTCCTTGTCTGCAAAAAATAAAGTATCTGTTTGTGTTATACATAAAATATTAAAAAATAAACTCAAACTCAATCAATAAAAATAAACTTAAACTATCATATAAATAATCACTCTACCTTATTTATATATTTAGAGATGCTTATTACAAGTTGAAGAAAATGAAGATAGGTTCATCAAATTGAATATTAATCATGAGTATTATTCAATCAGGAGATTATTCCGAAGCATATAACAGGAATCACTAAATGCTCATTTATTTAAAAAGAGAGTTAAGTCCTTGCTGTTCTTACAAAGGTATACTGTTAGTACATTCATTTGGTATTTTTACTTGGGAAGTTTTCCGCGAGTTTTTAAAATTGGTAATCTTATAGATTTTGACGCGCTCTTTCTGAATTTGAACTCTGCCACCTCGTATCTTTGTGGCTCGCTCCGCCATATTGAAAAAATAGCGATTTAAAACAGGTTTTTGATAATAACTCCTTTCCGGCGCATCTCACAAAAAAATGAGTTCATACAAAATGGAACTAAAGAATATTTCCTAAAATTTGTGCCATGCACCTTTTGTCTAAAATTATTAGTTTCGGCGTACGAGCGCCGTAAATTGTAATTAAATACACTTTTCGGCAGAATTACTCATTTCCACACCACCATGAGTTAGAGAAAGCGTCGAGTTTTTTTATCGTGGTATCGTGTTTTTTTATCGGCGATGAATCATCAGTTCCATCGCAATTCTCTTCATCCTCCATTTCGTCGTCCATTTTTGCTCAAGAATAGTGTCTGTTTCTTCTTCTTAAATGCTATCTTGTGATAGAAATTGCGAATTATCACAAGAACCACCACAGTTTGTGCACACAACGGAGCACTTTAGGCCTTCTTTCTGCATCCGCAAAATTTTTGATAACCTTTCTTGTATTGGCAAGAAATGAGTTTCAACAAGCTTTCCGGAGCAGAAGGCTTCAGAGGAATTAGCCTATTCTTGTCTTTCTTTGATCTTCTCAGTCTTTCGTGATCGTAGTAATCGTTCCGCATAATTGGTAAAACGGGTTGCAACATCTAGATGTCCGTCAAATATGGCATTGGATGTATGATGCGATCGGATGTAGGTGATGTATTTATTGCAAATAGATGAGAACGATTCGCCTTGTTGTCAAATGACTCGGTACAATAAGTCCTATTCATAACCTCCATCGATATATGCATGGTATTTTCAAAACTTATATCACCAGTATATATATATATATATATATATATATATATATATATATATATATATATATATATATATATATATATATATATATATATATATATATATATATATATATATATATATATATATATATATATATATATATATATATATATATATATATATATATATATATATATATATATATATATAATATAAAATTCTCAGAGAGTTGTCTACACAAATGTCAACGCAAACACAGCCTATCACTTTCCAGGGTGAACAATAAGTTTCGAAAGACATCGTACTTGTTGAAAATGCCCTACTCATAATGAAATGTTTCATTCTATTATGAGAACCTTCAGTGGCAACAAATTCAATATTTCTCCAAACGCATATTTCAGGTAACAATAGGAAGTAACAATAAACTATCATGATGCAGTTTTTTCAAGTGAAATCGTCTCTAGCTTGATAGTACAGGTAAATTGCTCAACTGGGCTATTTGGATTCTAGAATACAAGCTGGAATACTAGCTGATAGCTTCATTAAAATATTTCTTAAGTAGGTATGATTAGACACACATGTCACCTATTGCCACTAGAGTTAAAAAGTGCAAAATCGTAGAATTTTGATGGCTATCGATTGGCAGTATAACATCTAAACAATCCAGACATCAAACCACATCATTGATATATTTAGATAAATTTTTGAGAAGGTAGTGTAAGATACACTAAAAGCATTTTGCAGTTCTTACTGTATACTGGCATATGATGATGAGTGCATCCACATAACCTCAAATGCCCCTCAACTCGACATTGAACTATACAGGATGAATAACTGTAAAACTGGTGTACTTTCATATTACTTGGTAGTTCCCACGGAAATCTGCAGCCTCTTTTTTGAATCGGCACGTTCGCCACATTTTCATCATTCTCAATTTCAATAACCTGGAGAAAAAAAATAGGTATAGGATCAGAAAATATGATAATATTGTTGAACTTACGTTAAAGGATACATTCAATACTTCACCTAGCAAAACATCCATTCCTAAATCTGGGTCTGAATTTATGAAGGGTACATCTTCTGAAGCGTGTATGTTCATCTAAAAAAACAAAGGCCTAAAAAGGGCCGTAAGACTGGAGGTGGACAATTTGTATACTTTCGGTTTCAAAGAAAACTGCCCCTTCATGCAGTTCAGTTTAAGTGGCTATAAAATCAAAAGTGGTCATTTGCATAAAAAATTTCAGCTTGAAAATTTAAAGCAATGCGTTTAAATATATAAGTTGATACGAAAATGACACAACGCCTTCAGGACGGCTTTCAGGTAGTGTGAATAATTACACTATCATACTCATCGGTGATTCCTCTCAAGTAATTACGGCAATTTATATTGTGAAAAAAATTTTCGTATTTATAATTGAAACAATTTGAATATCGAATAAACAAATATGACATGTTGCTTACTGATCGATATTGCGATTATTAGTAAAAAGCTCATCACTTTATTTTTCCCTGACGTTTTCAAGAGTTTCGAACATTAATTGCTGCTACGGTAGGCTATTTAAACTCTTCAACATGATACGGGCGCTTTCAATAAAGGCTCATTATGTATTCCTATGCAGATATAAGTCAAAATGAGTTAAATCCGGGTATTTTAGTGGCGATATTCGAAACTTTTCACATTGCCGTCTAACTGGGCAAACGTTTTCTGAATTGTATCCAAAATCAGCTTCAAAATGAGACATTCTGATCATTTGACGCTGGTTTAAATCAGCTATGTCTTCCCTAAAGTGACATTATTTATCAATACGTGATATGAAAGATACAACATGTTTTATTTAAAAAATGTTCGATTATGTTCTTATGCATTATTTTATAGCGCAGTAATCTGCGATGAACATAGATATTGTTGATGATTTCTCTTGAAATAGCTATACTCATAAAGTGAAAAATTATTTAATACATTCCGAACATTCCGTTGGTATCATTTTGGACATCAAGTTGCACTGCCCTTCAAAGTAGTGATTATTACGAAATTTAAGTAGGTTACTGGAGTCTTGAATATCTCCAAATCCGCACGTCCATATTGGTAAATGATAAATAGTTTTATTTATTAAACGTGACCAGATGCTATGTTTATAAATGTTCACACACGAATCAACAAAATAATTGTTATTATATCAATTCGTTGTTTGAACAACAAGCATCTTGTCATCGTTTAATAATATTATATAAACTAAGAAATGTAAATAAATAGATATAGTTAGATTTTAGATGTCCCCGGCTCGATACCCTTGACAAGGTATCTCGCCCGTGTTACTGTAGTTTAAATGTTGTAATGTTACTGATCCTGAGGATGTCCCAGGATCCATCACCCTGCGTTATACGATATATATATACAATAAACTAGGATAAACCAGAGCCTCTTTCAATCCACTACCTCCTATACATAATTACCCGAGACATTTCAAAGTATTTAAAAAAGGGTTCGTTAATCTGAGGTTATTTCACTTGATCTCCATTACCTATCGATTTGTTGTCATTTTCAATTCCATATTCACTTCGAAATGATCTAAATAATTTAAACCACTTACTCTGACGTCCTTCGTAGTCTGAAAATAGACATATCCTGCCCCAGATTTTCTGTTGGATATCAAATTGATATTTGATTGATGGCTTTTCCTAGAACCCAAATTTCATTCACACAACACCAAATACGAACGATTTGACTATACTCACTTCGTATGAATGAGTTCAAAGTATAACAAATTCCATACTCTGTCTCTAAAGGTAGAAATTCATTACAACATTCAAATTCCTTATTGTTCCATCTGCATTTTTCAATAAGATCATCACAAGCTTTTCGGTGCTAAAATCATTAATTCCGTTTTAAAACTTTCATATATTCTAAGATTCAGTGAATCGTGTCTTCAAAGTAAGATCACAGAAAATATTTAAAATCAATGAAAAAGTCAATTATATATTGACAATGTTTATGCACTATCTGACGAGATATATATTGGATTAGATACTGATGGATTGCATACTAACTTCGCTTATGCACACTCTGACAAGAGTATATATTGACTAGGTTTATGCACACACTGACGAGATTATATATTGGAGATTATTTATGCACAAATTGACGTGAATAATCTCGCCAATTCGTGTATTTAAGTTGTCAAAAGCTCATCTCATCGTGTGTGCATGAACGTAATCAATAAATAATCTCGTCAGATATGAAATCTCGTCAGTATGTTGACAATTTTTATGCACCATCTGACAATATTCTATATAAACTACGTTTTGCACACAATGACGAAATTATATATCGATTACTTGATTAGGTTCTTCCACAAATGACGAAAATAATCATGAAGCGCATGAAATTTGTGAAAATGTAATCTCGACAGTGTGTGCATGAACTTAGTTAAAGAATAATCTCGCCAATGTGTGCATAAACGTTATCAGAATGTAATCTCGTCAGTGTGTGCATGAATGTAGTTAATATATAATCTCGTCGAGTGTGCATAAACGTAGTTAATATAAAATCTCGTCAGTATGTGCATAAACGTATTCAATATATAATCTCATCAGAGTGCGCATCAACCTAGTCAATTATGTATTGTCATTATCAATTAATTACTAGTCAATTATACGTAGTCAGTTTCATCGAATATTCTAGTGTCTAGCGAGTGGTCGTCTCACAACAGAATTTCGAGCTAAAATAAAAAAAAATAGAATGAGAATTTTTTTTTTCGCTGATATTTCGCAGATGACTATTTCATTCGGTATACAGCAATAAGCATTAAATAGGTATTGCAAAAAACAACATCCAGCGTATTTTCACAAAATATTTACATCTACAAGCCTGTGAGGCACAGTTGACAAAACAGATACTTTCAAAAGCTATCTGCATTCAAGTTTAATTGGATAGTTAAACAACACAAAGCAAAGATCGCTTTCATTAGGCAGATAATTCTTAAAAATAAAAACTTTTAAACTCGAAAGTTTTGGTCAATAAATAGACAAAACAACCTCATTAGACTTCAGGAAAATCATCGAAGGATTTGTGAAAAAGAAATGCATTTTAACGAATACCTCAGGATGGTATCATATTCTAGAAGAAACAAACAGTTTCAGTATTATATATCGGTTTAACGAAGTAAACTTGCTAGTAAACTCTTCGGAACTTTCAGAAGGTTTTCACAAACAATATTAACTGATTAAACAATGATTTTCATACAGAGATTCAAAACAATCAATCAAATTTCAATATTCAACTCATTATTGTACCTCATTGTCAATTTTTGTAACTCATATAATATTTACATTTTATTCTCCGTCAATATTTCAAATTTCTCTGTAATAATGTCAATTGAATTCCCTATTAACCTTGAGTTAAGCATTGCCACAAAATATATTGAAATCGAAAACACCCGACCAATACGAGTTACAAAGAAACATATTCGGCATACGTTTCGTGCTACTAACTCGTAGTCGGTGTATCAACTCTTGATGATAAAGGTTGAATCCGAAATATACGTTGAATGTGAAGACATATTCCTTAAAAAATGAGTGTGTTTATTAAACTTCACATTTCAACAATGATAAACAAAGTGTAGTGCGCAAATTCGACTTTGCAAATTTCTGGGAGCACTAGAAAAAACTCGATGTCGTTTAAAGGAGAATTCTTTCAACAGATGAAGATCAACATGTTTCAAACTTCGAATGTGTTCAGAATAAAGTCTATTTAGACAATGTCATAAGTGTCTATTACAGACAAAATCTCTAATAACATGTATGAAAATCAATTGCAAAAATACCGCACTAGAAGAAGCAAACTTGGAGAGTGAAAGAGGAGGAAAATGTATGGTTGCATAGCGAAGTTTCACCATTGAAACTTCACCATATGTTAAACAATAAGGAAGGAGGTTTTACATTAGTGCCTCAACCAAAACATCCAATTAACAGCCTCAAATTTTCAACATTAAATGCTGAAAAGAGGGTAAGCTATTGAAAATGGGGCAACACCCCAAAACAATTATCAAGCATATTGCATAAAAAACACTAGGCAAAGTTTCACAATATTATATTAAATGCTAGATCTGGTGAATATTTGTGAAACCTTTTCGAATATATTGAATAAAAAAGGCAGCTTGATTTCATTGGAATCATATTGAATCAATTTCTTGAAAATTGTTTCAGATTAATACCTCCATTTTTTCAGCCTGGCTATTGAAAATAGCGTAACACCTTGAAACAATTGTAGAGCACTTTATTTATTATAATTTTTGTGAAACCAAGCCAAGAGTTTTTTGTCAAATATGCTTAACAATTGTTTCGGGATATTCCCTCATTTTCAGAAGCTTGAGTGCTTTTCAGTTGGAAAGCAAATAAAGTGTTTTTTATGTAATATATTGAACAATGTTCTACCAAGAGTTCAGCGAACATTCAATCAACCTTATTCGAAACATCAAATATTTTAACGGAATAATCTACGAAATTGGAGTCTGTTATATAAAATCAGTTAATTACTCAGGAATTTCAGAAAGCTCTGCTTTTATCTGTAGGATGTTTACGTGAAGATGTTTACGTTATATTTTTCAACAATCTGTCATCAATTGTTGTGCAAGAAGAACTCCTCCGCAAGATAAACCCAGATATTTTTATTGTACTCAATACACGAAACTCTGATAATATATGCTGAAACTGTTCTTATCAGTTGCTCAATTAGAAAACACTTTCCGAATTGTAATTCAGGTCTCATTAAATAAATTGCATTTTCTAATTAATTTGAATCAGAAATGTCGCATTGAAAAATTGAATATTGCATTAACAGAACATGTAAAGTGAATACAAAAACTAAAATATGGCTTGTGCTGATTGAATCTATCTGATATTGCAACATTGTTTTTGATCTTGCAATCCTGCTACACCAACATGAAGAATATCCAATCGCAGGATGACCATGTAAGGAATTATTATTGTTACTATTGGTATCAATTATATTTACTACAACCATGACCAAACTAACATCGGAAAAATTTATTAGAAACGCTACTGGGATTTGATAATTTAATCAATATAATTTGATGAAAAATTTTCGTTTTTGAAAATAAAAAAAAACATAATCAGTGGCGCCATTTTCATGGGGCCTGAGGGGGCTGGTACCTCAAAAATTGATTCAGATGGGGCTCAACCAATAATTGAACGAAATAATAAATTATTTCAAGCTTTGTAAAATTTGGTCTACGATCTCTTTGCCCATCTTCATGGACAATGTAGTTCATCTTCCAGTATCTTGAGAAAAATTTTCTCTGAAGTTATTTTAAAGTTTTTCGAAAAAATTTCTGCAGAGGACTACACAAAGGCACTCTAAAATAGTGCAGGCCACTTTGAGTCAAGGGTACAATTCGAGACTAACTTCTTTTTACGTTTTAGGTGGCATACAATGAACCCAGTAGAGCATTTCAATGAAAAACTTCAATGACTTCCTCTAACTGTTGCTGATCTGAAGAAAATATGTGATAGCCTTATTTGTATCTGCAATGGAAGGCGTGATAGTCATTATATTATCATACAATTATGTTATTATACATAGATATTATTATATTATTTTGAGAATTGTGTTCAAAAGAATTCGCTTCTTCAGAAGAGATGTGTACCAAAGAGCTATAGAACAACAGATCCAGCTCACAGCACATTTTTGAAACACAATAGTCATCTCACAATGTGTTTCACATTGAAGTTTGTTAAACGGTGGAATCTTGCATTCATGGGCCGTTTGCATCAACTAGACTCACATAAGTCATTGCAGTTGAACAAAAATTCCCCCTTTTAGGGAACATATATTGAATAAGTTGCCGAAAATCAATTGAGTTTCTCAAAAATAACTCAGACATTGAAAAACTGGGCTTACTTTTAATTATGTTAGCCAATATCGCAAATTTGAACAACTTCGTTGAAAACATGCGTTATGAAAGAAGGTATATAGCAGTAGAAAAACCTGCCGTAGAGAAATGTTAGTTGAGGTTAGGGAATTAAATGCAGTATTAAGCTTCTCCTAGCACTTGCAATCACGATAGCAACAGCAGAATGGTCAATTAGCTATTTCACTCATTCATCAAAGTGCTATTACTGTGGACGATATTTTATGTTTCAAACCTTTGATAATGATTTATGTTTTTTTCAAGAATATTTCTATTATTCTGTAAGCATCTGAAGAAGTGGTTTGTAACGACGAAAAGCGTCATGCTATGTAGTCAATAAAGTGTAAATCATAAGTTCAAGTGTTTGAATTTAAGTTTATATTCAGGAATATTTCAGTCTTTTCAGAACTATATATTCACTGCTCTGTAATATAATAATATGTAATATAATAATAAGCATAATTATGGATATAAATTGAATCAGCTTTTTGCAAGAATATCATGTCAACTTATTGAAATTCCATTTTTCGAGGATTTGTCCTGATATTGTGACTATGAGATGCATGAAAACACCTTGTAAATCACTATTTTCATCAGAAAATTTCCGAGTCAGGACCACAGGTTTGCCCCCCTCCAATATGAGTCAGCGCCACTGAACAGTATCCCTGTAATGAAACCTTGTTCCACTTCACTATTTGACCTCTCTATTTCACCCATAATACAAGTTCCATTATTGAAAACTCCAAGAACCAATAATGATTTTCAACGATTCAAATTATCTCCGTTGATGTTTTCTTAGTATTAAATAATTTTTCTTAAAGACTAGGTAAAAGCAATTGAAAGGAGAAATAATTTATTCATTCTCCTCATTCAATGAATATTTCTAACACAGTAGTATATGTAAGTAAGGAGATAATAAAATCAAGCATTGATTAAACTTTCTAACCTTACTAACTTCTTCGGTAAAGTTGAGTTTATCGCATTCTTCGCATTCATTACTGCAAGAGTAACAATCCCCTGTAAAATAAGCAAGGTCATGAATAAATTCATCGAGTTGGTTCTGTGAGTCTTCGTAACTGAAAATAAAAATCCATTGTGGTGAGTTTTCAACAGAAAGATACCTATTCAGAAAATTGAAAAGCGAAAGATGCCATGCATTCAAAAACTGTTTCCAGGAAAAGTTTGTGGCGGGTTTTTTCAATATAACTCTCGTAGATTTATTAAAGAGATGATAATCTTAAATTTGAAGCGTCTTATTACATTAACTTACTGTTCGATTGCCTCAAAAATCAATGATTGTCCGTTATATAAAATACATTGTAAGACTGCAGATTGTTTGTTATCAAATATTGAGATATATCTAACTTTACTGAGATACAAAGTCGGACTTGTAATTTTTAGTTCCTTTTTTTCCAAGTTGTCATGGAAAAGAATTATTATGGAAAACGAAATTAGGATGAAGGTGTTTTGAGGTTACAAATCCAAAATCATCTCCCCTTTGTAGAGTCATTTACAAATAGAACTACTGAATGATATCACCCAATTCAGAGAGTTGAAGGGGAAGTCCCAAATTTACTGCCTCGTTTTATATTCGTTTCGAAAATTCAAGATGATATGAATCAAATGTTTTTCGAATATTGATGAAATTTTTTGTGTGTTGAGACGAAAATCAAATCTCCCTATCTGGATATTTCATATATTCTGGACATGCATATAGAAAAGGGGCGATTTCCTTTAGGAAAAACTAGTGTTGTCCTGGTGCGGGTCCAAGGGCCGTCGTCGGTTGGAATTTCTTCCAAACGTTTCGCTAGCACGAGTGGCGAGCTTCTTCAGAGGTCGTTCCATTTCTGATTTTGGAAGTAGACCGTGCTAGTAGATTCTGTTTACTTCCAGAATCTTTAAGTGACTGTTGATCGTGGATTCTGTCTACTTCCAGAACCAGAAACGGAACTACCTCTGAAGAAGCTCGCCACTCGTGCTAGCGAAACGTTAGGAAGAAATTCCAACCGACGACTGCCCTTAGACCCGAACCAGGACAACACTAGTTCAACGACTGCCGCGAAAGCCTCAACCCATTTGTTTAGGAAAGTTTCGAAATATTTTGTTTCTACGTTTGTACCAATTGAAGATCTAATTAACACATTCTATTTCACAATTTTCTAAATTGTATCTATGTGGTATGTATATATATATATATATATATATATATATATATATATATATATATATATATATATATATATATATATATATATATAGTTTCGAGATTAATGGATTATTCATACTTAGTCAATACTGAGACCCTCAATCCCAATATCGAAATATTTCAAATAAAACTCTCAGGTAGCTGTCTACAAAAATTTTGTCAACGAGAACGAACCTATCACTTTCGAGAATGAATATTTAGTGCACTTAGAAAAATCATCGAACGTGTGGAATGATGAAAAGATACTATTGTTTCATCCTTACTAGGAATCATCAGTCGTATTCAATCACTCAATCAAGAATCCATGACTTCCAAAACTCCTACAGGTCCTTTATCCGAATGAGGAGAAATCTATAGTCCGTGAACTATTCACGTGAGCTTCCTCTATCGAAGAAAAAAAGTATAAACCCTCTCCAGCATTCTTAATTCCTTCTCTTGAAAACATTAGTAGGATTACGTAGTGGCTTTGTAGACATTTCTTTCAAACACCCCAGAGAGCTTTGTTTGTAATTTGGAAGAATGGTCCCCTGCCCAATCGCTGCAGATCACAACCAAGTGGGCAAAAAAATAACTAGTTTCGAAATTCAGGAATCATTCATACTTAGTCAATAATTAGAATTTTAATCGAAATATTGGAAATAAAACTCTCAGAGAGCTGTCCACATAAAACAGCGGTTGGGCGTTTGGAAAAGTTTTGAAAGTCATCTATTCTTGATGAATATAAATGCTTGAAAAAGACTGATGATTTCTAAGAAAGATAAAAGAATTGTATCTTATTATCGTTTAACAAGTTCGATGGTTACTCGAACCGCACTTAATATTCATTACTATTTGTTATTTATATTTGTATAACAGGCTATTTTCAATGTAAAAAGCTTTATTTTTGTATATCACGTTTTTTGAATATCACAACTCGGTCAAAACTAATTTTTAATCAAATTGAATATTGATCAGAATACTGAAGAGAAAAAAAAGCCAAATTGATTTTTTTAACAAAATGAGTTCGTCGTTTTGATATTTATGATAATTCATAAAATTCAATTATTCCTTAGTTCTATTAATATTGAGATTTGTACATTGAAAAGAGCTTGTTATTGCTGAAAATATTATATATATATATATGTATATATATATATATATATATATATATATATATATATATATATATATATATATATATATATATATATATATATATATATATGTATATATATATTGAGAGATATTTGAAATCTCCTGCGATTTGGCTATTGAAGATAATTCTTTTTCAGAACGAAACGTTTTCAAACTGAGTTTCTAACTCAAATAATGTTAAAAAAGTAACTTATGAGTTCACTCACTCTTCATAATTGACATCGGCACCTTTGATCTCACATATGGATATGGCCGGAAACGTAGTATTCCAGTGAAGATAAGTTGTTTCCGTTACGAAGCTCACTGCGTTTGTATTGAAGGCTTCATAGGATTCATAAAAGTAGATGAACATGGCATAAATATTCAACGATAACACAATCAACCACAACAATCTGTAATTATAAAATTTGTTTGAAATTATATCATATTTTAATCTAAACATATTAACATAGTTACGTAATTTATCTTCCTGAACATTTTTAGATTTCAACAGTAAGTTCCAGAATGTTATCTATTTCGGAAGTACGAAAGAGAATTTAGGAAAATTCCTCATTAGAAAAGGAATATGAATATTATACTAGATCATCATATTCATTTTAGGAGTTTTTCATGAAAATAGTTATGACTATATTGAAGAATATTTCATCTTTTTTGCATTTAGGAATTTTGAAAGATGAAGAACCAGTTTTTCATGAAAATAGTTATGACTAAATTGAAGAATATTTCATCCTTTTTGCATTTATTGGGTATCATGGCCTTCCTGAACTATTCAATTTTGTTGTAACTTCAATTGAAATTTTCCACAGCAACCCAAGAATCTATTTCGGAAGTACGAAAGAGAATTTAGGAAAATTCCTCATTAGAAAACGAATATGAATATTATACTAGATTATCATATTCATTTTAGGAGTTTTTCATGAAAATAGTTATGATTATATTGAAGAATATTTCATCTTTTTTGCATTTAGGAATTTTGAAAGATGAAGAACCAGTTTTTCATGAAAATAGTTATGACAAGATTGAAGAATATTTCATCCTTTTTGCATTCATTGGGTATCATGGCCTTCCTGAACTATTCAATTTTGTTGTAACTTCAATTGAAATTTTCCACAGAAACCCAAGAATCTATTTCGGAAGTACGAGAGAGAATTTAGGAAAATTCCTCATTAAAAAAGGAATATGAATATTATACTAGATTATCATATTCATTTCAGGAGTTTTTCATGAAAATAGTTATGATTATTTTGAAGAATATTTCATCTTTTTTGCATTTAGGAATTTTGAAAGATGAAGAACCAGTTTTTCATGAAAATAGTTATGACTAGATTGAAGAATATTTCATCCTTTTTGCATTCATTGGGTATCATGGCCTTCCTGAACTATTCAATTTTGTTGTAACTTCAATTGAAATTTTCCACAGAAACCCAAGAATCTATTTCGGAAGTACGAAAGAGAATTTAGGAAAATTCCTCATTAGAAAACGAATATGATTATTATACTAGATTATCATATTCATTTTAGGAGTTTTTCATGAAAATAGTTATGATTATATTGAAGAATATTTCATCTTTTTTGCATTTAGGAATTTTGAAAGATGAAGAACCAGTTTTTCATGAAAATAGTTATGACTAGATTGAAGAATATTTCATCGTTTTTGCATTCATTGGGTATCATGGCCTTCCTGAACTATTCAATTTTGTTGTAACTTCAATTGAAATTTTCCACAGAAACCCAAGAATCACACGACAACGATTATGTCATGTTTTAACTGTGAATTTTCAAACATTTACTTCCCTTGTTGAATATGAAAACACAATTAACTGCTTTAGCTCTTTGCCAAGTAAACAAAGCGGCGAAAATACGAAAAATCCCCTAAACCAACAGGTACAGATGACTAAATTGGATTTCATTTTCTCTTTGTCTACAAATAACAATCGAAGCTCGCGTTGTGAACATAACATATCACTTTTAAATGATTTATGATTCAATCATAAATTTGGATATTAGAATTACTTATTCCTTGCTGTTTCCGCACATTTTTGGATAAATTATTGATAATGTGATATTTTCAATGGAGGTGTTGATAGTATATGGAAAATCAAAGTGATAAATATAATTCAGTTTTTCTCATCTTATAGCTATTGAATAGAGATTGATTGACTTGAATTGTTGGTACTATGTGAACTATGAATATGAATACACTGATGTCTGTGTGTAGAACAACTGGATTTCAGTTTGTAATATCTCATAAGTTACTTCTTATCCCAAAAGTTAGAGATTTTCAGTTTTATTTTTACACAGCAGAAGTTGGCACACTTTTCTTCATTTCTTCTTGAAAATTGGTCTACAAAAGTCTACAGCAACTTATGCTAAATGTGTGTAATAAGATCGCCACAAAATTGCTCTCAAAATCTCTACATCTTGTTAAAAATAAAAATTAATATGCCTAAGGTGGTAATAACCCAAATTATCAAACAGAATAATAATTTTGTAATAAAAAGAACTTCAACAACATATGTGACAAAGGCATACTTTTTTAGATAGAGCTTTTCCCGTATAAAAATTCTAAAAACGATTGGTTTGAGTTATGAAGTTATTTAAGAGTGAATCAAGTATGATTTTTCTCGATATTTGAGTTCCTCGAATATTTCATTCTTTTCATAAACCACTTTATTATAATTGGGGTGTTCGGCGTTTTAAGAAACGAGTTCTAACTTTTTAGTCCACTTGCTATCATTTTTTTATGATTTATTTGTTGAAATTCACAATCTACTTAAGAAAAAGTATTAATTAAATTTGATGAAGGAATAGACATTCGAAAAAGAAAACTAGCTGTTGCACACTTTGTGATTAAAACATCAGATCATTTGGCCATGTCCGTTTTAATCTTCTCAACATGATATGATTTAGTGTCAATCGATCTATCAGTTGGTTGTAGTGTCCTTCTAGATCATGGTAATATTTTCTTGTATGATTTTCTATTTCAGTGGTGATATATGGAACACTCAGATCTTTATGGATGATGAAGTTGGAGACGTACCCATCGTTGAAGGGGCATCAACCAATGAACGCAGTATTTTCAATTGTAGTCTTGATGATTTCTTGGATGTTCTTGGATGATTTGAATGTTGGAGGGTTTAGCGCAACCCCAGAATTGAATACCGTGCGTCCATATTGGTTTGATATTTGCCTTTTATATAAGTACCTTATTACTGAGGGTCAGTTTTCTAAGTCGCCATTTCCGATGCCATTGTCCGAGATCGTTCAAATGTTGTTGTAGATTCTCAGATGCCGTTTCAGGGTTTTCACTAGATGCAAGTAGGGTTTTGTCATCTGCAAAGGAGGTCGTTGTGGTGTTCTTGGTGTCCGGCATATCTGAGGTGTAAAGGATAAATAAAAAAGGCCCCAATATACTTCCCCGTGGGACTCCAGAATTTAGTTTAGAAAATCTGGATATTTCTTTCCCGTATTTACAGCAAAAGTGCGGTCTGTTAGATTTGATTTTAAGATTTAGTAATAAGGTTGCAGGAGAAGTTTCTTCAATTTAAACATTGGACCATAGTGCCAAACCTTTGTCGAATGCTTGCAACGAATCCAAAAATAGAGCTGAGCAAAATTGTTTCTCTTCACGACATGCTGAGATGGTGTTTACTATACGATGGATTCGATGTATTGTCGAGTGTTTTTCTCGGAATCCTAATTGATGGTTTGGTACTAGTTGGTGCATATCTATGTCTTCTTTCAGTCTTTTCAGATACATTTTTTCGAATAGCTTACCCAGGATTGGTAGTAGACTTATGGGTCTGTATGATGCTACTTCATGTTCAGGTTCACCTGGTTTGGCTATCATTATAACCTCGGCATACTTCCATATGATGGGAAAATAGAATATACTCATTATTATATTGTATAAGGTGGTGAGTCGCACGAGCGCTTTTTTCGGTAGCTTTTTTAGAATTTCCGCCGTTATGAGGTCGTAGCCTGGTGCCTTGGAGTTTTGGAGTCTTTTTATCTCATTCACCACTTTCGTCGATGTGAAAGATTTAATTGAACAAGACAAGACAAATTGTAAGGATAAAGTTCGTATAATGTACAAATATGAGTGTGAATGACAAAAATAGGTCTGGCCTAAACTGAACTCATTATTACAATTCATTATAAAAAGAACAGAAATTATTACAGTCTTCGTTTTCGGTTTCTTTTAGGTAAGTTTACAACTTTTCCAGTGATATTACTTCTCACATATCTATCATAAAGAGACAATGGTGGTTTTTGATATTTATAAAGTTATATACCTAATTTTGAGGAGATGGCGACCATATACTTCGAAAAGTAACGTAGTTAAAGTTGATAGGGAGAAGTAGTGCATACAGTTCTTTTTCATATAAAACGCATTAAAAACATATTGAAGTAATTGAATGAGTACTACATACAATACTCCTCGAATCATCCACAAACTCACACATACATATAATGAGTTACAAATGTAGGCAAATATTTGTCTACAGACTTCAATGATCACTCTGTAGATCATTTATAGGTCGTATGAAATGTCAACGAAACAAAAATTAATGAAACTTTGGAATTATTTTGCATAGTCATTTATAATTTGTGAAACACACCTTGCTCGAGAATATAAAAACCTCATAAATGAAGGAAAATATAGTAAATGTAATAAATGTAAAAGTGAGAAAATAAAGGTATAACGATGCTAATCTCAAAGATGTGAAGAAGAAATGTTCCGGATAGTATTTTGTTTTTGAAGGATTAAATTTCAATATGCATTTTCATATATTAATACCATCAAATTTGAACTTTGAGAACAATTAATGTGAAAGATTTCAATATTCATGCACAAAAAGCTTCTATGTTTTGATTTTCATAGGACCACAATATTTGTTAAGAAAATATGTTTTAATAAATAGAGTAGGATATTGAGTGGAATTATATCTTTTCCATTCATAAACTGTATATACATATATACTACATAGTATATATATATATATATATATATATATATATATATATATATATATATATATATATATATATATATATATATATATATATATATATATATATATATATATATATATATATATATATATATATATATATATATATATTTGAAATTGATTTATTGCCTGTTTGAGGTATTTATTTTGAAAGTTTTTAGCATTAACAGGCTTTTTTAATATGAAAAAGTTTATTTCTGTTGACGTTTCGTTGTTATATTACAACTTTGTCAAAACTAATTAGTTTTGACATTATTAAAAAAACCTGTTAATGCTAAAAACTTTCAAAATATATATATATATATACATATATATACATATATATACATATATATATATATATATATATATATATATATATATATATATATATATATATATATATATATATATTATTTTGAATGTTTTTAGCAATAACAGGCTTCTTTCAATGTGAAAAACTTTATTTTTGTCGACGTTTCGTTGTATATCACAACTATGTCTAAATGATATATATAATTATAGGGAGAAGTAGTCCATAAAGTTCTTTTTCATAAGAAACGCATTAAAAATATATTGAAGTAATTAAATGATACCTATTTGTGTAAGTGTGTGAAATTGAGGGTAGATCTGGAAAAAATGAGTTTTGAGATGTGATGTTTGGTGACTGTTGGGTATTCATTTTATGAGTCTCATTTCTAAGATTTATCAAATCGTTGTAAATAGAATTAAGATATTTAATGTCTGTTCTTTCATTGACTGTGTTTTCCAGATTTTTACGAATGTGTAACATTTTTAAAATTTCTCTACATCCAGTTGTCACTAAAATCTTTGTATAGGTAAAATCAAAATCGTGTTTTTCTGTAATTTTATGTTTATATAAGGGTGTTATTTGAAAAATAATATACATCAATCAAAAACTGAAATAACATAGATTTTATGGAAATACCTGCTTAAGAAATTCCGATTTTCATCAGCGATATATTTAACACCATGTATATTAGTATTTTTCCCATAGAAGTTCACTCTGTCATGTATTAATCGCAACATTTCGATAAAATGAATAAAGGGGATCTGTATTTCAGTGAATCCTGCCGCAGTCTACCACGAACGATATTTGCCTTTTCAATTTGTGTTAGGTCCATTTAGTGAATTGCTGGCTTTCTACATGAATTTAGATTCATTCCCGATAAAAATGGATGCTTTCTTTGTACGTAGTACACTAAAAGCTTTTTTTATTGAACTCATATTTATATTGTTCTCTTCACATCCATTCGATCTCATCATTACTCCATGTGTCGGAGGTTTTAGCAAAATAAGCTGGTTTTTATGCTGATAAATATCGAAGATTCGAGAATTTTCTTTTGAATATAGCAAAACAAATGATGTTCAATAATTCAAAATACATGGATGCGGAAGAATTTTTATAGGTAATATGGGAACTTATCGATTTCGACTGGCCAAAAATCAACGAATTTATGCAAAATAAAGAATAATGTCGGCAAATCCACCAATTGGTAGCAGCCATTGACACATATTTTGAAAAATATGTGTCAATATTTTGTAAAACAAAGGAACAAAAAGAACAGACACTCTACTAAAGCAAGTTTACACGTTTCAGGCTACCGTTTTGTTCTCTCCGGATTGGGAGATTTGAAAAACTACTTCGCCAGTGAAGCCGCTATGTATCATTCAAGTTTGCTCTCAGCCGAGAAATATACAATATAATCGATCCATATATCTTGTTTTTCTTGTTTTTCGATCTCCAGGTTCGTGCGACTTGAACTTATTAGACTCAAGAAACGAATGTTAGAAATCAAACCTTTATAATAATTGTAATTAGGACCTGTCCTTTAAGACAGTGTATGTTAAATAGTTTTACATGAAAGTGTTTGCAGTAACACTAACAAGACAAAATAAAAAATCTGAAACAGATAATCTAAGCAACATATAAATATATATATATATATATATATATATATATATATATATATATATATATATATATATATATATATATATATATATTTTTTTATTATATATTTTGAAAGTTTTTAACTGTTTGAATAACAGGCTTTTTTCATCATCTGATATGAAAAACTTTATTTTTGTTGACGTTTCGTTGTTATATTACAACTCTATAATATAACAACGAAACGTCAAGAAAAATAAAGTTTTTCATATCAAAAAAGCCTGTATTGCTAAAAACTTTCAAAATAAAATATCTTAAACAGGCAATAAATCAATCAATATATATATATATATATATATATATATATATATATATATATATATATATATATATATATATATATATAAAGAAATGAAATTTTTTTGTGCTTATGGCACTGAATGAAATATTCAAGAAAATGAACAGTAGAACATTCATTTGAAAATTCAAATTAACCGAGAGAATGTTATAGTAGAGCTAGATATGTGAACGTGTACGATGTGATATCTCCATTATCCCTCAAGGGATGAATGTTAGAGAAATATTGGAATCGATGCCACACCTGATTGAAGTGCGAGACATATATATATATATATATATATATATATATATATATATATATATATATATATATATATATATATATATATATATATATATATATATATATATATATATATATATATATATATATATATATATATATATATATATATATATATATATATATATATAAATATATATATATATATATATATATATATATATATATATATATATATATATAGGAATAATGTTCAACGCGGTGGAAAATGCAACTCTAAGAGAGCCGTCTACAGAAATGTTGTAAACGAGAACTAAGCTATTAACTTTCGAGAGTGGAAATTGAGTGCGCTTCGAAAAATCTTCGAAATTGTTGAATGATAAGAAGATACAATTGTTTCATCATTATAATGTATCATCAATCTTATTCAATCAATAAATCAAGATTCGATGACTCTCAAAGCACACCCATTTTCTATATCCGAATGAGGAGAACATTAGTTCGTGAACTATTCACGGGAGAGTTTATACCTCTTTTCTCCTATAGAGGTACCCCACGTGAATTTTCATTGAGAACAATTCCCCTCATTCTGGTATAGGACCTATGGGCGTTTTGAAAGTCATCGATTTTTAATTGATAGATTAAATATGGACTTATGATTCATAATCATGTTGAAACAATTGTATCCTATGATCATTCAACAAGATCGATGGATTTTTTGAAACGCTCTTAATATTCACTCTGTAAAGTGATGGGTTCGTTCTCGTTGACAACATTTGTGTAGACAGCCTCATGTCAGTTTTATTTGAAATATTTTCGATATTTCGATTGAGAGTCTAAGCATAGAGAAGTCTAAACTAATTGAGAGTCTAAGTATTGAGAGTCAAAACTAATGAATATTTGAATTTATGAATTACTATAGATATCGAAACGTCAAATTATTTTTTTATCCAATTGGTTTTTCTGGCTTAGAATATATATATATATATATATATATATATATATGTTTAAAATATTTCTTTGAAAAATTAAAATTATTCAATATGGAGCAAAAAGGAGAACATATCAAAATAGATAAACTACAATATATAATATAAGCTACACGAAAAAAAAAATATTTTTATATTCTTCATTTTTTTCATTTCAGATGATCGAAAAAATTTTTTTTTCTTCATAACTCCAATATATATACTGGAAAGGTTATAGTTTTGTATGAGATGTTTATATGAAATTTAATTAAATATTCAGACAATATACTTGTCCATGGTGAAATAATGTGGTAATGCTCCTTTCTCAAACCTAAATACGTTCTATTGTCTGCTTATTCATAAATCAAAAGAAAATCATGCATTCAGTCACGTAAACTTTGTTTTTGAATACATCATAATCTAAATAATAATGGCTAATTATTATGCTGTTCATAATTCCCATGTTCGATTTCACGTTTTGGATCCTCTTCCCGCAGAGACTTCAATTAATAGATTAAGATATCTATATTTGCTCAAGCAGGCGTTGCGCATAATACCGACCTCGAAAATTTTATCCAATAGGACAGAATATTAACAAGATTAACGAATATGCAAAGCACTTACGAAAATTAAAAGACTGTAGTTGAGCTAATGATTGGCGAGATGTTAGAACCGAAAAGAAAGTAACGTCCACGAAATCATTAGTGGTCCCTTTCATATAATATTTTTTATTTCAGTAGAGACAACGGTTTTTGCAGCAGAAAAAGTATATTGGAGAAAAAACTCATCGTAGGGTGTTCGGTATTGAGTGTGTTAACTATCATTTTGTCAGTCTCACATTTTATTAGAAAACCGGGTAAGATTTTTTTCATATAAAATTTATATTTGTCCTTAAAACATTGAAGTACAAACAAAACCCCTGTGTTTGAATTAGCCTTATAGTTCATTCTATTCATTCATATAAACTTTTATTAAGAATCAGTAAGATTATTAAGTATATTAAGAAACAGTAAAATATTTAGGCAAATGTTAGACGAAAAATTGAGTTTCAATGATCATGTTGATTTCATATCCTCTAAAATCTCTGAAAAAAAATCAGTTTTTTCAAAAGAATAGGAAAAAACCTGTCGACACATGTGAAATTACTGTTGCTCAATTGAATAATAATGTCACATTTTCAATATTACTCCACAATGTTATTTGGTTTGACTAAAGAAAAAATTCAAAAATTACAAAAGTTACAGAATATAGCCATGCGAACAATTTTAGAGTGCAATAGGTATACCTATGTTATAATTATGCTGAACTCCTTTAAACTAAGGTCTGTTAAACAATAAATACTCTTTGCTTACTTTGCTACATATAATAAAAAATGTAGCATATGTCAGTGATGTGCATGGGTATAATACTAGAAATACTGATAGTTTTCATATCCAAAGTTGTAGGATCTCTAAATCTAAAAGTAGCATATACTATGAATTACTTATACTTACGAATTTAAGGCTTTCAATAATTTACTAAATATATTGGAAACAAGTAGGTACTATTATTAAAATATTCAAGCGTGATCTTAGAAACTATATTTTAAATAATGAGATAGGTATGTAATTAAAAAATGACAATTCAAAATATGTAGATTTTTTGTATAGCTCCGGCTAAATAAATATTATTATTATTATTAACACAATCAAAAGAGTAATATAGAAACTGTTGAAATATTGATATATAGTATTGTTATCTATTGTTAATAACATTGTATATAAAATGATAGTACTCTGAATATTGAATACTCGTGAATCAAATTCATTTCGCACAACAGAAATACACTTTTAAGTGAAACATTTCTCGGAATTTTGATTAGATATTACAGCAATATCATAAGAATTTCATCTGTTGTCAAATCAAACGAATCATAAAAGACGCAGTCGTCCCCATAGCCTGAAACATTTCTCGGAATTTTGATTAGATATCACAGCAATATCATAAGAATTTCATCTATTGTCAAATCAAACGAATCATAAAAGTCGCAGTCATCTCCATAGCCTATTAGTGGAAATGAAGATCCCTCACTAGTGAGATCTATGTTCGGATAGTATAAAGTTAACTGGGACATTTGTGAAGGAAAATGAAATTAAGTCCAAAAAAATATATATATACTAGGAGATTATTCCGCAAAATTTTTTGAATTAATCGAAAAAATATCTTAGCAGACCTTATGTGAACCTGTCCTGTGTAATGCCTCCATTACTTTTCAAGGCATAATTGTTGCAAAATTTTGAAGACTGGCTCTTTCGTTCTACAAAGAACTTGCCAATGGTAAGTTGCCATTTGAACCAGGTCCATTGTCAGTTCAGGCTTCGACTTCAATTCTCATCCTCTTATGACTTCGAAGACAGAAATATTAAGTGATGGATGAATGCATGAATAATGCATGGATTACTTCATACATTCCATCTATAGAAATCAATAGAAAATCATGAAACATCTAATGTTCACACGTCCGCACCTACTGAAGTTTTCCACTGAATTTGCAACGTCTATTTCGACAATTACACCAAGTTTGATGTTTAATGCCACTAGATAATAACAATAGTATATATATATATATATATATATATATATATATATATATATATATATATATATATATATATATATATATATATATATATATATATATATATATATATATATATATATATATATATATATATATATATATATATATATATATATATATATATATATATATATATATATATATATATATATATATATATATATATATATATATATATATATATATTAATTTCAATTTTATATCGACCGTATGATATGAATTCTGTTTGTGATTATATTATCGGGAATGCGGTCTATTTAAATTGAAAACTCTTCACCTTTAATTCTCAATATTTCGTCAGTCATTCACTGACTTCATCAGGAGAAACTACAAAAGACAATACAAATCAATAGAGATATCTAAGAAAAATTTGAACAAAATTATCACTTACAAAGAACATGAGTTATTTATAAAAACACTCAACAACTATAACACTGAACAAAGACGAGACATGTCTATGCAGACAGCAACAAGACGAGACTGGGAGATCAGATGTATTCCTACTAGTCAATATAAAAATGTATGCTCATTTCAGTCTATCCAAGATATTGACATAAATATTACTCAGTTGACCAGTATCGGTTTTAAAATTTATGGCTGTTTTTTCTTCTACTTTTATATGTAACATCTCCAAAAACAACCTGCTTGCATATCTATTTTCGTGGTCAAGAATATCGACATTTTCGAAATCAAAGTTGTGTCCTGTTTTTTTGTGATGTTGTACCAAGGCGCATGAATTCTTGCCTATGTTACAGTCACTTCTATGTTGACTCACCCTTGATCTGAGCCATTGTTGTGTCTGACCAATATACTTTCCTTGGCATGCCTTACAAGAAATTCGGTAGACCACGTTGTTATGGTACATGGTTGGCGTTTGATCTTTCAGCCTGGTATATAATGATGAGTTTTTTATTACATTATATTTTACTATTTTGATCTTAGGAAATTCACGAAATATTTTCATTAATTCGTGTGATAGGTGCTGTATGTACGGTAGTCTTTTATACATTATATCGAGTTGATTATCTTCAGCAGGTCGATCATGAGAGGAAGAACTGTATATTATCTTCTTCAATAAGTGATTCGGATATCCATTATTAAGGAATATACCAAAGAGTTTCTTAAGATTAGTATTTTTGTATAAAGGGTCACTAATATGTAAAATTCTGTTCTTCATCGCGATGACAGCATTAATCTTCTGGTTCATGGGGTGGTTAGAGTGGTAATTCAGGAAACGCCCGGATGATGAAGGTTTTTGATACCAGTCTAATATTATTTTATTTTCTGACGTATGTATCAGCTTGGTATCAAGGTAAGGCAACACATTGTTGATTTCCACTTCGATGGTAAATTGAAGTGATGCATTGAAAAATTAAAAACATCCAGCATTATTTCGATCGAATCTGATGGTATTGCACTTATTAGATCATCAACAAATTTAAAGATAAAAAGAGGCTTGAATGGAAGCAATTCAACAACATTATCTATCAAGTGATCTAGAACAATATTAGCTAGAATAGGACTAATTGGTGAACCCATTGGTGTTCCAAAAGTCTGACTGTAAAATTTGTTGTTGAAGCTAAAGTAGGTGTTATTGAAAATGAATTTTATGAGAAGCAAAAAATTTTCTTCAGACAAAGTGGTAAACTGTTGTAATACAACAGTCTTGAGCCAAGAGTTTGATTTATTTTAATATTCAATTATGTTTCACCAAGAGTTAAGCGAGAATTCAATATATATATATATATATATATATATATATATATATATATATATATATATATATATATATATATATATATATATATATATATATATATATATATATATATATATATATATATATATATATATATATATATATATATATATATATGTTAGTGTACTGTAAACCACACACAGAAAACAATTCTCTATAACAGGGGTTCCCAATCTTTTTCAAACTGCGGCGCAAGTTACAAGTTTAGAATTTTGTAACGGCGCCCTGCCCTAGCTAAGTTGTTAGGTTAGGTTACTTAGGGGGAGATAGGAAAAAATTAAAACATCCACAAAATGAAAAAAAGTTCATTTATTATAAAATAATTGAAAGTTGAATAATAAAATATTGAAGTAAAACCAAAGTCCAAATAGCTATCATCGTATTTACGATATTTTCGCTTCTTTGCTTCCCCGCCGCCACTAGTAGAAGCTTTATCACTATCATTTGAATTTCCGACTTGTTTATTCAACAGAAATTTGTCCATTTTGCATGAATGTTTGACGAAGATAAATCAAAACAAAACACGATGACATGTGCGTTGCGGCACGCGACTCGCTGCGCATTGCGATCGCGAGCAAGCGAGCGCGGGTGGGTAAAGACGTGAGAGGGGTAGGGTATCAACGCCTGAGCGACGGCCACGCGACGCGCGCGACGATGGTAGGTACCTACCGTCGTTGTAAATTTAAAATCACGGTCGAAAAAGAGTGACACGACGCTATATTATTTACGGATGCGAGCATAGAACTCACGGCGCCCCTCCTTATTTTCTACGGCGCACCAGGGCGCCGCGGCGCACACTTTGGGAACCCCTGCTCTATAAAGAATTGATTTTCTCAGTGGATTTGAGAGTTTATTGTACTGCTTTGGAAATAATTCAATGAATAAACTCAATATATATATATATATATATATATATATATATATATATATATATATATATATATATATAAAGGTTTATACAGATATGAAAATAGAAAAAAAAGTAACTTACGTTATAGGCCTGCAATTTTTCAACAGCCGTTTACATATGTTTCGAGCTATTGGCTCTCGTCAGAACGGCACAGTTCAAGTTTCAGATGTTCGAACTTGGAAGCTAATTAGAAACACAAAATTCTACGTTTCAATTCAAGCCACAAAGAAGTCGATGTTCTGACGAGAGCCAATAGCTCGAAATATATATATATATATATATATATATATATATATATATATATATATATATATATATATATATATATATATGCATACATATAACTATCGTGTTTTTCAAAGTCTGTACATATTGAATATATAAGACTGTACTAGGACATTCTCTCGAAACATTCTCCAAATTGATCAAGAGAATATCATAGCAAAGATATTTATCTGAGCATATATCATGTTATGCCTCCATCTACAGTTTAGGTCTACAAGGAGTTCATCAGTCAAAGGGATTCTATGACTTCGGTTTTACCTAAGATATTCCATTCTGATTCATATTCATATTCATATTCCATTCTATTCAGAATGGAATATCTTAGGTAAAAGCAAAGTCATAGAATCCCAAAATTCCCTGATATTTATACCTGTGTTTTTCAAAATGTTGTTATTATTCTGTGAGCATCTGAAGAAGTCGTTTGTAACGACGAAACGCGTCATGCTATGTAGTGAATAAAGTGTAAATCATAAGTTCAAGTGTTTGAATTTAAGTTTATATTCAATTATAATGGATTTACATCAAGTAAACGACAACACTATTGAACAAATAAATAAAAAAAATTAGTATGTACGAAGTGACAACAAATTATTTATAAATTCAATGGACGATAAATCTACTCTGTGATAGTTCATATTTAAATGAGAGGTAATAATAAAAACTTTTTTTGATAATGCTGTAAAAGGCGAAACTAGTCGAATAAAGAATTGTTCAGTCAGTGATTTTTAGACAAGTTTTTATTATTACCTCTCATTTAACAAATTATTTCATTTCAGAGTCCATTATTGAAAAAGAATGTAGAACGAAATCTTGTGTGAAAGCAGCTGCACAGCTTTTGGAGTTTATCGATCTTCAAAAAGATCCTTGTACAGATTTCTACGAATACGTTTGCGGTACCTACTACAAGAACGCTGTGAAAAAAAGCTACCCTTCGCCGTTAGTTTCTATAAATGAAGAATTCAAAAATGAGATGAAATCTATCATTGTTGACCCGATCAAGAAAACTGACAGTAACTCAAATGTGCTGCTCAAACAGTACTATCACGAATGTATGAATGAAACGAAAATTGACAAGGAAGCGAACAAAGCTTTCAAGAAAGCAATTGAGGAATTAGGTGGTTGGCCATTACTGGACGGGTCGAGCTGGAATGCTTCTAATTTCAATTGGGTCGAATGGTACATCAAGTCGAAAGAACTAGGTTTGCCTGTCTATGGATTCTTCAGATTTACTAGGATAGAAACAGATGCCAATTATACCGTTTTGCAGGTAAATTAAGCAAACATTATTGAATTTGTTATCAATTTTAATTGAGGAACAACAACTTTCATCTCGTCCTCAAATAACAATCTGTCTACTTGTTGTCCACTAAATAGTATGTTCGACAACGTAACATATTCTGATAACACAATTATTATCGCAATTTTTTTTATCAACTGATGATAGAATATCTATTAAAAGTATTTTGTTTCATTTGGCCAAAATTCTGGTTTTATTCATTCCATCAGAGCTGTTTGGTTGAATCGTTTTC
This sequence comes from Henosepilachna vigintioctopunctata, assembly GCA_030704895.1. Taxonomy (NCBI): domain Eukaryota; kingdom Metazoa; phylum Arthropoda; class Insecta; order Coleoptera; family Coccinellidae; genus Henosepilachna; species Henosepilachna vigintioctopunctata. The sequence continues at coordinate 451,434 of JARQZJ010000031.1, read as the reverse complement.
GCGAATTTGATTTGTGCTCTCTAACTTTTCTTGATATCGATGTTAGTGGTTATCCGCCAAACTCTTCTCCCAGATAGGTTTTTTTATATCCTTAAAAAAACCGTTTACCGCTCGAATGTGCGTTGTTCCTGGCATCATTTTGCCCAGAAAAGCATGGCATCTATAGTTTCAGTTTTTAGTTTTACGTTTACTCGTTATATAGTTTTTTGTCAAGCGCTTCTCTAGTTGTAATCATTAGAATTCGATTTGATCTTTTGGGTGACTTTTTATGCTGACCAATCTGTACCAAGAGCACAATCCTGATCTTAATATGAGAACAAATTTGATTAATATTCCTTTTTGCTCCAACTCTTCAAACAGCTTGAGATATGAGACTTATTCTGCCACACCATTGATAGATAATGGTGGAATGCGCTATCGTGTGCAAGAAACACAACAAATCTGAACGAGTTGCAATAATATAATGCAACATAAAGCAAACATATGTCAATGTACAACTTAACATTTTTTTTTGGTGGTTTAAATGTTAATTAGAACGATGAGTAACATATCAAAATATGAGAATAGTTGAATAGGCTCTGAAAAACAAAACATTACTGAAATATTTCACAATATTTCAAATTTCTCCAGGTTTCAGCTCAACCAAGACTGGATTTGAATAAACTTGACTACAACTTGGCAATGAAGCAAGTTTTAGAAGCTCTGGGTGTCAAGGACTTCCGAAAAACAGAAAATGAAGAAGTATTTGAGTTCATCAAAAGTGTCAGAGGGGTATTTGTTTTTGATTTAATCAATGTGAATTTACCAAATGATATCGATAAGATTGGTATACAAATATTATTTTCTTTTTAACGAAATTGAATTCATTTATCACGAGTCATTTTTCAATATTGATCATAAAACAATTATTGAAACACTCAGAATCTATGCATTAGATAATGAATTTGGATCTGACTAATTAATTTGGATCGTTGAACTTTAGGGTGTTTTTTTAGAGGTATAGAAATTTAAATTGCAATAAAACAACGATGGATCATTCGATTGACAAGAATTTTTTTTATTCGAAAGATAATCTTATGGCATTACATTTTAAATATGATTTCTGGCGTATGACCGCCACGGCTGGCTCGGATGTAGTCCAATCTGGACGTCCAATTTTCGATGACTTTTTCCAACATTTGTGGCCGTATATCGGCAATAACACGGCGAATATTGTCTTCCAAATGGTCAAGCGTTTGTGGCTCATCCGCATAGAGCAATGACTTTACATAGCCCCACAGAAAGTAGTCTGGCGGTGTTAAATCACAAGATCTTGGAGTACAATTCATAGGTCCAAAACGTAAAATTAGGCGGTCACCAAACGTGTCTTTCAATGAATCGATTGTGGCACGAGCTGTGTGACATTTGCGCCGTCTTGTTGAAACCACAGCTTCTGGATATCATGGTTGTTCAATTCAGAAATGAAACAGTTTGTAATCATGGCTCTATACCGATCACCAATGACTGTAACGTTCTGGCCATCATCGTTTTTGAAGAAGTACGGACCAATGATTCCACCAGACCATAAAGCGCACCAAACAGTCAGTTTTTCTGGATGTAACGGTGTTTTAACATACACTTGAGGATTATCTTCACTCTAAATGCGGCAGTTTTGTTTGTTGACGTAGCCATTCAACCAGAAGTGCGCTTCATCGCTAACGTATCACGTATCGATACGTATTTCGCACAGAACCATTATTTTCGAAATAAAATTGCACTATTTGCAAGCGTTGTTCAGGCGTGAATCTATTCATGATGAATTGCCAATCCAAACTGAGAATAAATCACTTCTCAGCTGTTAAATCGGTCACCATCTTCAACAGTAATGCCAACTTAAACTTCTATGCCTCTAAAAAAACACCCTTTATTTAAATTTAAAAACTAACTAGGTACAACATTTGAAGAAGTCAGTGCCATCTTAAGAACTTTAAAATTATGAAATTGAAAATGAAATTTGAAAATTTCATTTTTAAAATCCAATTTTAGAATCCTGAAATTAAAATCAATTTGAAAAATAGTCAATGTTATTTCAAAACTTCAAGTACTCACGTTTGTTAACATTTCCTACCCTCTACCCTTTTTCATCCATTATTTTCATTCTTTCATTCTTTTTCTTGTGTAAAATTAATGATAATGTCATATTTTCCGAATATTTTTCAGTTGTTATACCCTACTGAGGACATAGAATCCGTTAACACTATAGAAAACCTTATTAAAGAATGTTCATTCGTTCCTTGGCTGAAAATTCTCAATTCATTCGCAGCACATGAGACCGAATTCAATAAATCTTCTGAAGTTGCCTTTTCTGATATTCAAACTTATTGTGAACAGTTAAGCGATTTACTCGATGGAACCTCATCTCGGTAAGTGCAATAAAATGTAGTTTTAATATTGATCACACAAATCTTTACTAATCAAAAGAGCTTCTCAGGGAATTGAGAAAAATATTGTCATCTAGAGCTTCCCATGCTTTTCTATAACTTAATATGAAGGGCATCCCATTGATTGTCACAATCCACTCAAACCTGTTTCTTCTGTCTATATGAAAGAGTAACTAATATAACTATTTTTGCATTAAACTCTTGATAATGAAAATTAATCGAATTAAATGATAGATTTAGAGCATAAAACAATTTCGTGTTATTCAGCCCAAATTTTTAGAAATATTAGGCACAAATGATATAAAGACTAGACAATTCATTTTATTTGTCGTAATTAATGGAATTAACTTCCCAGTTTCTTTGGTATACAAATATCTTCAAAAATAATCATCATAAACTGAATAGATGAATTCGGGATCTTTCTGTATTTTCTGGTTTAGTGGTTTCTGGACCATACAATAGATGGCGCTTATGATATTTGATGAAAGTCATAGCATGCTGTCAGATGGAATAAGTCAGTTGAAAAAATTATTTTCCAGATTCACGAATCCTTCATAGTTAGTGAATACTGAGACTCTTGATCGATATATCGGAATATTTCAAATAAAACTCTAAGGAGCTGTCTACACACATGTTGTCAAGAAAAACACAACCTTTCACTTTCGAGAGTGAATATTAAGGTGCGTTCCGAAATATCCTCGAGCTTATTGCATGGAAATAGCATACCATTGTTGTTTCATCTTTATTAGGAAAATTCAGTAGTATACATTCAAGCAATCAAGTTTCTAGTGTTTTTCAATGGGGGTCTGCACTGGTTTTGATGAGGACTGGATTTGGATCCTTTGCCTCTTCGTCTTCGTTTCGCCTTTCTTCTACTATGATGGTTTGTGATTTCTCACATGTCGTTGCTTAGTGCTTTATTAGCACTTCCTCTTCTTGTTCGTTGGAGATGTTTGTTTGTCGGCCGATCTTTTCCACTGGGTTAGCGATGTTCTGCCTCCTGTTGTTCTGGGCTCTATTTCTGTTGTTTTTCGTATGAGTATATTCTTGTGTGCTGCCATTTTTTCCATCATCCTTGTTCTTCTTTTTCGTATGCTGTCAGAGATTTTGTCTAGTTTAAGTTCCTCGTAGAGTTGCGTGTTGGGCATGTATCTTGGTGCCCCTACTGCCGTTCTCACTATTCTGTTGAGAGTACCTTGAAGCTTCTCGACTCGTGCGTAGTTGTCTCCGTAAATTTCCCAGATTCCACCTCCATAAGTTAGCCCTGGAATGATAATTGTTTTTATTATTTTCATTTTGTTCTCGATTGACATCCTGCTCTTTTCGTTCAGAAGGAGGTACAGGTAGGCCTGCATTTGTCTGGCTTTCTTGATGTTTTCGGAGATTTGAGTTCTGAATTTCAAGTTGCCGTCCATGATTACTCCTAAGTATTTTGTTTTCTTCTCCCACGTAATGGGGTGGCCATTGTAGATCACTTCAGGTGGTTTTCGTTCTTCTATTTCTGTGATCAAAGTAAACCCCTACTGTTTTGTTAGGGTTCACTTTGATTTTCCATGTTTCAAAGTACTTTCAATTCTCTGCAGGTCTTCTTGTAATCCCTTTTGAACGGCGCTTTTCATCCTCCTTGATATGTAGAGCGCTGTGTCATCGGCGAACTGGGCTAACTTGCACTTGTCGGGGGTTGGGATGTCTGCCGTGTAGATGTTGTATAGAAGTGGGCCGACTACTGATCCTTGGGGCACTCCTGCACTGACCTTCTTCTCTTTAGACAGTTTGTCTCCAATTCTTACTTTAAATGTTCGTCCATGTAGCTATGTTTGGATTATGTTCACCAACTTCCTAGGAAATTGTTCTCTCTTTTTATATATCAAACCGTGATGCCATACTTTGTCAAAAGCTTTTTCTACGTCCAAAAATATGACATCAGTTGGCATTGATGTATTGAGTTTGTCCTTGATGTCTTCTATCATTCTTGCCAGTTGATGTATTGTCGATTGTTCCGTTCTGAATCGGAATTGATGTTCTGGAAGGATACTCTTGTTGTCGGTGAAAGTTTTCAGTCTTCTGTACAGAATTCTCTCTATGACTTTACTGAGTGCCGGTTTTCAAACGCACCTAGGTCCTGTCTTCAAAATGAGGCGAGCATTCATTGGACAACTAATCACGTGAGCTCCCTCTATCGAAGAAGCGAGATAAACTCTCTCGAACATTCCAGATCGCTTTCTGGATATTTACTCTTGGGAGTGATAGGTTGGTTTTCGTTGAAAACATTCGTGTAGTAAATCTCCCGGAGAGTTTTATTTGAAATACTTCAATATTTCGATTAAGTCTCAGTATTGACTAAATATTTTTTTCTTCATTTTAATAATAATCCACAATGGATAGGTAATTTTGTGATTATGAAGTAACTGAAAATCAGAGGAAGAAACAATATTAGACCATATTCGAATTGATACTGAAAATAAAAACCCAGTACTGAGAGGCAACACAATTATTGAATATGAACAAACCAAATTCATCATAATTCAAAAGTTCCAGCAGAATGATCATTGCCTATCGAAATCAGATTATATCATAATTGAAAGCTTCAGATTCAATTCTTTCAAAATACGAAGGAAACTACATCATTCAATTTACAGAACCATAGCCAACTACTATGTATGGAGTATCATTCACAATATGCACAAATTCATGAGTCGAGATGTGAGAAAAGCATACGGAGTGATAATTGGAAAAAATAACGATAGATACAGCGTATGCTTCAAGGAAGCAGATTCAAGGTAAGTCATTATCCACCATATAAATAACAGCTGTTTGAATATATCAATCACTAGATTCCGGTATCTGAAGGAAACTATCTATGTTAGGCGTAAAACACCAGAAGTAGTTAAGAAGCAATTGACTTATATGATCGACTTGATGAAAGAAACGTTTATCGAGCATCTAAAGGTCTGCGATTGGATGGACGATATCACGAAGACGGCTGCCATAGAAAAAACCGAACTGATTGAAAACGTCATCGGTGGTGACGAGGAATTGTATGACCCAGAAAAATTCGATGAAATACTGGGTCTCGATAAGGTAAATAATTGAATAATATCTATTTATGAAAGGGCGCTTTGCCATGAATTGAAGAGTATAAAATTTGACAAAAAAAGTGAATCGGTAAGCATAACGAATTTCGTGATAAATAACATATAGCCTACTCAAAATATTTTTATTAATCTTTATTTAGCAATTACTATTTACATATTACTATAAGATTAATTTTGATATTAAATCTATAATAAAAAATTGAGTCGCGAAATGTGTTGGTAAGCGAATAACTCAACAACGCCTGGACCAATTTTGCCAATTCTTTTTTTAAATGTTCGTTTAAGTCCAACGATGGTTTTTACAGCGAGAAAAATTTGAATAATTGCCGGGAAACCCCTAAAAACAGCCCATTCCCTTTTCCAATACAAACGTTTTCTCACTAAAATGTAAAGAGTCAACGGCTGCACCGATTTCACAATTTCTTTTTATTGTGTTTGTTATTGTCAGGGAAAAAATTTGAAAAATTGCGTGTAAAATTAAAAATTTGTAAAAAAATTTAAAAAAGTAAATGCAGATAAAACCAAAGTAATTATTTTAGGAAAAAATAAGGATATTGAAAATCTAAATAACGAGAAAATCATCTTGTGTATTGAAGGGAAAGAGTTAGAAATAGTACAACAATTTAAATATTTAGGAATCGATCAGAAACTTTTATTTGTTGAACACATAGATTTTATATATAAAAAGATGGCTAGGAAGATTGGCCTAATGAATAGAATAAGTAACTATCTCTCAAGAAATACGAGAACATCTGTCTATAACACTACAATATTGCCACATATACATTACGCAGGAACAATGCTCTATTTGGGCAGAGAATGTGACTTGAGAAGGTTGCAGTTGCTTCAAAACAGAGCCATGAGAATCATTCTTAAATGAGGAAGACTAACTAGTGTAAAAGATATGTTACAAAAACTGAATTGGATTAGTGTTAAGGATATTATAGAAATCAACTATACTGTTTGTGCACAAAATTAAGTTGGGTGTAATGCCTCAATACATAATTCATAATTATGACACAAAAAACAAGGATAACTTTATCTTGGAACATAAAAACACCAAAATGGGTCAAAATACAATGTTTTTCAAGGCAATTAATAAATATAATTCACTAGATCAAAATTTAAAAAGCTTGACTTTAAGTAAATTAAAGATAAAATTAAAATATACATACTTATAAAAAGAGAAGAAACTGTGGTAATACATATTGGGTCTACTTCTAGTTGAATATTAATTGTACATTTTTGCTAGTAGGGAGTAGAAACAAGTTATATGAATTTAATAATTTTAACTTAATAATTAATTATACATTAATTCATATTATAATTGAATGTATTATATCATTTTCAAATGAAAGTAAATTCACGAAAATTTATTTCTAATCTACCTATTAATTTATAATTTACTATACCCTCTAGGCCTTCTATAAATTTCGAATTTCAGTTTCGATTCACTTCCGATAACATATTTGAAATGGCTAGAGAGAAGAGGATAAAAGAAACTCGGCATTTCTTCAAGACACTTTATGGTTCAAGGGGTGAAAATTGGGGGTCATTTTTTAGGAATGCTGTTAATCTGGACGCATATTTCGTCCAACATATCAATTTGATGAGTGAGTAAAGCAACAACCAATGTTTTATGTGTACAAGGCATCTCATTTATATAACATGAAATATTATTTTCGATTTTTTTGAAAGGTACATAAGTTTTTTCGGTAGTTTCATTTCATTTGATCGATAATGTGTAATGGTTTACTTACAGTAACATGTAATTTCAAGGAATATCATCTCGTTTTATATTAGGTGAATGTTTTCAGGTTGAAAATTGCATTCTGATCTCAAAAATTTTGGTTTTCAGACATAAGTTTCAAAATTATGTATGAGTAACCTGACAAAAATTATATATCATTTTAGCCATAATAACTTTAATTCAAACACTAATGCTCGGCTGGTGGTATTAATTTATAGTACTGTGTACAATACCTAATCTTAAAATAGATTACTATAAAAAATCTCATTTTGTCATACTTTATTTCCATTCAGTTCCATTGTGAGCAACACCTATAATTACACAGGTCTGCAACAAAAATGCTGTCTGGATATTTCCAACTGATTTCTATGTATTAAGGTGTTCTGAAAACTAAGAAAATACTCAAAAAATTCCAGAACGTAAGGTTTTTTTACAAAACGCACAATTCTATTACAAAAAAGGGATTTTTTGGGCTAACTTGTAGTCATAAACTATGGGTATAATTTTATTTTGATTACTGTTTTTAAATGTTTACAGGACATAACTATCATTAATTTCTAAATAAGGAACACCTGTTTGAGCTACATTAACAAATATAAACATGTTGTAACCTGAACGTGCGCGCTCCGACAGTGTAGAGTATGGCGCGGTACAATTACATGTTAACTCGCCATTGTTTTATAGATCTTAGATCAATATAGTGCAATGTCGTCTGTGCGGAAGTGTGTGAATTCGTCTGATAGTTTCTGTTACATTTGTGCAGAGAATAAACCATAGAGAAAGAACCATATTGATGATTGTTACTTTTGTTCGTGTAATGTGAAAGGGTATAATTCAAAATGGAAGCAGTCAATTTCATACCCCAATCTGCAATCAGCTACTCGTCCCATCCCTCATGGGACCGAGATACCAGTTCCCAAGGTCCCTGCTACCCTGGAAGAGATTCGAAGTTCTGGCGAAGATGGTGCTGTACCTAAGCCCGATGACCAGTCAAGTTTTGAATTTGAAGATGACAACAGTCCGAAATTGTTTTCCCAGGGCGAGCTAAATGATTTGGTAAGAGACTTGAATCTTCCTAAAAACGCTGCTGAGTTGCTTGGATCAAGGCTTAAAAGCAGGAATTTACTTTTGCCGGGAGTGTCTTCCTCCTGGTTTAGATATCGTGAGAAGCAGATTACTTCCTACTTTGCCCAAGAGGACGAGTTGGTTGGGAAAAAGAAATGTATTTAGTGCTTATTAATTAATGTATTTTAAATAAAAAAAAATAGTTTTGTTACGCAATTATAAATTATAAATTCATTTTTCAATTTTTTTTCACGATAATAACTTGTTTAGCATAGACACCTACATTGTCAGAAAACGTGACGTTCTAGGACAAAATGAAAGTTAGTTTCGAATTCAGCATACCCAAAAACATAAGAATTCCACATAAAAACCAAAACAGCTCTTACTTATTTTTTTTTTTGCAGACTTGTGTTATTATAGGTGTTAATGGACCGTTTTCAAATGAATCAAATTTCATCTGATTATAATCAGATAAAATTTGTCAAATCTCCAAATTTTCAGTTAATATTAAATAAGGAATACTTTTTGAAATGTTTAAGATCTCTACTTCGAAATGGTTTTTCAGTCCACTAACATTTATTTGATGCTACTATAGATAGTATATGTTTTTTCCTTACTATTATTACCTATAAAATTAAGTGACATTGAGCATGACATGAGTTTTGCTGGGTTATTCTAAATGAAAGAACTGTAATAAACAAAACGAAGAGTTTATCCCAGGCTTACATTTCTGCATTTTTCATAGTTTTTGTTATTATTACGTATAAAGGTCTTAATAACTATTTAGAACTTTATATATTTTCAGCTACGCCCTCTATATGTCAAGGTAGTGAATTATTCGATTTATTTTACATTCGAAAAGAATTCTACAATTTACTTTTTCATAATTTAAAATCTGTATTAACACTTATTTTTCAACAGTACTTCCTGCTCCAATGTTGAGTTCTATATTATATGACTACAGAGCGCCTGCATTTATGAACTACGGTTCTATTGGACGAGTTATTGGCCATGAAATCATGCACGGTTTCCAGAAAACTTCTCGAAAAGTTATACTAGATAATGATAAAACTATAGACTGGTGGACAAATGCCACTGCAGATGCCTACGATGAAAAAGTAAAGTGTCTTATTGAAGAATACGAAAATCTGCCTTTTCGTTATAAGGTAGGAAAATATTAATAAATTAATTTTGAAAAATTGAGTTCGAAAATTAAATTGCAGTAACTAAATTAGAATTGATTTTGTTATCGTTATCATTTCATCAATTCACGAAATAGAATGAATAGTTGGTCAGTACTTCAAAAGAACCTTCGTTATGATTCTTTCTCTTCAACACAGATCACAGAGCAGATGATCAATTTAATGAAAACTCTTGACTTAGTTCTGTTCACTATTGATTGTATACATTGAACCGTGTTCTTGAAGGGATCTTTCAATATGTCAATCGATTCCTTGCACAACCTTGGTTAAACATTTTGAAATGTGTAACTGAAATTCGATTACACTTCTAGTGCGGCATGATTCCACAAAATTCTTCCATAATTTCGATAAATGCTTCGGGCTGATAACCCGTTGTTATAATTCGCTGTATTTCAGTGTATCATCGAATTTTTATCCATTTGAATCTTGTATTTTCGATTATACTCGTACAAAGCTTTTACTAGGGTTTGTCGGATTTTAAAAACCGGTTTTTTGGAGAAAATTATGAAATTCGGTTTTTTAGTGGAAAATATCGATTTCAATGTATGAATAACAGTTAAAAATAATTTGAAAATGACAAATGTAGCCAAATGTACCAGATTGATGAAAACACTGTTGCAAAAGCGGTTTAGTTCTTAGAATCATATATCGGTCCGATATGATATTTCCGAACGTATCCGAAATCATATTTCATCAAACAAAAAAAATAGGATATTTAAAAGTGTCCGGAATAGAAAATACTCGATCCTTGGCTTAATTGTCTTTAAAACTAAAATTGATTTTAATCAGTATATATGCACAAACTTTATTTACTGCTGTCTTTCGGCTATGATTATAATTTACTTTATATTATATACACAGTTATATATTTTCTAATTGTTTTCAATAAGTATCCATCTGTATCTAATAACAATGTTTTTTAAAAAAATAATGTGGTTATTATGAAAATATTTTGTTTTTTCTATTCCAACCATTTGCTAAAGAACTCGTTTTACTATTATAAAAATATTCACATCCTTATATGTGAAATCTATGCATAAACAAGTAATAATTGTTTTTGAAGTTATTTAATCCTAGTCAACTATTATTTCTTTGTTCTACTAAAATGTGTAAAAAAATTTACTATCAATAAAATTGAACTGTGAATAATTTCAGTCAAAAACTACCTTTCTGTTAATATTTTTTGTTCGAATAACAGAATATTTGAGCAAAAAAAATTTTCATAAAAATTCGAAAGGGGTTAAAACCGGTTTTTTGGAAAAATTACTATTCGAAAATCGGTTTTCTAAAATGTCGATTTTTGTATAAACTCTAGCTTTTACGCTTTCATATTTGAGGGAATATGCCTTATGACTCATGTTCTTTATGTCATTGAACTGTTTATCGATTTCAATGGCATCTCGCCCTATTTTTATGATTGAATGATTGATTTTTTTTTTTTTGTTTTTTCTCTTCGTCTTCTGATATAAATTTTTGTTTCCCACATTATACCTAATGTAACTAATGTTTTTTTAACTGTACATATTTAACTTGGAAATTTCAATATGGTGCGTTTTCAACCCTTGAAACTGAACAATTTTTGCTCGTGATGAGTTTAAATAATTGAGAGGTATGAATTACATTATCTGATTCATTTTACAGCTCAATGGAAAACTAACGTTGGATGAGAACATATCTGATTTCGTGGGAATAGATGTAGCTTATGAAACTTACCTAAAATACATCGGAATACATGGAACAGAAAAAAAACTTCCAGGCTTGTCCCTCACACCAGAACAAATTTTTTGGATACAAACTGGTACTTGGTTATGTTTTAGAAAACTAGACGATAAGAGAATCGATTTTGAGAGAGAAAATTCTGTTCATGCTATTCCTATGTTTAGGGTGGAAGGCGGTGCCAAACATTCAAAATATTTCGCCAAAGATTTCAACTGCCCTGTAGGTTCTCCAATGAACCCTAGGAAGAAATGTAGAATACTGTGATAATTTCGATGTTTTGAAATAAAAAGCGGAAAATTGTGCAAATTGTTTTTTCTATGTCATATTTTCCATCGCTCATCCCATGTTGGAAAAAGTTTGAATATTGATTGAATAATTGATGAATTTAGAATTCGCCAATAAACCAAAATACTGCTAACGCAAGGCTTAAATTACAAATGTTGGTAAGTGGTTCATTAATTTGATAATTAATGTTACAGTAATCAGCACTCTTTGCATCGGTGGCCCTTACTCATTGCGAGGCTCCGGGCGGCAGGTCTTTGCGAGACCCTTTGTCCTACGGTAAAGGACCTATGTGATGCGAAAGTAGGTCTGGTTGTTTGGTACTCGTTATGTTTGACGAGAAATGCTACAGTAATACAAATAAACAAAATTTGAGTTAAAATATTTTACTTACATTGAAAGATTTACAAAATTTACAAATACAGAGATAATAAATTCTAAAATTTACTAGCTAAATTTTACTAAGACTAAAATCTTTGATTAAAGCACAATAATCCAACGAATGAGCTACGTCATTTTCGATTGAAAGAATAGCAAAGGCTGAAAGCCGATCCTGTGTCATCCAATTACTAAAATAGGTTTTAATAATTTTAAGCCTAGAAAAACTCCTTTCAGCAGACTCAACTGTAACTGGTGTTGTGGCAATAATTCTCAGAATTATTTAGAAAGTGGATAAACTTCAGTTAATTTTTTTGCTATTATGTATTTCAGCACCGAAATAATGTCATCGTTTCTTTCATACACATGGATGAAAATATTCAGTCCTTCATACAATTCATGTCCATCAATATCACATGATTATCCTACTGTTATAAATATTTGCTTGACTCGAGGCCCCTGCAAGAGCGAGGCTCTTGGTTAGTTTTTTCGATTGTTTTCCAACTTTTACAGCTTCGTGATTCCTCTTGTGGCAATTATTCCTAAACAGAGTGTTTGTATGTACTACAACATATTACCTATCGTTTCAATGATAATTTCAGCAGAATTAAAGAGAAGGCGTTTAAATAAATACGTATTAAATAAATACGTTTAAATAAATTACCTAATTTGCAGTTTCATCTATTCATTTGAAAATAAACGATCTTTTATTAGGAGTAATGAGAAAATCTTCCTCGTTTTCCTCTAATAATTTATTAATACAAAAACATAAGAGAGGGTTGCTCACTTATAAATAAGTAAGGCAATACGTAAGGTGACGATAGGCAATAACCTTGAAACATATGTAAACGGCTGTTATATATAAAAAAAAAATGTGTAGGTTTTCAACGTAAGTTTCTTCTTTTACTTAATTTTAGTTTGCCTGCATTAAATATAATTCTTAGAATAATTATTTTATTGTTAAGATTATCTGGGTAGTTCCAGAAGCTATAAAAGTCTCATAATAGCCGGACGATATTTCATTGTCGTCTGCAACGTTGTGTTGACTCTTCCCAAATGTTTTGGGTGTATAAAACGTGTGCGAAACTGTGTTTCGTGTTTTATATATTAATTTTTTATATATCTCTTCAAGTACTTTCATCTTTAACTTGAACTACGCCGTTCTGACGATAGGCAATAACCTTGAAACATATGTAAACGGCTGTTATATAAAAAAAAAATGTGTAGGTTTTCAACGTAAGTTTCTTCTTTTACTTATAAATAAGTGTTTCACTTGGATATTATGAGCCACAAGTTGAATTTAACTTTAAACTATTGATAGAACATCGACCATAATTCTTTCAAAATTCATATTTCATCTGTTTATCCAATAAATGGCAATACCCAGCTAGATATATGAATACGTGTAAAATATCTCGAAAGTTATTTTGCTTTTCTCCAAAATCTATTGGTATACATAGTAATTGCCCATTCTGCAAAATTTTGTTATTCAATTTCTGAATTATTTCTCATCTTCCTTCTGAAAATCAGACCTCTGTCCTTGATTTATAGATGGTAATGATATTTGAAGTGTTGGATAATTAAATTACTATTGTACAATGGATTTGTATTGATTTTGAGGTCGATCAATAGATGCGCATATATCATAACATTTCTGACTTATTTCCTTCAATCATTGAGAAATACTTCTTGAAATTCGTTGTAAGAATGCGATTTAAGTAATATTTTCATAACCTAGCTAATCCCACCCTTTTCAAACAAGGGGTTCTGAATTGAATGAAAAATTTTATGGTGGATATCAGGTTCCACAGTTTTAGATGCATTTTGTTTTACACACTCTAAATTTATATCGAATCATTAATAACCTTAACTTTTACATGCTTGTCTCTATACATAATCAGTAAACTGTGAAAATTTCCGTAATTATTAGATACCCACCATTGATTCAAAAACTTTTCATCATAATTTAAACACTATAGAATCAAAATAAATCAGTAATTCGTCAGGTCATCACTATAGAATGACCATTAGCAATTAAATGCCATAAGGCAATATGAGCAACATACACGATCTATATAAATTGGAAATAATGAATAGGCAATTAAAATTCACTAGCTTTATTCTGTAAGCTTGAAACAAAACAAAAACATTTACATATTGTACAAAAGAAATATAAATATACAAAATTCAAATATTTTTCAAAACGTTGCTACTCTGGACTTTCTCGATATGAATTTGAATATTTCTTACACAATTAAGTTCTTTCGATATTATTAAGTAATCACCATATACAATAATTGTACTACACTCATAAAATATTTTATATTCAAATATATCGATTAAAATGCCACTTTAAAGCCCTAAAACTATAGAAGTAGTATTCTAAGCAGTCTCAAAAACACAAACAATATAAATAAATTTCAGCTCCAATAAATTCATTTTCTCAAGTGTATTTTCTCAATGCGTATGAAATACCAATGAAAAATTTTTAAATTGTATTAAATAATTAATAACACCAGAAGTTATTACCTTGAAATGAAATGGAAAATATTTCAAAGTGCTAACAGTTAACTACTTCTTTTATTCATGCTATATATAAACTTCAAATTGAAATGCTTGAGTAATTAGTTCTCACATTTTGATAAATCTTTTCAACAAAAATAGAAAAAACCTAAAATCACAATGACTTCAACACAAAGAAACCTATTTTTGATTAATGAGATAATTTATTAATTATCTCATAAAATTATTTTCAGTGAAAGCTGAATAACTAACAGAATAAACTATATTCAACCAACCTAGTTGTTAATTCCAATTCTATTCAAAACAATTGATTAATTCGAATTAAAATAGCAATTTACAAGAAAAATATACTAAAAATTCTAGTTTGGATAAAACTAATGGAACTATAAAATGTTCAGTTCTAGTAGTTTGTTTTTAAATTTGCAGAATGTCAAAGATATAGAAAAATTCAGATAAATAACAAATATGAAAGTTGTAACGAAAATACAGAAACAAGAAAAATAAAATTATTTTAGAATAATGTCAGTTGTTATTCTCTGAAAGTTCTATGCAGGCAACAATTATCAATATAAACTGCAATAACTGTGAAGGTGTATGTTATATTGAAAGTTTTGAAAGACAAAATATGCATCCCTTCATCAAAAATGCAGTGTATTGCAATATTCCGTTGCCTCAAATATGCAAATTGATTTTTTTAAAATTAGATGAAGTATGTGACATTAAATAAAGCTGAAAAAATTATTATTTCTAGAACACTAGTAAATATTCATTTAGTCCACTTTGGTGTTCTACAATTTTGGCACAACTACTTCTGCTTGACAATTCCAACTAAAAATAAAGTTACTATATTTCCAACATAAAATTAAATATCTTTGAAATTGGAAGGAAAACATGTTTTGCATAAAGAAGTAACACAAATCACTGTTCAAAATCGAAATCACATGAGAACTTGAGAAAATGTTGAATGTACTATATATATAATGTGAATTTTCTATGCCAATGCCGATTCATTGATTGACAAGAAGCTGCAATAATTTACAATAGTGGAAATTATAATTGTTTAGACTAACTACCAACAGGATGTCCCATATTTATACTGGACGATGCAGAGGATGTTTGACTGTGAGAATGCAATGGAACAAAGGTACAGGACACTGCTTTTGGTGAACTAGGTAAGTCTGTGGGATAGCTAAGCGAGCTATCACTCGATTTAGTCATATCTTGCTTTTCCAATGAATCATTTGAGGCGGTATATTCTTCCGACTCCGAAATACAGCTGTTAGCCTTGAAAACATTTTCATTTATATGGGGGTAACGAATCCTTATTGCATCAACAACATCTAGAAGGTTCTTAGAGTCCATTGCTAATACATGAGCAGCTCCCAGCATCCCTCTGCAAGAATTGATAAATTCAAGAATTGATACATGGAGTTTAGTGTAGAACATAAAATTTCACATTTTCATTGAGAGGAATACATTTGCGACAAAATAACAAATTACACCCATAATTAAGTTAAAATGCTGTGAAGAATAAAATAAATCATTAAACTACCATTTCTGTACTTGCTAAACAAACACAGAAATAATACAGATAACTTGAAATAAGTACCTGAAAAATATGGTACTTTGGAATTATTTACAAAAAATCATCTGTAATGACTCGACTTATATTAATTATATTTAGGATATGATTAGGAGAATAAAATGGCCACGAATAAGAAAGTCGGTGGGGGTAATGATCCGCCACTTGAAACTTTTGAATGTGGTAATTGGAGAAATTCAAATGTAAAGAATGGTCTTAAATGTAGCATTTGCCTAAAGTAATTCATCCAAGTTGTAGCATGAAATTAAGTCAGTGAAGAGACTAGGGTATAGCCGAAAATTACTGATATTACAAGTGAGTCATCTCGATATGATTTTTTAATGAAAATAATTGTAGAACTACAGGATAAAAATGCAATCCTACTGGAAAATGTATCTTTATTGAAGTATAAGTTTTCAGTTTTAGAAACTGAAATCAATCAAAAATATCTCCATATTGGAATTCAACAAAAAACTAAACGCAAATGTGGCAAATGATAACAAGAATCGAAACAACGCTAACGAAAGAGTAAACACAAGCATACAAAAAATCTCCGATAAAATATTGACGATCTATAACGGTGGGAGTGCCGCAACTGTCAATCCTTCCTGGAGTAGTCTGGCCGATGCAAATAGTGATGCTGTCCTTTAGAAGTTGCGCAAAGATAAAAAATGCCTGAACTCATTTAAACAATTTATCAAGCCTAACGTCATCGTCTAATAAATCAAAAGCAATTCCTACCAACTAAGCAATGGTGAAAACATTACTACTAATAATGAAAATAGTATTAATGATACTGCCCTACTACTGTTGAACAAATTTGGTCCACCGTAGCCGCTAAGAAAATACCTCTTAGAGATAACGTTAACATTATTTGTACAAGTGTTAACAACAGCACCGATCTCGAAAAGAACAAAATTAAAGGTGCAATTGAAAAAAGATGGATGTACGTGGTAAGAGTATCATATTTTGTCATATATGGATAATATTCTGAACTTTGAAACAATCGATATAAGGAAGTTGCCAACAAAGGGCTCAAACTCAGCATTTTCCATTGGCTGTCCAAATAAGGAAATATATAACGAGATCAAAAATGTACAAATGTTATACACTGTTTGAAAATAAATGAATTAATAAAATACAATATGGACATGTATTGTAGCCATTGGACAAATGTGTGCGAAATATAGTTTAATCAACAAAAATTGAGGAATAATGTATCAGTTAATGTAACCATTCCTGTTGTCATCAAGCGCCAAAATGAGTGTGATTTATTCAAAACATCAGATAGATACGAGTGGAAAAAATATAAAGAAATAAAAGTAGTTAAATAAAAATTTCACTACTCACTTCCTATACTCTGTATCTAATGTGGTATTACTGTACTGTTGTGCCAATCTCATGGTATTTACTAATTCAGCCATATCCTTCGATAACACTTGTGAGCCATTTCTACTTCTCTCTGAGCAGATACTGGAAATGCTGTGACTATTTCATCTACACTGGTGAGAAGTGATTTCAGTTCCAGTCCTACTTTTTTCACTAGTTCTAGATACTGGTCAGCATATGCTTGTTGGACTCCTTGCGAGAGTGACATTACAGCTTTCACTACCTGTGTTGTACTATCATAAACTTTGTCATTTGTTCTATCCAAGTCAGCAGTGGGAGTAGGAATGATTTTCTGAAATAATTGATTCTAATTTCAGAAGACAATAATCCGATCCATAACATTGAACATCGTACTTATTCATCTGAATATTCAACACTTACATTTTGTCTGTGTGCTAATAAAATATTATCTTATATTTCAAAGGAAGTAGGAAAAAATAATTGTTGACATACTAATTGAATATTCAAATAAATTTTTTCCATAATTCCATTTACATAATTATCACATGAATTAATCAAACAACTCTCAATTTATAGCAGTAAATTCCAAAATATATCAATTATGCAAAATGACTGAAACAATATAATACAAATAGTAATATGCAAATAAACTTTTTCAATGATTCCATTCACATAATTATTACATGAATTAAACAAACAACTCTCCAATTTCTAGCAGTAAATACCAAAATATATCAACTATGCTCAATGACTGAAACAATATAATACAAATAGTCTGTTCATGGGTAAAAGTTCTTTACTTTTTTGGTCCTGGAACCAAATTATCATAGGTGATAAAGACATTTGACTTTGACAGATATAGACATAGACATTGACAGATTTTACTGGCCTGTTAAATGCCTGTTGAATATTCACTGGTTTAGTAGCAAATTACCTTCGTCTTTTCCAAATCACCACCCTCGGTTCCACTAATCGGGGTTAAACTTCGATCTTGTTTGCCTGTTAATGTCATTGTACTGGTGAGAGATCCAGCTGGCGAATGACTCTTACTACTACATTGAGATCCTGTACTGCTATGGATGCCATTTCCACTCACATACATACACCCAGTACTTCCCATTGATTGATAAGAAGCCTGAGATCCAGTGTAGTTGATAGAAGTAGGACTAGTTGGCAGAGAGTTTAGCGTTTGAGAAGAAAGGTCATCTTGGAAATCAGGTTCACCATGAAGTGCACTGATGCTCAATCGTTTTTTCTGTGAATGATGTAGGCAATAAAACTCAGAACATTTTAGAGTGAAATAATAACAGAAAAGTAAAGAACAAGTTATATGAAACGCAATATATTGGTTCTCAAAAATATTAAGAGAAAATTTGTGGAAATTGATGAAAAATAATATCTTAAAACAGTTTCAAACATTATCATTGTACAACAGTTGATCACCTTCAATATACATATTTTATTCACCCTATTCTACAGCATAAAATATTTTTCAGCTGTAGATGATATTATTGAAATCGACCATTTATTTCATTGAATTACATAGAATACCTAATATTCATAGAACATTGAACAAATGTTCAAATGACTTACAAATATTCACATAGCTTTCCAAAGTTCATTAAAAATAACAAAATGGTAACATAAACAAACTACCTAATTCAAGATGACTTGAATGGGTGATGTCTTAGAGACATGTGCCATGAGATTTTTCATTCACCATTATGAAGTTTTCTCTCAGTCATTGATAAAGTTAATGAACTCTACGGAATAACTAACCAGGTAGTTTATTCTATAAAAAAATTGTTGAGAACAAATTTGTTTAATACACTTACTGACTCAAATAGTAAATGAAAGTGTTCAACTGCATCAAGTGCTCAGTTATATAATTTTACTCTACGAAAAAGAATGTTAAAAAAGGTGCGTAACTGATTTGGCCGATACTTGAAGATGAAAACCAATAACATAATTAAAATGATACTGAATATTTTATTAAACATAACTACCTCATTTCAGTGAGTGGCAAATACAGTGGCTTTATCTGATGTAAATGATACTCTAGTATCACTTAATGTTTGATGGGCTTATTGTTATGTTTAACAAAATATAGATAAATTGAAAATTTTCTTTGTTTTATTTCAATTATAAAATCTGAAAGTGTTGCAGAAGAACTTGTTATTTTAATTTACCAGATTGATGTCTGATTCTGCCAGCCACCTTGAGTCTTCCTCAGACTCTAATTGCTGCTGTCTTAACCTTTGGTCCAACGCGTGACTGAAATTTGCGACATTTCCTGATAGTACCTTTGAGATTCTAATAATTGATTTCCATATAGAGATTGATTTGGCTAAAAAAAACAATATTATTATATGTAATTTGCAACACTATTAATATGTAAATTTCTATTATATAGTTTGATTTGTAAAACACAATGACTAATATTGACACAAAACATCACAATTCAATAATAAAATGTATTAATTTCACATTGCATTATTGACATAAAAATGATTGAATTTTGTTGATTATTATATATGAAGAAGTGTATTCATGAAACAATATTTTACATTTTTCATTTGAAGATGTTATTGCTAATAAAAATCTTTACTAATAAATGAAGGAAAACTTGTTTTCAACCTGAATAGGAATCAGATTTAGAAATTCCACACAATTGAAGGAAAAATAAGCGTAATATTTACTAAATTTCAATAATCATTCATAAATAACCACTCCATAAATTTTATTGATTTTAATTTCACATGAACATATGATTAACAAATTATTTAAAGTTCATATAACAAGTAGTGTTCATGTGTGATGCCAGATTCTTATGTTGAAACTGGTTGTAGAAGTATTCAAAGCGTTGAAACGTTTATACTACAAATAATAAAAGTGAAATAATAAATGAGTAAATAAAGAAGAGAGGTGCATGTAGAATAAAATCAAAAACTGACTTGGAAACACTAAGTTCTCGTTCCAAAAACGTTTTGCACTTATTTGATTATCCTGCTAAAACTTTGGTAGTATAATATGGAATCCAAATGTATTGAAAAAGTTGATGTGAATCTCAGACTTTATCTAATAAGAGTAAAAATGAAAAAAATTCATGTATTTTTACAGAACTTCATCGTCCTAATCTGATTCCTTAAGGAGCGAAAAAAAACCCTGGAATAAGATAATGGGAGGCCCCCTGGAAGGCTAATAAAATAGTAAGCAATACTTTTATTCTACATATGCTCCTCTCCTCTGATAACACTGAGAAAAAGGAAAACAAGGATATTTGATAAGAACAAAAAACAATAAGGATGATCAAAATTGATTTGGTAACAAATGATGTAATTTTAATAAATTTAGTTTGTTGAGCTAGAGCTACATGTTTCTAAGTACATCCAAGAAGTCAAATTCACGTCGCATCTCACGAATTTTGCAATTTAGTGTGGATCATGCCAAAAGTGATACTATCATGTATTAAAATAAAACAACCATGCATGCGATATCTATTTCATGCCTAAATGTTGAATCATGCGGAAATTTCAACATTTCACATCGAAAACTAGACACAAGATGCAATAAAACAAACACATTCGAACTCAAGCCGTGCTTGACTCGAACCTGCGCCTTTTGCTCTTGTATCTTGTCTTGTTTCTGTACGAAAAATTGCTGTTTGTGAGCACAGCTTTTCACGTCAGCACCGCCGAAGTCATATATACTTTCTTCTATTTGTTGTACATCTTTAGATTTATCCATGAATTGGTAAACGACAGGTTCGGGGTGATAATTTGGAAGGGAATCGGGATATGAAATGTGAACATTGCGCTCCAGAGAACCCATTCTGGGGGTCATGCTTAAGGTATAACTATTAGTACGCTCAAGTGAACCCACTTTGGGCGAACCTGTTCTACTTTTGCGTTCTAATGAACCCAACTTAGGACTAAATATTCCGGATTTGTCCAGACTACTATGACTACTGTGGATCAAATGGGCATTGCGCTCCAAGGAATTTAACTTTGGAGAAGAATTCTCTGGTTTGGACGAAACCCTTCTTTCAAGAGATCCCATGTTTGGTGTTGCACTTTCGGTGCTACAAGTACTTGAAGGTGTTCTTTCTAGAGTACCACTCTTTATTTTACCGTCCAAGTTGGGAACTTCGGGGTCTAATTTATGAAGGTTCTGTACAGGAATGGGTGTGGTTTTAAGGACAGGTTCAGGGTAATCTTCCTTTTTCTCAAAAACTACAGCTACTGTGTTAAATACCGAGGCTGGTGCATTATATGCAGCTGGAGTCAAACCGCGACATTCGTTTTCTTTCATCAAATGGGCTAATACTTCAGGATTCTGAGCTATAATGTATGTTTGGGGTCCAACAGGTTCTTCCACTTCTAAAGACGTCAAAGAAGCACCAAGATCACCTGAAATCGAAAATCAGTAGTTAACTCAACATATTCGGTAAATAGAATTGTATGGTTCGAACATTCGATGACTGAAGTATGTCGTTTAGGAATTCAATAATATACTGAGAGTTCAAGTTCAATAGTTAATGAATTCACCTCCCGTCGTTTTAAGTAGTTTTTTTTTTTTGAGTATAATAAATTATTCATTCTCAACAGGTATAACATCCAATTCCAGAAAATAATAACAATGTTGAATAGATAACTAAATAATTAAGATGAAAAAGATATAACAAAGAGCTCAATCTAATCTAAAAAAAAAATAGTAACTTATAATTACATTATAACATTCAATGAAATATTACAGAGAACTCAATCTAAATCAATTCATTTTAGTCAATTTTCTTTGTTCACATAACTCCTGATAATAAATTCTATGGAGTCAAAGTGAATGTCACAATTATTGGCAACTCTATTTGATGTAAACTTCATCAACCTAATTGGTGATTGTATTAGGGAGTTGGTCTTCAAAGTCTCTACGTCGAATAATTCTGTATTACGAGAATTTTGCCTAGAAACACGAAATTTCAAAGCAGACAAGAAAGGAGGACAATCAATACTATTGTGCAGTAATTTGTACAAAAATTTGATTGATAAAGTTTCTCTCCTGCTCTGCAATGAGATTAAACTAGATCAGTGTTTTTCGCTGATTTAGTTCTTCTTCTTCGCGTTCTTATTCTAATTGGAGTTCCTCGATTTTATAGACCACAAGATATAATAATAATGTTTATTTAGCAACACTATATATGGATTAACTTAATTTTTACAATAAATAATCTCAAATATAGTAATTATCTCATTGAAGTTAAAAATTTGTATGTGGGTAACTTAAAATATATAAACTTGACTAAACCATTATATAAACTTGAAACAAAATAATAAAAACTGAAGAAAAATAACAAAATACAACAAGTGGTAGCGGTTCTGAATAATCATAAAGGATATTAATTACTGAAAGAATTAAAGAAAAGAAAGTAATATGAGTAATATAAGTACATTATTTGAATTCTTTGTTCAATTTTATTTATTGTAATTTATTAAAATCTATTCAATATGAAATTTTCATAACTAGCTTAAATTATTAAATAGTTATGAATTATTTGGTGCAAATTCATTATAATAACACTTTTTATCATCATTTGAACACTTGAATTTTATTTACATTTATATTGCCATAAAATATTTCCGTCGGGATAACGGGACTTCTTCAGAAGGTAACAGAATATAATTTCTTTTTTTTTTATCATATTCTATTTGCATTTGAAGAAGTATGTTATCCCGACGAAAAGCGTGACGTTATGACAATAAAAGTGTAAATTGAATTCAAGCGTTTAAACTATCTTATAGTTAGTTTAAATTATTTTCGAAAAGATCACGACTATCGAACAATAACGTCGATATACTGAGAAATTAGAGATGATAATAATTGTGTCATTATTTGAATATATTTTATTATTTTTCATAAGTTTGTGATTGAGATGTTAGAAATTATTTTACCTTGCATTGGATACCTCAAGGGCTTTGGAGGTGGCAGAGCGTCATCACTAGGCCCCCAAGACATTGCAGCTAATTTTCTATTTTCTCTTCTCAGTGTCTCTTGCATACATGACCTCTCCTCCATCAATATTCCCCTGCAATATTCGCTCATTTGAAGCGGAAGACTATATTTTTAAATCTAGTTACTTACTGCAATATTTCTTTTATTTCTTTGAAACTCGGTCGTTTGCTGGGTTCGTATGCCCAACATTGAGACATCAAAGAATACAATCGAGGAGGACAATTCGAAGGTAAAGGTAACCGTTCCCCATTTTCTATTTTGCCTATTACGTCATTATTTTTGATTCCTTGGAATGGCTTCACACCTAACATCAGAATTTCCCACATACATACACCTGCAGAAATCGAAAGACTCTTCAATATTACGTTAATTCAGCCGACAACAATTCATTCATATAGAGAAAATGTGACATAATGAAATTAATGTATTCGTAAACTAAATTGAAAGCTTAAGGGCAATTTGATTAGAAAATTGGAGTAAGTGTACTTGATAACAAATCAGGTGATTGTCACCTTGGTCAACAAATATTTGCACAATTATGATATAATATAATGAATACTCTCTAAAACATACAAAAAAAAACAAAAAAAAACGTTCAACAAATTGGTTTAAATAAATGCAAAGAATAAGTTGATGAATTATAATATTTTGAAAAGGATTGAAGATTACTAGAACAATAATATCAAATTTATCCTTAACAGAATAAATTTTTGAGAATTAAATGTGAACATTGCACATACCAAACATCCATACATCACTGGCAGTCGTAAATCTCCTAAAATTAATACTCTCAGGGCTCATCCACTTAATAGGTAATTTTCCCTTTGAAGCTTTGTAGTAACTCTGATCATCGCCCATCCACCTCGATAAACCAAAGTCTGCTAACTTCACACACATATGACTACTAACTAAAACGTTCCTAGCTGCTATATCTCTATGAACATACTTTTTAGATTCTAAATAACTTAAAGCTGTAGACAATTGGAATGCATATTGCAACAATGATGCTAAATCTAGTCGATTCTTGTTGTTTTGAAGATAGGATCGTAGTTCGCCCAGTCGTGCCAGTTCCATAACTATCCAGACCGGTGAAGCAGAACAGATGCCAATGAGTTTTATGATGTGAGAGTGGTCGAATTTTTGCATAATATCTGTGAAAAGAAAAAACTTCTGAATCCACACACACACATATATATATATATATATATATATATATATATATATATATATATATATATATATATATATATATATATATTATATATATATATATATATATATTATTTCAAATTCAAATTCTAATTTATTCAAAAATTCAAAAATATTTTCAAATTACATAAGAAAAATACAGTTTATTTTAATTAAAATTTATATCTTAACCTAGCCTAGATCTGGGAATATGATTTTCGTTTACGTTTACATTGTTTATCACAACTTTTGTCAAAACTTGTATTTCTATTTGTCAGTTTTGACAAAGTTGTAATATAACAACGAAACGTCAACAAAAATAAACTTTTTGAAGCATATCAAAAAAGAGACCAGGGGACCTGAATTACACCAGTCCGCTAAAAAAATTTCAAAAACTCGTCACATGTGCTGATAAAACTAATTTTGAACTGTTTTTGAGATGTAGACTTAATAAATCATATTTCAGCATAGTACATATATATATAAAATTCTTCGTGTATAAGAGATATATATATATATCTGCTGTTGTATCGTTTCCTTATATATATATATATATGCACAATTTCCTGACAGCTAAAACATTTGCCTCTTCGTATAAATAACGTATCCAGACGGTAGAGCAATAAGAATACTATTTTGTGCCTTTACTATATCTAAAGCGTTTTTATAGCATCCACCCCAGACAATATACAATATCTCAAAGTATCGACAAGAGCATTGTAAACCCTAGCAAATATTCCTTATCAAAATGTCCCTCAATCTATAAATATTTGCATATATATATATATATATATATATATATATATATATATATATATATATATATATATATATATATATATATTAGCTGTATAAATTTAATCATGACAATATCTACAATTAATTTCATCAATTATGGATAGATAATGACTGATAGAGATTAATTCAAGTAAACGTTTAAATATATGCACATAAGTAGTTCAATTTACATTAATTTAAGTTGTATTTGAGAACAATAATTCGAAGCAATCAATTCATTTAATCCATATAATAGTAATTCATACAATGCAAATTGAAAACTTCAATTCAATGGCATTCTGTAAAGGATTGGATTACATATCAATATTTGGTAGCTATATTATATTATAATGCTGTACTATCCAGCATTACATGTAATTGGTGTGACCAAATTATTGAAAATGGAAAGTCTTTTGTGAATATTTGTATAATTTGTCAAACTGAATAAGTAAATATTTGTTTCTTTCTAGAAACAAATGGAAAGCATATATTGTGGATAAGAAGAATTTCACATATTTTATGACAGTTTTTGGCAGCCATAGTATGTTTACTTATCATATCAAAAGTACTATGAGTCTGTCTACAAAAATTAAGATCCCAAAACATTACATTTAAAATACCCAGCAGGAATTAACAACAGAAATAGGCGAATATATTGAAACTGACATGATCCTTCTATTTCAGTTTGATTACTTTATTTACACATAATGAACAAAGAATGAAAGTCAGTACACAGTACACTTGAAGTTGAAAAATAATTAAATTCCCTGTAAATAACAAACTGAGGTTATTTAAGAACTATGAAAAAGTTGCTGTTTTTAGAGAAGAAACTGTTATCACTTATGAGACAAACGGAAATGTGGGATTTGAAAACAGGAATCAAACTCAATTTCAAAAGGCATCAATCTCAATTTGAATTTTAAGTGGCATTGAAGATTTGGCGAATAAGGAGAATAATAGTAAATTACCCTATCTTGGTACTGATTAATTTAATAAGATCAAATCATTATTAATGATGATTAATTCATATATGACTCACAATGGTGGTGTATTCACGTTTTGAAGTGAGTAAAACCGTAGTGAACATGGCAGATCCTTCAAATGTATGCATTATCTACTTTCGATGGTCTCAGATATGAATAATTTACTAATCAGGAAGATCCTGCTGAGGATAATAGAACAAATTCGTCAAATCAAATCAAATGAATCCAAAGTTTCAGACGGGATGAAGATAAGGTTCGGAGATTCCATTATTTGGATACATACCAAGCTGATAAAAGTATGTTCAAAACAAATGTTTGGCGGTTATTAGTTTAGACGAGACTTTTCGATAATTCCCGTTCTTTCCACAAGCTGATAACTGGCTATAAGTATTCAATTAAGGAGAAAACATACATGTACAAAATAATGCTGAATGGAAAATAGATATTTTTTGGTCATATCCACCCTACAACTAGATTTATTACCACCCAATTAAATCGAATCAGTGAAATCGATACAGTAGTAAAATTAATGATTAAAGTAATAGCATTGATTTCTTTTTCGAATATGTTCATATCCACTTTCATTATCCCCTCTATTTTACTTATACATGTGTTACTCTTCTATGTACAAGTTGGATGATTTATAGAAGACTGTAATGTATGCATTTCTATAAACGATCAAGTTGCTGTGCATCTATTATTCAACAACATATGTATGTATAAGTAGGAATTTCTGGAATTGTGTTCGAAACGAGATTGGAATCACATGTTCCATATGCATATTCCTCATTGAGTGGAATTATTAAGGCATACATGCAATTTTCTAATGGATACCTATGGTAAGCATATCCAAAGTATAAAGACAAGGAGTAATGTTCATTGTAAACCTTGTCATTTTACTTACACGCTTCTTCAAGGAACTTCTCGGTAGTGGCAAGATCGGCGTCACCTTTACAAGTTTTCACAGCCACAGGAATCAAGTTACCGTCTTTGCCAGCAAATGTTCCGCTATGGACGTCCCCAAACTGACCTTCACCCAAGATTTCTCCCAATTCTATGCGACTTCTGTCCAACTCGTAATTTTTAGCTGAAAAACAGAATTAATGCATAAAATTGTATGTAGTTAATTAGTCAATTTCCAGAAGAACATATTACTTAACACAACAAAATTCCTAGTATTTTTATGAATACTGTTGAAGTTCAATTCATATAAATTTTTATCATTTACTATAGAATTGCTATAACTGTGTTGGTAAATCAGGGTTTATAGTAGTTAGTAGTTGGAGCCTAAACTTGTTTGTTCCATTGTACTAGAGCAACTTGAAAACGCAAAATCAGGGTTCTAATCTTAGGTACTACATGATTACAACATACATGAATATTTGTGTTTGTCCTGGGATTTAGTCTCTATTACTAAGCAAATTACTTTTTGTTTATTTAGGGACTCTGTCAAAATATTTTATTGATATAATTTCACCGGCGTTTCACAGTGTATTAACAGTGAAAAATTGAACACAATTTCATTAGACTGATAATGAGTTATGTATCTACCTACAACTTTGTGATTATTAGTAGTGAACAGGTGGAACATTCATAATATTTGAAAAAATTTTGTTTTTATGAAAACTGTCGTACGTTGTGAACGTTTTATTTAATCGATCAGTTCTGTTGTAGGTACCTTTCAAAACATACTGAAGGGTTGTATATGCACATTATACGTTAGTTACTACAACATTGCAGTTTTTCATTACATCAACTGCTTCCTAACTCTTAATTTAATTCCAAAAGAGCGCGTTAATTATTATTGAATTGTTGTTCGTGTTATTCTTCATATTTCATTCAAACATATTCACATTGTTTATTATAGTCTACTGCAGGACATTATAAATGAAATCATACAGTTATTTTTAATGTAATTTATATTGAATGCAATATAATTCATACACCAACGAATTTTTTTGAAACCTTTACCATGACTAAATTTTTATGACATTTATATTAATAAATGGGATATATGTATAACACCTTTCATATTTCAATATGAGTGTCAATGACTTCATCAGCATTGATGAATACTCTATAATCACTCACTCATGAGTTCTATGATACACGAAAAGCGTTTCCGCAATGAATTGAAAATAAGAGACTATATTTTTATGCGTTATTTATTTATTACTTAAGAATTTAGATAGGGGTACGAGGGTGCTTAAATAATAAAGTGTTCATATGTAATAATACTTAATAGAAGAAAGAGAAGAGCCTGGGACTTAAGTATATTTGATAATTTTAGTGATTGATAGTTTTATGAGATTATATAAAAACAATTTCATTTTTTTAATATAATTAAACCAATTATTATTGAAGTATTCAACTCATTCATTTTTGTATTATCGAAATGTTATGGTTTAAACGGAATTTGTTCAAATGCATTATTGCATATCATCTATTTATTATGATAAATGTTACATTTAAATGGTACGATTAGCAGGAAAGATAAAAGCCAATTATATGCACTGAACTGATAATGAGAATTTTCGCTATCGATTAGTTGGAACTATCGCATCATATTTCAATATCAATAAGATAAACTGGCATAATTTTTATCATTCTAAGAATATGAATAACTCTTATTATCTCAATTCAGTGAATACCAGCTGATTACAAAGTATACTAATAGATTTAAGATTACTCCTGAATGGCAAAATTTCTTCAATAATTTGAAAACTGGGAGGTGGATGTCGAATACCATCATTACTGAAAGGTCAATATCTAACATGACGCCACTAGCCTTTTTGAATGAGTTCCACAATTACAAGGCAATCTAATTATATGCAATTGCATTATGAGTAAAAAATGGACACAAAACTAGAATGGACAAATGAGCTGAACTAATCAGGGCCCTCGAGGAAAACTGAATGAATATTCTCTTGAAAAAATTTAAAAAATTGAATAAAACTATCATGTTTTTCAAATGCATTTTGAAAATCAAATGTCCTTCAAAAGAAGGATTTATCTGTGTAGTATGAATAGAAATAGATCGTTTTCATATATTTAAAGTCAACTGACATTTGGCGGAAAAATTATATAAATGTATCCCTTAATTAAAAACCCACCAATAAATTCCATAAAATTGTTTAAAAACTAGTCATATGTTTCGGAATTTACAAGTTTGCAATATTACGATACATTTACATATTTTATTGAAGGGCATTTTCAAGTATTGACGAGTTCACAAAGATGCACCTATTATTATTAACCTCAAATACTTGACTGTTTGAGGTTTGTGAAAATGGGACAAGTATTAAAAATAATTGAATAATTTTCAAAAAATTAACAGTTTGGTTTGTGTAAAAATGTACAATGTACAAAATTTAGATAATTTTCGAAACGTTATATGTTTGAGGTTACAAATAGTTATTTTTCAAAACTTGTTTAATTTTATTTAAACATTATTGTGGTAATTATATTTGTGTAGATGGTCTCTTGGCAGTTGGGATGTCCAACAAAATGATATATGTTTTTTGAAATATTTATTTTCAATTAGGAAAAATTACTTGTTGAAATTTCAGATGACATCAGGAATATATTCTCCAAAAAAATTGAATATTTGAAATATAATTGTAAGAACAAGTTAGTAAAATAACCTTTGAGTTCAGAAATGTTCCTGCCAAATTGAACTTAATTAGTAATTAACTTATTAGTAATAGTACTACTAGCAATCACTTCATATCTCACCTGCTGGTGTGGAATAATCTCCTTCATCATCAACAATTTCTGCATAATCCTCTGAAAGCATAGTTCCAGTTGGATTATCTGGATTAACCCCTTTACTACCACTTTTATGCCTTGATGAATGTGAATCTAAGAAAAATAAAACAGAAATGTCAAATATATTCTCAAGTACGACTATTTTCAGTAAAAAAAAACAACTCAAAATTCTACTTCTCTAAATTATTGTTATACTAGTAACATTGTATCTACTGTTCAATCTAAATACATACAAAACTGAATAATAAAAAGTACTAACCTTTACAAGGACAAGGAAACTGTTTCCAAACAGTTGCTTGTAATAAAAAAGAGAAGACGGATCAAAGAAGTAAAGTAAATGAAAGGCATGCGTTAATGCTTAAAAATCAGATTTCTAACAAGTATTTTCCTTCGAAAGTAGATAGCTATTTTACCGAAAAGAATGAACATATTTCTTCGAATTAGTTATCCGTACTATTCTAAATCTAAAGGAAATGGTTAGTGATCATTAGAAATAAAAGGATGTAGAAAGAAATAGAAGCATATAATTATAAGTTTATCTGAAATAGGCTAATAGAAAAAAGACATCAGATGTGTTTCTCAGAATTTATGTTTTGACAGACAATTTCCACTTAATTATTGTTAAAAGTATACTAGTTCACCATATTAAGGTATCATTATTTTTACAGTGAATGTTGTTTTAATAAATAAAAATAAAATAATTTAATAATAAAAAAAAACAAAAATATGAAATAACTGAGATAAAATAATTGGCTAAGATAAATTAAAATGTTCTACATACTGAATGAATTTAACATATAAAAATAGAAAAGTACTGAAAATTGAGAGATATAAAACTATCTCGTATATCAATCAAAAGAAAGAAAAAATGGCAAAATTGAACAAAGAGGAGAACATAAGAGTTCTTCCTTTGGGTTTTTCTTTCGAAGAAATTTTTTTATTTTTATCCGAAATATATGATAAATACTTTCATGTGTACACTGAGAGTAGAATATTTTTTCATTTTCAAAGTCATATGCTTTGCAAATTTAAAAATATAAGTAAGCAATATACATTGAAATAGTGGTTGCTTATTCGAATTGAAGGTTTATTAAGGGTATTTAGGATTTATTGAGGAAAGTAAAGGTAAGGGTAAGGCAATTACCGGTTTATTAAGGGAAGTAAGGGTAAACAGAAAATTTATTCGAAGTTGCAAACGTACAAAATTAAGCATAAATATTCATAAAATTGGAATAATTATGTATATACTGCATTAAATAATTCAATATAACTAAGCGCATACTTTTAACAACCTGAAAAATATTCTACCAAAACAGTGAAATAAAATTATATGCTTTGCAAATTTCAAAATATAAGTAAGCAATATACATTGAAATAGTATTTGCTTATTCGAATTAAGGGTTTATTAAGGGTATTAAGGATTTATTAAGGAAATAAGGGTAATTAAGGGTAAGGGAATTAAGGGTAAACGAAAATTTATTCGAAGTTGCAAACGTACAAAATTAAGCATAAATATTCATAAAATCGGAATAATTATGTACATACTGCATTAAATAATTCAATATAACTAAGCGTATACTTTTAACAACCTGAAGAAATATTCTGCCAAAACAGTAAAATACTCGTACCATCAAGGTTTTCAATAAATAGAAAATGTACTAGAAAAATTGAAGTAAATGGTAATGAAACTTCTACAATTTATGATGTAGAAAAATACGACGAAAGAACTACTAGGTTACTATAATCAGTTACTAGAATCAGAATATAGAAGGTTTTTAATCACAGTACCTTTCATACTCCATATGGAAGTTTGACTGCCGGTCTGAAGTCTATAATATCCATCGATGAGATCTGCCAAACTCTCTGCTACATCTAAAGTAGGACAAGTGAAAAACAGTATTTCCTGAGCCCCAGCCACCTTCAACTGCAAAGTTGCCTTAGTGTGGTCCTCGCAATCACTGACTAGAGTTTGAATAGCTTGCATCTGATCGAAATCCGCGATCTTCGTCGTTCCAGAAGATTGGGAATTCATGTGGGAAATTCCGACTTCCGGACCGATTACCAGCTCCACTGGCACCGACCAACTACTGCCGAGTTCCACCTTGAACTTCTCCTGGTTGAACTGATAATAAACCTTCAATATCTCCAAAAATTTCAACATGCATTCGTCCACGCTGAGGCCGACGTACTTCTTGAACTGGGCCTGAATGTTCTTCCTCAACGATTTTGATTTCATGGTATGGAGGATCGTTTGAGGTACGAATTTGTGCATTCCGACTTCCTTCTCGAGGTATTCGAAGTTTGATTTCTTATCTAGAGCTATCTGAGGCATGTCTTTGAAATATTTTCGAATTTCAAGACAGCACAACTGCACTGCTATTTCTTGGTCTATTCTTAAGTGGGGATGGGAGAGGTAGTCTTGTCGGACCTATAAAAGATAAGTAACAGTGAGAATTACGGAGAAAACATCGCGTATATTCATATTTTTTCAGATATTCTCAGCAGAAAAATATTCAGTAAATTTCATGAATTTACTGAATATCAAGATCACATAATAACTAATTAACATCAGTTAATTAGTTATTATGTGATCTTTGGTAATATTTAAAACAAATAAAGCTTCACAAATATAAAGTTCTATAGTTTCTCAGGTTTTGAAAGACCACATAGCTAGACCACCTAACTTGAGCAATGAAATTTGTAAAAGATTACATAAAAATAACATGAATACAATATGCACCAACAAAAAGAATTTGGGTTCACTTGGTAAATAACAAGGACAAAATTGACTTATTTTCGAGAAGTGGCTTTTACAAAATATTTTGCAGTGAATGTGATAGTTTTTACATCTAGGTCAAACTGGACGTTCTATACAAGAAATAATCGATGAACATAGAAGATCAATATTATTGAATAAACGTAATACGGGTTTTTCTGAACACTGCGTTAAACATAATCATTTCTTGGATCCCAAGAAGACATAGTACACGCATGTAGTATGTCTTGCAAGGGCAAAAGATTAGATACACTTGAAGTCTTGGAAATTTCGACAGCCAAAAAGAAGAATTTACCTATTTGCAATGACCAGGTGGATTTTTCCGTAAAACCAGTGTTAAATTCAGTAGTTTAGGATATATAAGTGAAAGCTGTACATTCTGAAATTCACTAACATTGTATACTCTTGATAATGGGTTAATCACCCGAAACGTATGTAAAGTGTGTTAATTTTAATTTATTGTTTCCACTATTGCTAGATTTTTACCATATGTCCAAAACTCGTAAAAAAATTTGAAGATTTCAAATGAACAAGTAGGGAATTTCGATTTTAAAGTTATAACTCTAAATTGGGAATTAATAAAATGAAGAAAATAATGATATGTTTTTTGTGTTGATCGAAACGAAACACTGATAATTTCTTTTGAATAATGTTATTTAATTTGAATATGAGGTATTACTTGAATTCATAACAAATTAACAATATTTGCTTTACTTTTGAAGTAGTTACCGCAAATATTAACTTGTTATGTGATTTTTGATCTGCTTTTTTTCAGACTGCCAAAAATCTCTAAAAAGCGAATTTTTTTGCTGTCGGACCCCCTTTGACTGTCCGATTAACCCTTGAGGGTTCACCTGAATTGCATTGGGAATAACTATTTTAGAAAATTATAACAAGTTAAAAAGTTTATTGACTGATATTGAATTATCGCTCAACTCTTGATGAAATATAATTAAATATTAAAATAAACTCTTGGCTTTAATGTTTCACGATTATATTTAACAACATGAATTTGTCAACACGTTTCGTCTTAAAGTCTTGAGAGTCTTGAAAATGAGCTCACGCTCGAAACATGTTGAAAAATTCATGTTGTTGAATATAATCGTGAAACATTAAGCCAAGAGTTTAATTTTATTTAAACGGTTTATTGTTCTCATATATACATAATTTTAAACCCATTTTAACATGAACTTTTTCCGAGATTCATATCTTCTACAAAATTTCAGTTTGAGCTTGAAAACTATTTTTTATGCCTGTTAAAATAGGGCAACTGATTTCAACTTAACTTTGACACGAAAGAAAGGAAGCATTTTGACTAATTTCAGTTGAAACTATTCGAAAGAATTTTTGTGCACACGACATTACAAATTAGCCGTGTTATTTCAAAGGAATATGGAAATATTACATAATTATGTATTAGTATATAACAAAACTTCAACGGTAAGTGGAAATTTGAGTTACATTTGAGATGTATATGTTTCGCGGAACTCTTATATATGAAATATTAGTTGTAGTTTTCCGCAAGATGAAAATTTCCGCAAGACGATTTTTCTCGAGTAACAATAATATGGCACAAAATTTGCATTAAATTTCAGTTAGACCATCACACTTTGAATCAGTTCGAAAATAATACCATAAATACTATATTCGAATCTCTGAAGAATCCTGTTGAACTGTGACTTCTCAATACGTTTCAAGGTGAAAGGATACTTAAAAGAGAATATCTGACATAGATCTCATGTGCGTAAGTCTGCAATTCAATGGAGATAAGATTGATATGATCAGCTCTACATTTCAGAGCTGGTAGCTTTCCGGAAATACATCATATTGTGTATTTCGTGTGAACAGAATACAATATGGAATAAATGATGAGTCTATTCTCAGGCGAATAATAATAATTTTATCAATTGTTGGTTATGAATGAAAGAAAGGTTTGGTCTTCGAATTGACTTCGAAAAGTATCAAACACTTATAGCGATACACATTTGAGCGTTGTGAAATTTGATATACTTTTGAAAACTTTAAATTATGAACAAATTAGAGAAATCAGCTCATATCTACTAAATAATAACTTGTTACTCGTTGAAATAATAAGTTATTAAGCGTGTAATGTTTGCTGATATTGTTCACTGATGGCGTTACAGTCTCCGTAATACTTACTGTTATGAGTACGAACATGTGAAAAGTAACGGTACTAAATCAATTAAAATAAACATGTATTCACTGTTAATTGTGAGTGTTGAGGTATTTTAACACTCAAATGGAAGGTTGTTTAATTTCATTATATGGAAATTATCGATTTAGTTTCAGTTACATACTCATATAAGTTTTTATTGTATGAGAACCCATGACATGAAAATAGGGATCAATCGAAACGTAGTTGTTAGTTGAAACAACTTTCTTGTGTTTTTTTTCTTTCAATGTTTCAAATTTGTTTTGAAAAATAAAGTAATAATATAATTTATTACCTATAAGTAATAATATAATAGATATTAAAAATTACTACTAACGTTTATTATGTTCTACTCTGTTGTAGAATGTAAAAAACATTGATGAAACCTGAGTATAAAACTATAAAATGGTGAAGGCGCCGGACATGTCGAGTAATTAATTATTGCCTATCCAATTTTAAAATCCCATTTAAATTATGTTAGAAGTTCAAAGATGAAACCTTTGAGAGGAGAATTGAATATTTCTCAATAACACGCAAACTTTGGAATAACTATAATTATTTCTTACAACTAATATTCCACTTTCTCAGAAATTATATGCTGAATTCAGTACAAAAAAGATTTCTAATATCAAAATGGCGGTAGCTCAATTCTGTCACGTTTATTTGCAGAATTTATTAGGGGAACCTGGGATGGAACGCTACACATGAACAAAACAGAATAGTAAGCCTTCTCCAATACCTCTCCCTGATTTTGAAGAGACACTAGCTACGATGTTCAGTCATGTATGCCACACTTCTGTCAATATGCTATTTGCTGAACTGTAAACTAAGTGCATGAGAGGAGAGTAAAAAAGTGAGCCTGTGTTTGAATTATCACAAATTGATTGATATACGTTAAGTACACTACTTGCTTCAGAATCATTTCTAAGAAATATGTATTATAACTTCGTGTTTATATCTGTTCTGCCCTGGGTTTCCTTAAATGTTTTTGGGGCCTAACTTAATGATAATTATAATAATATTTATATAACTGAAGGTATACAGAAAGCTTACATATTTGAAATGTCAATTTTGATGTACATATTCATCTTATTATTTGAAATATTTCTTTCTTAGTTCGCGCATAAATATCTCAATACTAGTACTAGTTTTAAACATACTTGGTGAATTATTGAAAGCATTAAATTCATCATAGTATACGGCATTTTCAGATTGAAAAAGCTTACAACTTTGGATATAAAAACTATCTGTATTTCTAGTATTATACCCAGGCACATCACTGACACATAAGTTACATTTTTAATCACATTACATGGAAGCAGCTTATTTTCTACTTTAAATATAAATATACGAGTATATGAAGCAAAGAGTATTCTATATTTAACAGACTTAAGTTCCAAATAGTTCAATCTCTGAAGAATCTACTACTTACTACATTTTGTTTCAAGTTTGAAATAGTGACAAATATCTGAAATGAAACGTTTTCACCTTCAGTAAACCCGATTTCAAATTTTGATTTTTTATTAGGCAACTGATTCAACTGATAAAATGAAAAACTTCGAACTGCTAGTTTCAAAATAAGCACAGGTGGCAGATTTATTTCATTCATAGATAATTTGAGTACGAGTTCAATATGTATCGAAACTACCATCCAGCGAGAGAACAATGTATTTCTGCTCCCTTATAATTAGAAGGTTGCTGATATATTATATATACATTTATATAACAAAATAAAGCAAACAGCAGAGAGTTATTTCAATTGATCAAACGTGACTGATTCCTTTGTACAACATTCCAGAATTCATATATCTCTATAATAATCATTGAATTGTAAATGAATAACATGATATACTATCTATTAAACAATGAATGAGCCATACTCATTAGTCATTAAAATGGAAATAACTGAAAATGCTATCTTTAATTTTATTTTAATATTGTGG
This sequence comes from Henosepilachna vigintioctopunctata, assembly GCA_030704895.1. Lineage (NCBI taxonomy): Eukaryota > Metazoa > Arthropoda > Insecta > Coleoptera > Coccinellidae > Henosepilachna > Henosepilachna vigintioctopunctata. The sequence continues at coordinate 414,454 of JARQZJ010000031.1, read as the reverse complement.
TTTTGATTTCAGCGTAATTTCGAATCTTATTCAAATTTAAATTGTAAATTAAAATTATTCAAAATTCTCGATATGTCTCAACATAGTGGCAATTATAACGATATTTCAATTATAACTATTTTGTTTCTATATTATTGTCCGTCTCTGATAAATAATGACACATATATCAACAACAATCGTAGTAAACAATAGTAAACATTTGATAGCATTTTATTATAGGCACGATTTGATTTATGAAATAATTGGTATTGTCAAGCATGTTCTCAATGTCAATATGGAGAAACATTTTTAATAAGGACATTAGTTAAGATCGAATTCTGAATAGAGAACCCAAATAGATATTCGAAGTTATGGGCTATTATTATCCATACTATGTGTATTCACTATATCCCATATAGAATTGAAGTACAGTTGAAGTCCGATAATCCGGCACGTTCGGGACCAGCTAGGTGCCGGATTACCGAAAGGTTCGGTCTATCGGGCGCTAATCATAAGAACAATTAGTTTAATAATTAAACTACCTATGCAGTAGGAAAATACATACAACAAAGTTTATTTTACATTTCATATAATGCATCTGTACGTACTGTAAAACATATTTCACTTAGATTTGAAAAAGTCACGAAAATATTTTTGTTGTCTTGACTTTTGGCGTTTAGTATAAAATTTATTTCTAATGATATGGAAATCAATAATTTCTGAAGCACTGTAGTCAGTACTAGCCTCAACAAAAGAGCTAAACTTATTTAGTGATTCTACAGCTTTTGTCCAGCTGATTTTTTCCTTTTCTTTCGTTTCGGCATCTGAGTCACTTTCTTCAAGATTTTGAGTAGGCTGAGGGTGCACTACAATGTTGATAATGTCCTCATCGGTTAGTTCTTGTTCAACAGGCTCATTCTCGTCGATTAGAAGCCACTCCTCTACCTCATCTTGAGGCAGGTTTTTCAAGGGTTTGTCAGCACTTCTAAAGACATCTATTTATTTGCTTTAAAGGTACACTTTTGGAGAAAACCAAAATTTTTAGAATTTTCCGGAGTGATGCCGGACTATCGGGCATTCCGGACTGTTGGACTTCTGTATCTTTATGGAATACTGTATCTGCATTTAGGTACAGTTCTCTACTGAATAAGACACTACAGATGAATTTATACTTTGAAGCAAAGCAATATACGTGTAGTTCTTCCATTCAATATAAAAGCGATTTGGATGATTTTAACAAAATTACACGAACTAAAAAACGTGAATTTTGGCACAAAGTTTATATGGAGAACAATCGCTTGCGATTTTTTCGATCTAAAATGTATTAGAATTACATTAAATAAATTAATATAAACATTACACACACTATTGATCGAATGACACACAACATACACTAACACACACAGATACCATAATTCCTCAATGGTCCAACTGAAAGGTTAATTTTTGTCTATAGACTTTAATGGTTATATGCTATTTCGTCTTGTTGAATGTCGAAAAAAAAGGAATGAAATCTTGATTTTCTTTTCATTCTCAGTTATTTATAATTTGTGAAACACAACTCGGTAAAAAATTGAATCTTGATTTTCTTTTCATTCAGCAAAATAACACATTGCTTGACAGCACAAAATAACACATCTCACATTTCAGATGAAAAAATAGGCACAATTTCATCACTTCAATTCGTTCATCGCATTCCAAGTTAGACTTATATGCATTGATTCCTATTGTACTTCAATTATCCATTGAAAATTAACTTATTAAAGCCTGAGTAGCGATTAAAAAAAATTGAAAACCTTATTCATTTATAAGTGTTTTGAATTATCAATCATATATTGAAAGTATCATTTAGAAAAATTTTCACAAAAATTAATCTGAATCAACTTTGGAGATCGTCTTCATTTTTTTGTCTCAAAATTTTTCTATTTCACAAATTTCACTGTTATACGGCGCACTATTGAGGGCGTAAATAAATCACTACTGATCACTGTAGAATTATGTTATTATTTTCGTTGATTTGTAATGGAAATGCCATCAAAAATAAAACTTGTAAAAAGGGCCAAGTCTCGCAACCTACTTCTTTTAACGTGAAAATATAAGAGATTCTTACCTCTTTAAGAGGTTAGTACATTCAGTCCTTCAGGGACCTTTCTCCTTAAGTTATTGCGTAAGTAGGTAACCTAACATCTTATAGTGACCATATCAATATTGAAAACCTTTTATATTTTAAATAAAATAGATTGATAAGGCAATCGCACTAAGCAATCATGTTTATTATAATATGTAAATTACTTGTGAGATACTGTGTTTTCAAACGACGCCCAAATCAATATATTTTATTTGAAACATCAACATTTTTGATATTGAATATGGTCACTATAAGATGTTGTTAGGTTAACCTATTACGTTATAACTCAAGAGAGAAGAGGGTTCCTTAAATAGGGACTGAATAAATTCACCGACTTTGTATCACATAGATTTCACAACTTTTTACATTCGAAGAACTGACATGATAGATGACACGGAGGTTTAGCTTATCTCTTGGTGAAATATTATGTTAAAAACTATGAAATTGAAAATTAACACACTGGACTTAAGTTTCACTGAATATATTAAAAACTCTACATATGTTTCGGGTGGTTAACCCATTATCAAGAGTATACAATATTACTGATTATTGAGTAATATTGTATACTCTTACTTGTATACAATATTACTGATTACTGAGTAATATTGTATACTCTTGATAATTGGTTAACCACCCGAAACATATGTGGAGTTTTTGATATATTCAGTGAAACTTAAGTCAAGTGTGTTAATTTTTAATTTTATAGTTTTTGAAATGATAGACTTGTTTTTTCTACAAGATTTGTTTTTGATGGAATCTCATTTTTTCGTAGATAGTTATACATACATCGGTACACTGATTGATTTACTGCTAATGCAACTTTACAATCCTATACATTTATAATTACAAAGTCAGAATTTGTAAGTAAGGATTACAAAGTCAGTATTCTAGTAGCATCTGAAGAAGTCGTTTGTAACGACGAAACGCGTCATGCTATGTTATCAACAAAAGTATATATCAAAAGTTCAAGTGTTTGAATATTATCTCATATTCAATTATAATGGATTCTAGCAAACTGGACTGAAATTACAGAATATTTAAGTGTTTCCTTCTTTTATACACTAAACACTAATTGTGTTCTGAATAGAAAGCTTCAATGTCTGGTAAAAGTGTCTTAGAGTTATTATCCGTCAGTCATTGAGTGACAAAATTGAGAAATTTTGACTAGTAATAATTCTAAAACTACTGATAAAAATTGAATGAAATTTGGAATGAACCGTGTTTATACAATGCCTGCTTGGTTACCGCTTCTAAAGAAAATTTCGTTACATCCACAACGAGGTTATAGGAGGTCGAAAATTGCCTTAACTGCTTCAGCAAAGGATGGTACGGCTGTGCTGGTTTTTACTACATGTGACGGGGGCACTAGCGTGTTCCAAATATTCCATAAATATGACAATTAATTGCTGAAGAAGATCGTTTCTACTTTTTTGCCTAAAATTTTTTTCTATTTCAAAAAATTTGCCGCCCCATCAATAGTGCCGCTCTAGGCACCAAATGAGTCATAAATATAAGATTATAATTTCAACGGAATTTGCCGTAACAACATCACTAAGTGATGAGTATATGCCTTACGAAAATTAGTGAAGCTGAGACTTCTCTAACTTTCAGTCCTACGACTGAAACTTTTTTCTAGTGTGAACTATAAATGTTTGTACCTATCTTTCCCCAGTAAATTGAGCCTGTCTTAAAGTAACTGCAATATTTCTACCTGCGCCTTGCATTCTGGATGAGAAGAATCAGGAACATTTTATTACAACTCGCATGACATTCTCTACTAACCGAATGGAATTCAGTGTTCGATTGTGTTCAATCATTACGTAATAGATACACGAGATCGAATAAATACAATCGTCGACAACGTGAGTTAGTGCATCATGAATCAGATAAGACCTTTGTGTGGTGAACGGAGGAGGCTGCCGTGTGAAACCCGCTTTACGGATTTCCTCTCACACGGTGCACTGCGCGATCGATAATAAACCAACATCGACAACGAAAAATGAACGGTTATAAATCGCAATTGTTAGTAACGAGAGTTTGATTTATACCGGCTAACGCGGCGCATTCGCGAGGCTGAAAAGCGATAGCATGGGCGATAGTTTACTACTATATCGACGGAGATCGGAAGAATCGCGAATTTGCTCGCGAAATGGCGTGGGATTGATGATTGGTTTTCGAGAGCCGAAATAGAACATTGTTAACCGGTATGTACACCTGTTCGCATATCCTGGTTGCGGTGTTTCTGGGACGGAGCTCCATAACGCGACTTGGGGGTGGTAGATATGTCAGGCATGTCTAATTGGAACATTTTTTTGATTGAAAATGGGAGCTTTGTATCGTTAAAAACACTTTTACTACACTAACACTTTTATAGTATTTTCTTAAGCGACATATTTTCGAACTAGTTCTTCAATGTATTCGTCCGAGGAACAAGTTTGCCCAATGCAGCAGGTGGGAATTTCAGAAAAAGAGTAAAGTTCTACGTTCGATTTTGGGATTGAAAACTTCTTAAGCCGCGTTTGGCACTTTTTGGTTGGGGGAAATCTTACAGGTTCGCGTCACCGACATGTTGTGCTGTATGCTGTGTGCGTTAGTCGCTTTTTGAATGGGTGAAATCTCATGTGTTTTCATCACTGACATGCTTGCTTATTGCAGTCGGTGACGATTTCTTGGCGTCGTTTATTAAGCGACATATATTTTCAACTACTTCTTTATTGTATTTGTGTGAAGAACAAATTTGCTCAATACAGCAGGTGAAAATTTCAGATAAAGGGTAAATTTCTAGGCTCTTTTTCGTGAGCGAAAACTTCTTTAGACGCCGGACACTTTTTGGTAGGAGAAAATCTTACGGGTTCGCGTCACCGACATTGTGCTGTGCGCGTTAGTCGCATTTTGAATGGGTGAAATCTCATGTGTTCGCGTCACTGACATGATTATAGCAGTCGTTGACGAATTGTAAGATATACAGCTGACGTATTGCACTTCGATAAATTTCGATCCAACATTTTCATTTCTTACTTTAGTTTCCATAAGCATATTGTAACTTTTTTTAAAACACAATAAAATAATTGAAAGTACAAAAACTCTGAACATATTTGAAATTATTGATGACAATGATAGAAAAATGAAGATAACGTTGAAAATTAAGTGCATTGAAATTTATGTAAATACACAAACTATCCATAAATAATATTGTCGTATATTAATTGTTATTTCAATTAAATTGTATTTATATTTTCAGATTAACTTCATTAATTTCATGAGTGGATTTCATAAGGCAGGCATGTCTAATGTGCACATTTGTTTTTTTTTTTTTTTTTTTTTTTTAATATTTAATAGTGTTGGCGTTTACTTGATGTAAATCCATTATAATTGAATATAACTTAAATTCAAACACTTGAACTTATGATTTACACTTTATTGACTACATTGCATGACGCGTTTCGTCGTTAACAGAGTTTCTGTAAGCATCTGAAGAAGTCGTTTGTAACGACGAAACGCGTCATGCAATGTAGTCAATAAAGTGTAAATCATAAGTTCAAGTGTTTGAATTTAAGTTATATTCAACATTTGTTTTTGCTCAAAACGGGAGTTTGTAGTGTCAAAAACACTTTCACTACAATAACACGTTTATAGTTTTTTATTAAGCAACATATTTTCTCAACTACTTCTTCATTGTATTCGTCTGAGGAAAAAATTTGGTCAATACAGCAGGTGAGAATTTCAGAAAAAGAGTAGTTCTAGGCTGTTTTTTTGGAAGTGAAAACTTCTTTAGACGGTTGGGCACTTTTTGGTAGAAGAAAATCTTACGGGTTCGCGTCACTGACATGGTGCTGTGCGTGTTAGTCACTTTTTGAATGAGTGAAATATCACTGTTCGCGTCACTGACCTGATTATAGCAGTCGGTGACGATTTGTAACGTATACAGCTGACGTATTGCACTTCGATAAATTTCAATCAAACATTTTCATTTTTTACTTTAGTTACCACTAGTAAACGGACAGATGACATAGTTTCAGCCAAATCTTCATTGACTCCCAATTTGAAAAAATAAATATTTTCTCAGGGCTACAATTTAGACTTTTTCGTATCGTTATATGAATTTCATTCTTGATTCACTTTTCCTACCATATTTTTGAGTGGTATACGATGGAGCAAAATTTGAATGAAACAGTATATAAATAAATTACAATAATTGGAAACGATTGAGTATCTTCCCCATTAGAGCTATTAAGTGCAAGAAATTACATCATTCGCAATTTCAAACTTGATACATGAAAATTTTACAATGAAAATTTTTAATGAAGAAGTATCTTAGTGAATTACAACGGTGAACGATTGAATATCTTTATTATAATACCATCAATTGCAAGGAGCATCAGAGGTTACAGCATCCGCAACTACTCACATGCGTTCAGTATTATGTATACTCGTACACTGTATCTTTTTTTAGAACGCAATGTAATTATTGAAAGTACAAAAACTTCAAGTATTGTTGAAATGAATGTCGAATAGTGATAATGATACAAACAATTATACTTGATTCTGTTTTCCTGCTAAATAACATTCTTCTTGATCATATTTCGTTAGTCAAGGACCTCGGAGTCATGTATGATAACCACCTGAGTTTCAGGCCCCACTTGGACATGATGACTGGCAGAGCTTTTAGAGTTCTGGTTTTCATATTCAAGCACTCAGCTGATTTCTCGGATATGTTAACTCTGAAGTATCTTTTTACTACTCTTCTTAGACCTGTACTAGAGTTCGCCTCGATTGTTTGGTCCACATATACATTTGAGGATTGCAAAAAATTGAAATCAGTGCAAAACAATTTTCTTCTCCTTTTTCAATCTCCTACAGACTTGGATATAAGCGATAAAGTTTCTCAGCTACTGCGACGCGATCCAAACTTGATTTGCCCATTCTTGGGGTTCGCAGAAATCGAATGGATGTGATGTTTTTGTTCAGAATCATCAAGGATTACATCAACTGCTCTGATTTGCTTGGTAGGGTTGATATACATGTTTCTGCAAGATCAACGGGGCAGTTGAACCTTTTTTCACGTTCTTCTTCTTCTTGCGGTGCCGTCTCCTTACAGAAGGTTGGCGACAATCATGGCGTTGCATTCACTAAATACAATTATATAAGAAATTCATCTCTAGCTAGAATTCTAAGAAATGCAAATGTGGCTTAGGCTGCTGGTGTGTATATTTTTCATATTTCACTTATTCGTCTTATACGAATTGGACAACATCCTTTCTTATGAAGGATGTTGCTTTTGTTTCCATAGCTTCGTAACCTTCTCAATTTGAGTTTTTTTCATTTTTTTTATAAAAGGGATTACCCGTGAATAAATAAATTAAAACATCGTTGAAAATCAAGTGTATTGAAATTTATGTAAATACAAATATTATCCATAAATAATATGATCGATGTCAATTGTTATTTCAATTTAATTGTTTTGTCGTGATCTTGAACTGCCCGTAATATATTTGAATTGAAAATAAACATAATGCATATAATTGTTGCTCAGAGTGTCTATAGATGTGAAAACCAGATTAACTTCGTTAATTTCAACTCAAACATTGGAAAATTTCAAATTTAATACTAAAAGTTCTAAGTTTTCACTTTTATCAGCAGTACCTATAACTGTCAATTTCAAAATGTTTTATATTCACTAAAACGATCACCTTCGCTTTCGAAATGGAAATAAGTAACTGGGTTTTTTCTGACGTCAATAATTTGTTCATTATTCCACCCAGCGAACTTAAGTAGAAACTTTTCGATCCTTCCATACGATTGTTTTTCGTTTCGTAATATTTTAATGAAGATTCGTCAATTATTTCTATGTTTTTATTACAATCAATATATCCCATTCCCAATCAATACGTCTTATGCTTTCGGAACATCTGTAAATATTCGTGATTTGCTCTCTAACATTCAGTAACAGGACTTTTCACAAATTCTTCATCAATGTCAGTGCCATTGACTTGCAATTTCGCCAATACTACGAACTGTGAAAAGAAGAAACTGATTGATCTGTTTCTGAGCCAAATTGTCCTTCAGTTGACTGCTTTCTATTGCAGCTTCAATTGTTGATGAAGATTCACTGTCAATAACAGAAGACAAATATTCAACATAGCTGAAATTTGGCGACAACAATGTAAAAAAGCCACAATTTTCATGAGCGATTTTGAAAAAAGCTTTGAAATAATTGGGGACATTTGAAAGTCCAATGTAAGGAAGTATTGATATTTAAGGAGCAGTTTTCAAATTGAATGCCGAATGAAAATCAATTGGTATTTATTAACTATATTCAAGAAAATTATAAGTGGAACTCATTTGATTTAATTGCTTATGATTCATCGTTTATTGAGCTTATTGAAAATCATTACGTAATTTTCTGCCATATGCTATAAATAAAATACCAATTGTGAATATCTCATCAACAAAGAAATCTGAGAAACAGCAAATTACAAGTGAACTTTGAAAATCTTTCGAAAAAAGCGAATCTTGACTTAATGTAATTGATGGTTTCTTTGAATAAAAGTTAATAAATCATTTCTGTCAAACTGTCATTAAAATAATAACCAAAGAAAAATTTTCATGGAATGCTTGATTAAACGTAAGAATAAAATGTTTACGAATTATTCTACAGTGTCTTGACAACGTTTATACAATATGCCTCCAGTAATATGTTATCTCTCGAAAATATTAAGTATAATCCATATAGGTACGAAGAACAGGTAACGAATTATCAGCTTGTTAATTAAATTGTGTTATTCTAAGAAAAACACTGCATCTAATTTTTCATTCAAATTGTTCAAGTAAAATGCTTTTCATGCAAGGATTCTCATATCTAAGACATTGATTCCATTTCAGAAATGTTCTTCCGGAAAATCTGCTGAATATATAATTCTGCCAAACTTCCTGCAGGTATCACGTTTTAAAACAGTAATTCAACAAGCTTCTTCATTCAATATCTTCATCTACAGCTCTCTTCAACCTATACAAAGCTACTTGAAGTGGAAAAGGGAAGATTGAAAAAATTAAAAATATATCATGAACCTAGGGTACTCAATGAAAGAAAAGTTTAGTTTTTTAATTTCTATTCTTCAATATAATCACTTTCCAGTTAAATACACTTCTCACATCGTGAATATAATAATGCCTTCAAACCACTGAAATAATTTCCTGAAGATGACTCTCGGAAATGGCTCTCGACGGCTGACTTCATCTCATTGTCATCCGAAAATCTTCGCCTCCTCAACTCCTGTTTCAGTTTCGGAAAAAGGAAAAAGTCACTGGGAGCCAGGTCCGGACTATCGTGGGATCGTCAATTTCTGCGAACCCAGTAGTTTCAAAAGCATCCCTCGAAAAGCGAGAGGTGTGAACCGACGCGTTGTCTTGTAGAAAAAACACACCGCGCGCCAACTTTCCACGTTTCTTCTGTACGACTGCTTCACGTGCCTGACCCGATATATTGGCGTAGTATTGACCATTAATAATAGTTCCATTAGGCAAGTAATCAATTAATGAATTCTCTCGCTATCCCAGAAAATAGTCGCCATAATCTTAGAGAACGACTTTCCACTTTAAACTTCATTGGCGGTCTTTCTTCTTTTTTAATCCACTGCATTGACTGTTGTTTGGACTCCGAATCATACTGACGAATCCAGGTTTCGTCTACTGTCACAATGCGGTTACAAATTTCGTCCAAATCGTTCTGACATAACTCCAAAAAATCCTTACAACTCGCCAGTCTTTCGAGTGGTCTGAGCATTCGCGGTACCCAACGCACTCTAATTTTTTCATGTGTAAATTTTGGTGTAAAATTTCTCCGATTCACTCTTCACTAATTTGTAACTCTTCAGTTATCTGCCACATTTTATTCTTGGATGGGCCAATACTCATTTTTCAACTTTTTGAATATTTTCTTCGGTCACTACTGTCACAAGGTGGCCCAGGTGGGGGTCGTCTTGACAACTCTTTCTTCCTTCGTTAAAAATTCGAGCCCATTTTTTTACCATTATATATGATATCCCGAAATCCTGAAGAACCGACGACATTTCTTCAAAAATGCCTTTCGGCGAGTTTCCTTTTTTTACAAGGAAAATTAATCACTGCGCGGTGCTAAAAATTGCGAGAATTTTCAGTTTCGGTCGACATGGTATTGTTGCTTGTTCCAGGATTGAAGTGATAATGAACCAAAATGAACAAATGGGTGTTAATGATACTATCAATTAGTGCCACAAGTACCTTAGGTCTCGAACTCATCATCCGCCCCTCGTATATAGTCTCAATGTAAACTGTATACGTATAGACTTAATAGCGAAGGTATAGCAACCCTACATTTCGGCTTACTGGTGTTAGGTTCGATTCACAGTGTTCTTTGGCTGTTCTAAAATGGCGTTGAACTGTACACTATAGGTCCAATCGAAGCTATATAAAGATCTCTGACCACTGCTCGTTGAACAATAATAATTCCAAGATTGATTAGAATGAAAATTCTTCTTTATTTTCATTCATTTTTGCAAATAGGTATTTGAATTAATGTTTTTTGTATTATATGAAATCTCTTCAGGCCAATTATGGATTCAGATTCTTGAAAAATTTCAAGCAGATATTATTCTAATCCGTCTTGAATAGTTCTTGAAATACTTAGGCTCAGTGCAAAATAGGAAACAGGAAGGTATTTCCAACATTTCTAATTGCAGAAAGTTAACTTTTTCAGTTAAGTTTTAGTCGCATTTCTCAAGCTTCCGTCGAGTAATATATTATTCAGTTAATAACTATATTTTCAATAACAATCTGTGCATATCCTAACTTTTTTTTTGTTCTAAATGGTCAAGCAGATGTGAATAGTATCTGCTAGTTATCATATGTATCGTATATTTTTCAAGGAGTTCTATTGAAATCATTCCGTTTGCACAGCAAAAACTGTATATATCATATTTCCGGCAAACGCAATAATCATTTTTTATGCAAAAATAACGAATTCTATCTCTAATTCAACAGATGTTTTATGAATTTATTTTTTTTCAATTCAGTGGACCTACAGTTTAACGCCGAAGTTTCCGAACGCTCATTGATGTACATTACCCAGTATATTTGATTATTTTAAACTACTCAAATCAACAAGCACAAAAACACCCATGCCTTCAGCGGAGCTTGAACCCGAGTTCTACCGCACCATAGTCGGGAGTTCTACCGACTAAGTTACGGAGACCGGCATGAATTTATTGATATGAACGAACAAATCTTCTACTGAAGATGAGAATGGATAATGTCCAAAGCTGACGAACCCAAAAAAAATATTGAAAATTTAAGTTTGAAAAACTATCGTAAAAATCATACTGAGCACTTCTATAATATTTCAGATATGATTTTAGTTGTTGGACCTCCTATATATTGGACATATTAACAAACGAATCGAGCCTAACTTAGACGACCATTTATTCAGTTTTATTAATAACGACGTGTTAAGGAATCAAACTACATCCTTAGAAACCCTTATTCCACTCTATCTGAATTGATTTTGGCGATAAACTTAACGAATAAATTATGACGAAAAAATTCCAATTAAGTCATTTAACAAAACGTACACCACACTTTTATTTTAGATTCCGATAAAATAAGTTACCGGTTTATTCGATCAGGGTAACACTTGTCATTCGTTTTTATTTTGACAAGGGTACCAACATCGCATTTATTCACAGCAACGCCATCTTTATGTGAAGCCGAGAAGTTTTCCAGTTTATTTAGCGTATTAATAATGTGATAACTAATGGCAATTACTTAATATTTAATATCTAGTTCCTTTTTGGCTTTGAAATCGTCCTGATTTTGGAGTTTTTCCAGAAGTTCTTACTGAAAGGATTAATACTAGTTTCCTCTTGTATTTATATTAATTGACACTAGTATATAATACTAAAATTACTAATACTAAAATAAATGCATTTGAAATAATGTGAGAACTGACAATATGTGAATCTTGATTTACCAAACAATCCCGGTGTAGTGTAGTGTACGAAAGGAATGCGGCACTAAAGCCTCAAAACCACAGAACAAGTTATATATATATCACAATAATAACACTGATATATAATATAGACACCTTTAATGCGCATGGCCTTCGATGGATTCCAAAATAGGAAGAAATCGGAATTACGAAATATGCGTTAGGAAAGTAATTAATTGAATGATTTGTTGCAAATATGATTATTGAAAAATGAGTAAATTATACTCTACCTGGAATTAATAAAATTAAATGTAAGAATCGTGTAGTAACTGTCACTTCTTAGATAACATTCATGGTTGTATGGCTGAGATATGATTCTGTTTGGATCATTAAATAAGAGATCTTGTAGAAACAATAAGACCAAGGAATTTATAACTGCGTCAATATGCGTTAGAATGAAATTGAAACTTATTAACATGGATTGATATGGAAAATTCTTCCTTATATCGAGCAACTGAGTGTTATGCACAAAACCCAATAAAATGAATTATATTCATTTGAGTTTCAAATTCAATTCGAATTCCCTCACAAGGTAAATTTCACTTATCCCAGATAAATATCAGAGGGATTGAGCCCTGAGGGGACCCTTTTAAATTATCAGACCCGTGGCGGCGATCCAAATGGCGGCTGCCTTCAAAGCCTTGATTGCCGTCGTTTCTCTTCCTGAAGCTTCCTGACAGTCCTTGCTGTGGCGAGTAGCACCGAAATTTTTTGGCATTATACATGTGGACCCTTAAATGATTTCAACAGTCTTGACTACGTCCATGTGCTTGTCTTTGCACTCGCACTTCAGGTTACCGATATGTAAAAAATTATCGGCATTCTTCTCAACTAGTTTGTTTGCAGTTGAAATGCTTCAATAAAAGTAATGTCCCTGGCTCTTTTGTCAACCAGAGCAAAGCCTATTGAGGGGAACTCTTTGATCAGTCAAGATAGTAGAGTTCCAGAAGAGTTTAAACTAGTTATTCTCTAAAATTTACCTTGGAATGTAGTTACTGTAAATCACCTGTAGAAGATCTAATTTTCTTGGTAGTTCTTGATGCACAATCTTTGGAAAGGCGACATGTCTCTGTCGAAGACTAACCTGAGACTGAGAGGTGTGATCTGAACAATTTAACCCTCAACATCTCCAAATGTCATGTTATGTCGTTCTCTACAAAACATTATTTGATAAATTTCAACTATGAAATTGGTAATTTTTTGGGAAGACCTAATACATTTATTGACCTTGTCGTAGCCTTCGATTCTCAACTAAATTTTGTGCCACATATCAATGCTACAGTAACCGCTTCCTGTAGAGTATATGATTTCATTATTCGCATTGGTAAGGAATTTAGCAATTTATCAACTCTGAAAACATTGTATTGTGCTTTCGTAAGATCTAAACTTGAATACGGATCGACAGTCTGGAATCCAGGTTATCAGTTGACTATTGATCAAATGTAACTATTCAACGAAAGTTCCGGAAACTTTTGAGCTTCAGAATTGATGGAAATATGTCCACCTATAGGCATACAACATGAAACACTTACAAGTCGACATAATGTGGACACACTCAGTGCGCGAAGGAAATGCCATGCAATACTCTTCTTGCATAAAATTGTGAGATGTCAGGAATTATTGCAAAAGCTTAACTTTATTGTTCCAAGAGTTTCTTCCAGAAGAAAATTCACGTTTTACCTTCCAACAGCTAGAACGAATGTGCTAAAATTTTCTCATTGCACACGATGTGTGAACAATGTAATATTTTGCGAGCTAAGGTGGATATTTTCAACTGTTCTGTTACTGATATTAAGGCAAATTTCCTTGATATGCATAATCTCTGCTATAATAATCATTTATGTGTATTCACGTACATGATTTTATTCACTCATATACTTGCATGTGTGTATAAGTGTTAATAGGTGAATGCATATGTATGTGTGTGTTTATCTTTATATGTAAGTATAAGATTGGTCAGCAGTTAAGTTTTTTATTCCTATAATTATAATTCATTCTATCAGTTGTGATTCATATCACAAACTCTTTCTTTGAAAGTACGAAATTGAAACTTTTAAACTTTTGTACTACCAATTAAGTTTTTAGTATGTTGTGTTTCTATTTTGTAATTAGGATCAGTCCCGTAAGTGTATGTTAAATAAATAAATGAATACTTGAATAAATAACCAGTAGTTTCACGCTTCTTTATGGACATTTTCTTTCGTGGTCTCAAAATCCTGTAACTCAGCTTTCCGTTATTGAGTTTATGATAACCTGGTAATTTGTTAAATCAGTCTGTGCAACGCTAAATCTGTAGACTTTTTGTGGAAAAAGGAGCGGATATTCACTATTTGCTGATCCAACAAGTTACCGATATTTATGCCAATCCTCTACCGTCCTCAAAATAAAGAATATATAATATCATTCGAAATATTATTATTGTTCCAATAACTGAAGTCTGAAACCTATATAACTCCGACTTACAATTTAACGCCGAACGGCCCAAGAAAACGGTGGATACCGAACCCACCAGTACCAGAAAGGGTTACTACACCGTTTGGCTACTGTGCCCCTCCCTCACCCTGTAGAGATCAATTTTAAGTGATATATCAGGAGATATACAATAAAAAGAATTTAAATAGCTTGAACAATATCAATCCTCGTAAATAACAACTATCACACTAGTGCAGTTCATTATGTTTTACAAGTTTATTTTCATAAAAATATTTAGCATAATATTTTATAAACACTGATATTGAGTGCTTTGAGGTTTGCAAATTTTCTTATTGGTCTATTCATGGTACAAAACTTGGAAGAAAATTCGAAACACTACCAGAAATTTCATAAAAAAATCAATTACTACCTTCCACATGTTTCGGGTTACAAATCCGTTATCAAGAGTACGATGCAACTTTAGCATTAAACAGTTTTATCGAAATTATGTAAGAAATTCAAATTATCTAATATATCTAGCTATACAATAATATTATGAGTGTGAAAGGTTAGATATCTGGATGAATGTTTGTTATTAAATCACATCACAATGGCTGAACATTTATAGATTACACTTGTCAAAAAAATATTTTGAAGGCTGGGTAGCCCATACTTAGGATCCTTTTTATCCTGAAAAAGCCTACTTGAATGAAAAAAAGAACTATAACGGACATTTATCTTTGGACACTTTGGCATGATAAATTTTCATTTTTTCATTACTGTTCCGTTATAACGGTGTATTTATTTATATTTTAATAATTTTGTTTATTTTCTACAATGAAGATGCCTTCAATTACGGGTTTGTTTATTTTTATTAATTTATAAGTTACGATTCACAGAATCCCTTGTCTTTCTCTCCTTTTTTTCCTATTTCAATAACATGTGGTGTCAACCGGACAAGTGCGATTCCGAGGACGAACCAGAGATTGCGTCGAGACTTGCTGGAAAAAGGTCGACGGTGATTTTTTGGTTACGATATATTTTCATGCGGAATATATTGATATTTTGTGCTTTTTTTATACGAAAGAAGAATTTGCGTTGCGACTTTGTTTAGAACATACGTTGGATTTTGCGATATATTTTTCATGCGAAAAATATAGATAGATTATTGTGTTTTTCTTTGCTTCTGGTGCTTTGCGGCATTTCTCCTGAACCCTGTGCTCTTCGACCTCGGTAAGTCCTTTTATTTTTCCCCTGTGAATTTGTATTTTTCTTTTCTTTTAGAGTCATATTTTCGCAGTTTATTTTATACCCAAAATTTACTTCACCTTATAATATCAAAGGAAACATTTATTTTTATATTTTTTGTTACGTAATCAGCTTCTCCTAATTCTAAATATACAGTCCACTTATTGATTACTTCACAATTACAACTAGAAGATTTCAAAATGAAATTTGCCTTTCTAGCATATTTTGAACTATTGAGTAATCTACTTGTAATTTATTTGTATTCAATCAAAATCTAAATTTTCCCAGTTTTTTTTTCATCAGTGCTTATCAAATGAAAATATTATGCGATTCAATCGTACGTGACTTTTTAGAATGTAAATTTGAAATGTGTAGTTCTTACGAAAGAAAGACATCGTGGAAATAGACTATCAATATCAGTGAAAAACATGGTTTTTCATTTCAGTAACATAAATTATAATTTAAAGACATGGTCGAATAACTTTGAAATAATATCAAGCTTCAAGGTGATTTTATGTAGGGACTAGAATAAAACAGAAACAAATAACAAATGAAAGGGAATCAGTTTTCAAATTCAAACGAATCATCAAAACAAAAAAGGTTCCTGGAAGTAAAGAAAATAACTTGTTCAATTTTGCCCCCTGTCGAACGAATTCCTGTATAGGAATACAATATTTATTCAGATACATGGTATTATTTTTGTATTAATTGTTCGAGAAAGCTCTACACAATCAACATTTTCATTTCAGGAAAGAATTTGCATAATAAATTATTCTTGATCAATCTGTTACGCAATTGTATCTAACATACAATCATTATATTTCAACTTCCTACGCTATCGAAAGAAACTAGATTTCCTATAAAGATTCAATAATCCAGATTCATATGGAGATATGCAACAAAAAACACCGCTTTGAAATATTACAGAAGCAATAAAAACAAGGAATAAGGAAACAAGCTGTGTACAACCAAAAACCGTTAATTTCAATGTATATTGAACCGAATTTTTTATTTTGTTAGTATTATGTTGGTCACTAGTACATAGGAATTATCAGCACAGAAAATCAGACAAATTATGTCCCTTTAAATTCATTTTTGCCCTCAAATTGAAGTTTTAAATAGAGTTTTTGATCTTAGCATTATTCGTGGAAATTAAAACGAAAATTCTTTAGAATATATATAAAATATATTATAATATTTATATATATATATATATATATATATATATATATATATATATATATATATATATATATATATTTCTGTTGACGTTTCGTTGTTATATTACAACTTTATAAAAGCCTAATATATAATAAACATATATCAATTTCAAGAAATATATATATATATGTTATTATCCACTCAATTCACACACCAGCTTTTATTCTCCTGAAATTGATGATACCAGGAAGGATGAAACTAAGAGTGCCTTCACCTAGTCGAACTAATGTAAATTTTGTCAACATTCAAAATTTCAAAGATAATTGAACTTATAAATATAGAACACAGATCATTAACATTCTCAAAAACGCAATTATAAAGATGAATAATTTTCGAAATATTGGGAATATTAACAGTCATTAAATTTTTCCTCACTGGTTATTTTTTAACAAAACGAAAATATATGACAGTAGATCATATTCAGTTCTTAAGCGAAACCCAAAAATACGTGAAGCAACAAAGGTCGAAATGTTTGAAGTATTCTGAATTCTTGGAACACTTTTTATATTATTTTTTAATTCACTACTCAGAAAAGCAGTTCAAACGATGTAGACATGCCATATTGTTTACATCGTTTTTTTCACTCATCTTGAAAACAAGTATCAATATAAAATAAGAATAATAAATGATTTCAAAATATATGTAGTCTTTCACCTTCCTGTTATTGTTAGGCGTTGTGGTGAACGAATGTAAATGGTCGTACTTTGTTGTTACAGATACATCAAAATATGGAAATATGATGCATATAACTTGAAAAACTGTTGAGTGTTATTAATAATAAAAATTTTCCTCATGCACTCCTTTCTTGAACATTGTGAAAAAGTATAATAGTACAATTCGACTCTTTTTCCTGAATTTCACGAAAATCATTCTACTCAGAATACATTTGTGTCAGGTTTCTAATCTAATACTGTCAAGAGTTGATCCAACTTTTGTTTTGCAGAAATGTAATATTGAAGTATGAAATCAAACTTGGAAGAAACATTTGCTGTAATACCAACAAAACTTGAAATAGAGCAAATTACTTGACATTATCGTTTTTTTTTTTTTCAAAGAAACCACTCGGCACTTTCCTTATCTCCCAAACAGCGAGGAGAGAATCTAAAATCCGACATATATAATGACAATTTGAAAATTTTCAATCTTTTTTATACAGATAGTTAAAATTAGTGTTAATTTGGTTTAAAACAGTGACCAGTTCAATATTTTCATTCTACGCTTTAGAAATGAAAAATAATCAATACGCACCTTAAAACTTCAATATTTCAATATTCAATTCAATATACAAATAATATTCAATATAGAAATCAGTACGAAAAAATTCAATTATAGAATGTTATCGCGAAGACAATTAATGTGTACGAGCTCAAATCGAGAAAACGTATTGAAGGAATCAGTAGATTTAAATATTTCAACTTTACATTAACCAGTAACTTGGTCGTCTCTGTAGCGTAGTGAGAGAGTGACAGGCCCTCACCAGGAAGATCTGCGTTCGAATCCCGGGTAAGACATGGAGTTTGTGTATGTAAATGAGTTTCTGCGGTTAAATAAATAAATGATATGAATGTGTAATATCCAAAGATGACGAACTCAAAAAAAAACCAGTAACTTCCCATTCAGAAAAACTTTTGTGACGGACGAAACTGCTGCAAAATTATTATGTAAAATTAATTCTTCCAAAGAAAACAAACCGATTCATAACCATATCTAGCCCAGATGATATTATAAATAACAAATTCCAGCAAATAACATCCATAAGATTTGGAGAAGTTATTAATAAGTCTTAAGTCTTCATTTTTTCCAATTGTAAAAGTTTACCCAAATACAGGAAATATTTTACAATATCCATTAAAATTTGCCCAATGTATATTTTATAGATATATGAATAAAATTGAACCTCGAATTCAAAATAAAATAGATAATAATTCGAAAAAATAAATATTGAAACCTTGAAGATAAAGAAATTTTGAAAAAATCATCAAAGAAGAGAAATGATAAAAAATGCATAAGTCTTATTCATAAACAAATGAATGATGGATAAGGCCTATACTAGAAGAAAATTAATACCCTTAAAGAAACACAAATTAAAATTTTCTCATATATTAAATAATACACACCAGTGTTAATTTAGCATCTGAAGAGGACGTTGTACTTCTAAACGTGCGTCATGCGTATTATTTAATATATGAAAAATATTAAATTTGTTTTTATTATAAAATAAAAATATATAAGTACAAAAATGCATGATTACATATAAACGTGATTAAGTAATACAACACAGAATTCGTTCAACATCTAGTAGTATTATTCAAACACCTATATGCACCTACATATGTATATACATATGTAGTGCACATATGTTGCATAATTGAGGAGATTTTGTTAATAGTATATTCGAATTTTTCTAAATCTTCAACAAGTCATCAAACTAGTGAGTGCCTAAGAGCTCTGTTTTCACGTAATAAGTCCTTTGGCATGGAGCCCAAGAATCTTTGCTTACTGAGTTGGCAACGAACTTTAATAAATATACGAATTAATATGAAAAAGCGCATTTCAACGGTTTTTATATTATATACCTCACTCTATACTTTGGTTGTTGATAAACTTAATGACAACAATTCATTCTAATGAAGTACCTACAGAATTATAGTCATTATGCCATTGAAAAAGCGAGAACACATGTCACTTCCGAAGTAAGTATATATCATATTAACTGCCTCAGTCAACCTGCGTCTAATCTAAAAGCGATTTCATTTCCCTGATATGTGTGGTTATTTCAAAAATAATTGTCTGAATCTATTTAAAATTTATATTGTTTACTTCATTGTATTCGAAAATGCACTTGCTTTAATTTCACATAATCATTATAAATGCTTGTTAATTGTTCCGAAGTGTTATTAAATTTTCGAGGGTTACTGGACAACTGACAGATGTTGAAAATTGATAAAAGTTAAACTGAACAACTCAGAGTTGAACTGAACAACTAAAATCTAAACTGCTCAACTCACATTCAAACTGAACAACTCAAATTTGAACTGAACAACTCAAAGTTGAACAGAACAACTCGAAGTTGCATCGAACAACTCAAAGTTAATCTGAACAACCCAAATGAAACACCTGTCAAGCAATTAATATAACTCTACGACACCAAGCTAAGTGTGTTTTATTTAATTCATATTGAACCATGATCATTTTCGAAGGTTAATGAACCACACAAAATGAACGGATGTTTAAAGTTCACTAAAGTTGAACTGAACAAGTCAGGGTTGAAATGAACAACTCAAAGCTAAATTGATCAACTCACAGTTAAACTGAACACCTCAATGTTAAACTGAACAACTCGAAGTTAAGTTGAACAACTCAAATTTAAACTGAACATCTCAAATGAAACAACTGCCAGGCAATCAATATAATTCTGCGGCAATTTATATTAAACCATGAAACAACCAAGACAACAGCTTATATTTACCAACTTACTTAAAATTAGTGTATTAAAATTTAAACTGGTTACAATATTAGCCACTCACCTGATCATAATAGAAGTAGAAAGTAACGTTGTCCTTTTCACATAAATCCTGAAGACTAGAAGGAAAATACCTCACTCGAAGTTCATACCTCCACTCCGAGCTCGGATGCTTTTTGATGTATTTTTCGTACACCTGCTGCATCGTCATATCCTGATGCAACCAGTAAGACTAGAAAGAAATTTGTCAATTTCCATTGATTATATTTTATCCCGTAAAACACTTACTTCTTTTGAAGAGAGTCTGCTTAATCTCATAGCGTATAATTTTTTATAATATCGTTCTCCAGCTGTAGACAGTCTGTCGGTCACAATTGAAATGATACCTTTTATGTCTATGGAGTCTCCGTACTTGACAAGATTGAAACCACCACTCGGGAAACAGACCTGAAAAAAATTTTGATTATTTTCGTATAACGTACATTGAAGAGTACCTATGTATGTTGAATTATAAACTCGAAATCAAGAAAAATTCTTAGTAATTTGAAAATTGGCGAGCAAAATTCAGTGGTTTCTCCAAGGGGATTTCTGCTCTCTGAATGAAGGAGAAGTATTTCTACTCTTCCCATTGAATAGCATTTATATTAGCATACAACTGTCACTTTTACCGTTAACTTACACTGATTTCTATTAAGAAATCGAGGATAGATATCAAAATTTTAGAATTGGCAACACTGGACGTTTTAAAATCTGGCGTTTTCAGTAAAAAATTTCACAACAAAAACACCTTCGAGAAACTTTTTTTCATTTGAAAGACTTATTACAGGTTATTGAATAGTATTTGGTGGAAATCCATTGAATTAAATAACTATAGCATAATTCAAACACTTGAATTTGATTCAGGTGTTGTCGGGTTACCGACTTTCTCAGTAGCTGAAAGAATGAACAAAGAATCAATAGAGTGGCTCCAAAAAGCCTACCAATTAACGTAGACATATTACAATGACAGGTACAAAACTCACTATAAAACAACGATCTTTCCTAAAGCTTTTCACGTAGCTGAAGCAATGGTAGTTACGATCATTCGAAAATTAAGAAAATAAAAAAGCATAAAGAATGAGACACATTCACAGACCAATCAATACAAACGGTGATTGAGAAGATCTAAAACATTAAGAATTCCAACGGAATCTAGAATAGATCAATATAGAGAATTTTGAAAACCACAGCGAGTGTTGCAATAAAACAGATGATGAACAAAAGGATTCTGAAAGTTTTTTGGAGGCATAATAGAAAAATGACAATAAATATTATTTCCAGCTCAATCACTTCGTTGAAAGGAAACTAAAAACATTACTTAATATGTATGGAAAATTATAATATAATCGCTGTATTCACATCAATTACCTCAGAAGAATAATTGAAAAGTCGAGAAGATAAAAAAAAGTACATAACAAAAAAAGGCAATGAAGGACAAAATTAACATAACCATATTTTGATAAAATTTGGTCTGTAACGGTTTAGCTGGTTAAATACATTTCACATGTATGTGTATTGTATATATGTGCATGTCACATATATGTGTTTATGCATTCTATGTCTATTCAACATAGAAATATTATAGATCATAGTTTCAACTACGAAAACACAATAATTTGCATTATTGTCCTTTAAAATTGATAAGGATATAAATGTAGAATCATTCAAAAATATCCAAAACAATGTATCAATTATCGGAAATGATAGAACAGATTCAAAAATTTCAATTCATAGAGATTCAATTCAATGAATATCATCCACATTCCAGTTCACAATAATACAAGATAAATATTATTCCAAATTTGTGAAATATCTGTGATAGATTCAAATTTCAACATTCTTCAAATAATAATCGGACTACATACCTTATTTTCGAATCCGCTGAAAACTAATTTTTTGAAGATATATCTGCTTTTTTAACTGGTTTTTTTAATTTGTGATCGTAACGAATAAATTCAACGTGAAATTTAACAACAAAATATTAAGTGTTTTGTTTATGTCAACAAAACGCCATGGAAAAGCAACGAATGTCGAAACATCAATAACTTCATAAAATGTTAATATAAAGAGCCTATAAAGATAAAGTAAAGAGTAAGTAACAAATATAAAGAGTTAAAAAGACGAATTCGAATCCAAATTGTTGAACTAATTGATTTCTTGTATATATTCTGTCAAAAATATAACGGTGTATATAAAAGGAAGCATTCTCCTTTCATATCCTATATCAGAGAAAGAGAAAAGATGCAAATAGCGAATATCAATAAATGCATAAAAAACGCGTTTGACACGAGCCAACTCGAACTCATTGACACAAGAAACAACCTTGCCGAAAATTATATATTCAGAAAATATTGTTTATTTCAGATCTCACCTGTGATAAGCCAGGTGATAGTTATGCGAATGAACTTATAAAAAATTAATTAATTCCACAATTATCTCGAAATCGTACAGACAGTTTACAGTAAATCATTTATAGTCAACCCCGAATCGACTTAATGATGGTTTTAATTTATGGAATTGAATAAACGTGTGAGTTCGAAACGTCATAAAATACTGAAACAAGAGGTCATTTTTTTGGTATTGTCCACGGCATTATTTTCTGGGAAGTTTTTATCAAATACCGAAACCCAAAAAACCAAAATTCACTCGAAAATTTACATTCAGCCTGTGTCAAAATTATTCATACAAAGCAAATTTGCCTAATATATCGTGTTTATTCATGAAGTAAATATCAGAACATTGTTGATTTAGTTATGTTACTTATTCACTTCGAGCCGATAGAATTCTATCAACATTATATGCATTTGTTCCCAGAAAAAATTATCGTTCTCATTTTATTTTTTTCATATGAGTTCAAATACTTGTAATAAATCAAAACTTAATGCACATCACAAATAAAATTTCATTTATTAATTTTGATAGTGTAATTTTAAATTATCAACAGGCGTTTATAAATTATAAATGTACTATAATTTAATAAGTCTTTATTTTTCTGCAGGTAAAAACACGAAATATTCAAAAAAATATATACAGTATTAACACCTAATAATATAATGCAAACGTTTAATAAATGATTATCAAATGAAAACGTAATTATAATAAATACTAGACAATGAGAATATGGCTTAGGGGCCATTCAAGTATTACGTAATCAAATTTATTACAATTATTTACCCCCCATTTCCCTTGTCTAAAAGTAAGGAAACTTCTTACTGCCTTCCCCCATGCTTACGTAAACATTTTTAAATTTCTATATTGATTTTTTTAATGATTCATGAGCAGAAGTTATAATTCTAAAAATAATAAAATTGTTTTAGGAAAGAGATTGGATTTTACTGATACGGTACTCAGCATAGAGTAAGGTATAAAAATATTATAATATTAAGTAATATTACGAACATAAAAACAGTTCTCAGACCATGATACCCGAATCCATGATTCTTAGTTTTTGATGACATTGGATGTTTGCTGCTCAGTATTGTGAGTCTGCCCACTTTCATTCAATTTTAGAATGTCTACGTCATTTTCATCGAGCCATTCAATAATTCGATAAATCGTATCGTAACAATATTTCATTTCATGTCGATATCCTAAGCATCGAAGGAGCAGTAATTTTCAGTACAGAATTATGAAAAGCGATAACAGTGACTATTTGCGTGGCTTATTCAGCTCTCGTATAAGCTTTACATAAAAAGCTACTCTGAATTTTTTACTTTGCCTATTAATGCCTCAGAGGTTCTCGTATCATATCGAAATCACAAAAAGGGAAAATGCGCGCAAACTTCAAATCTGGACGGTTACGTGACGGTACAAACGACTTCATTTTGTGATCCAAAATTACAGAACAATTAGGTCACAGATTTGATTGTAAACTCATTTTCACAACTGCGCATGAGCGTGAGCATGATCCACAATTTTTAGTGGACAAAAGATACAATGCTAAGAACGTTCTTAATGTGTTACCTCCACAGAAACCTCTTATGTTCGGCACAGTATTTATCAACTCCAAGTAAATCAGGAGAACACAATAGACTATTTAAGTCTTGACTTCACAGAAAGGGGCGGGGCCATTGACTGGTTGCAAAGAAAAAGTTTTTAACGGTCCCACCGGAAATATTGTATTCAGTGTTTTCTCATTTTTGGCGATACAAAAAGACTTCTTTAAATATTTTGTTTTGGAACCTCTGTTATAAATTAAAAGTTTTCAAGCTGAAATATTCGATTAAATTAACTCACTCGGGTGAAACGAATATTACTTGCTTAAAAGGCAGGCTCTTTGACCAAAATACACAAACTGAAATTCTCATTATATCACCAAAAACGAAAATGCACTGAAGTAACATATTTTTATAGGGTTTTACACGAAAACTTAGTTAAGAGCCAGTCTCGTTTATAGACGTCAGACCAATTACAAAATTTCCACTTTGTTATCTACTGAAGATGAAGGAACCGGTCTCCATAGCTTAGTCGGTAAAATATCCGACTACGTGGCGGTAGAACTCGGGTTCGAGCCCCGCTGAAGGTATGGGTGTTTGTATTTGTCTATGATGTAAGTAGTTAATTAATGATGTATGTTGGGTAATGTAACGGGTGTTTTTTTAGAGGTATAGAACTTTAAGTTGGCGTTACTATTGAAGATGGCGACCGATTAACAGCTGACAAGTGATTTATTCTGTTCTATTTGGTTTCGCAATTCATCATGAATAGACTCACGCCTGAACAACGCTTGCAAATAATGTCGAATGGGCCCAAAACGTGATTGCCGTTGTTCCTCATTTTCATAAGCGAATTTTGTTTAGCGATGAAGCGCACTTCTGGTTGAGTGGCTACGTCAACAAACAAAACTGCCGCATTTGGAGTGAAGATAATCCTCAAATGTATGTCAAAACACCGTGATATCCAGAAAAACTGACTGTTTGGTGCGTTTTATGGGCTGGTGAAATCATTGGTCCGTAGTTCTTGAAAAACGATGATGGCCAGAACGTTACAGGCAATGGTGATCGGTATAGAGCCATGAATACTATTTTTTTTCTTTCCTGAATTGAATAACCATGATGTCCAGGAGCTGTGGTTTCAACAAGACGGCGCAACATGTCGCACTGCTCGTGCCACAATCGATTTATTGAAAGACACGTTTGGTGACCGCCTAATATCACATTTTGGACCTGTGAATTGTCCTCCAAGATCTTGTGATTTAACACCGCTAGACTACTTTCTGTAGGGCTAGGTATGTTAAGTCATTGGTCTATGCGGATAAGCCACAAACGCTTGACCGCTTGAAGACAATAGTCGCCGTGTTATTGCCGATATATGGCCACAAATGTTGGAAAAAGTCATCGAAAATTGGACGTCCAGATTTGACTACATTCGAGCCAGCCATGGCGGTCATATGCCAGAAATCATATTTAAAATGTAATGCCACAAGATTATTTTTCAAATAAAAAAAATTCTTGTCAATCGAATGATTCATCGTTGTTTTATTGCAATTTAAAGTTCTATACCTCTAAAAAAAACACCCTTTATATTGATTACAAGAATATTGGCTGTTCGAAACTGGCGTTAAACTACTTCTATATCTCTAAACATGTACAACAGTTATAATTGAGATATTTTCATCATATATCAATTACCTTGACTGTGGCCTTATCCGAAGAGGCTGGACTTTGTGGCGACTTCTTAGGACTGTCCATGTTGTTTCTTGCAGGCACACACCTCACAGGTGAGCCGTGACTCACGGGGGTTGTGGGGGATACATCACTGCAAAGAAAAATTGAAGTTATAATTTAAGAAATAGAAAAAAAATCATTTCCGAAATACAGTTGAGAATATATAGTTTTCAACACAATTTAGCATATATATCAGCAATATTCAGAAGAAATAATCGGTACAGCCCGCAATTGGAAGCATCCCTTGACACGTGTTTCGAGCTTGTTGACTCTCTTCAAGACGGCGGAGACTTCAGACGAAAGTAAAATTTCTATATTAACACTTCGAAAATTTCGAATGAATTGTACCATAGTGGTGAGATATTTGGGATGAAACACTCTATTTGAGCATGTAAGATGGATTTGGGTAGTAACAAGCCCAAAATAAGGAATCAAAAAAACAAAATGTCACTTCTATCGCATAATGTCACTTGTCACTTGCTGTAGTGACATCAGTGTTGTAGAAGAAGTCAAGTTACATTATTATCCCTCTCTCTTGTCCGCTTTGAAATTTCGGGATTCTAGGCAAAATTCTCCTACCACAAAAAATTTCCACCTAGACTCCAAGGGCCAACTCGCTAAAAGAATCCTCCGTTTGGTTTATGGAGTCTACATTCAATACAGTTGCTAATAAATGTGACATTCACTTTGACTCCCTAGCAGTTATTTTTAGGAACTAACTGAACAGAGGAAATTGACTGAAATGAATTATAAAATTGAGTTCTTTTTAATATTTAGTTTAATTTTATTATTTAGTTATTACTTACTTTTTTAGTTATTTCAGATTAGATTGAGTTGTTTTTTTATTTCTTTTCATTTTGATGATTGATGAGGCCGATACTGGAGAAAATTAATATCCATAATGAAACAATATTTAGAATTTTCTCGTATTTAATAAATACGCATGACGCTTCAAAGTACTATTTCCTAATAAAAAATCATTGTTATTTCATCATTTGATAAAGAAGTAGAACTTCGAAACGCGCCATGCGTATTTGTATTGAATTATGAGAAAATTCTGAATATTGTTTGTTTTCATTTTATTTATTTAGTTATTATTCAACAATATGTTATTATTTTCTATAATTGAGTATTATAACTGTTGAGAATAAAGAATTTATTATTATTATCATAATTACGCGATATTTACACTGAAAAATTGTAGACATCAATAACATCTCGTTTGAAAAAAGGATGGAGAATATCTTCATATCCCAATATAACTACAACAATTATCATATTCGCACCTATAATTTGATGGGAATTAAATAGAGAATATTAATAGGTACTCAAGATGAATACTGCCAAGTTTTTCCTATAACCTCCAAATAATGTGTTCTGGTAAATATCATTCCGATAAGATACCATAATTATAACGTAAAGTAAATGTTAATTCCTGCTTCTAACGTATTATGTAGTTACAGTGATTATCGGAATGAAACACTTTAGATAAATATCTCTGATTTCTTTATTAGAGGTTTGGGAACCAAAATATTATTATGTGTGATATTTAATGATGAGGAGGAACCTTCAGTCAATGATAACGACTGATATAACAAAGGCCTCAGACGTTGATAATTTGAGTTTGATTTGATATAAAGGTGACAAAATAGCAACAATTTTTTATTCGATTTGCATAACAGGACTAGAAATCGAAGGCGAGTTTATTAAGACTCAACAAGCTCTCCCAAGTTTTCAAAGCATGTACAATTTATAGTTGAATCACAAATTGTTTCTATTTGCTTGACGAAAACCAAATTTCGTCATTTTAAAAATTAAAAACAACAGATAGAAAAATTGTACGGAAAATTTCAATTCATTAGGAAGAATTAAATCAACGCTTTTCATCAGAAATCATATTTTGTATGAAAGATATATTATGTCCGTTTTTTGAAAACATTGTAGTGTTTTATGACTCATAATTCCGATTCACTTTCAAATCCGAAATGGCGTAAAATTATATGAAATAATAATATTTTTATTCACATTCCTGATATGACAATTTTTAATTGAAATTACTTAATATCTGATAAGTTAAATCGAAATATATTCATTATCTAAGTAACTGATTGTAAGTTTAATATTACATTATGTTGAAAAACAATATTTGAAAAATTCCTGAACAAAATTCAACACAAAAACTACAAAACAATAAAAGATGAAAAATTTTTTTCATTCAATAACTAAATTTATGAATGAAAATCTCATTCATAAAGTGGAGTGAAACACTCTCGAAAGAATTCTTGATACCTTGAAAGAATTCGTCCCATCAAATTGATATTTTGAAGAGCTTTACTTCAATCAATCTACACACAGTTGATGAAAATTTTTGATGATTCTAAAATTGATGAAAGAACATAAATACTTCGGAAAAGAATCTTGCAGCATCGCAATAAATAAATATTTTGAAGGTTTATTTTATTCGATACTTTACACCAGTTATTAGGTTCTTAATAATATAAATCAAATGACATTTAGAGAGATTTTTTTTTAAATGCCAAATATGTATCATTTGAGAATAGTTAATGGAAAATTTCCTGTTTTCAAAATAGCAGAATTAGCGAAAAAAGAGCAATAACTTACGTCTACTTGAAAAATCCAGTAATGCAATATTTATTTAAAAAAAAACAATTTCCACATCTAGAAATAGAAATTTATAAATATTTACCACATGAGAAAATATAAACATATTCATTCAAAGAAATACAGTTGCCTTTTTGTTCAAAGCTTTCTGAATCAATTAAAAAATTTAATTGAATAAATTGAATACTTAGTTTGATGCCTTTCAAAGTTCATTAACTCGAAATATATTTTGGATTTTTGCACTTATATGAGGCAAATTTTTTCGTATTTTGAGCCGAATCATTAATCAAATATCCCACGGCAATCCACAGTAGGAAAAGACTAATATCCGTCGTTCTCGAATCCCAAACTAACATCGTATAAATAAATGGAAAAAAATTCGAGATTGTCCCTGTACTAACAAAATATGTCTCCCACAGGATTTGTGCACTCTTCTGGGATGAAAAGAAGCCTGTGTGCTGTTCCAGATTTGAATCTATCTACTTACCAAATTTCATACATATTTGTTAAACCATTCTGGTCTGATTGAGTAACAAACCACCATGTTAACTTTTATATTAATAATGTAAGTGAAAATATAACTATATAAAATATAAACATAAAAATAACAAATTAAATCTTCTATTATAGCAGGTAAGATAACAAATACTGAATGTAATTGCTCAAGAATTTTAAGAATAAGAACGTTTCAACAACCCTCAAAATTACGGAAGAATCAAATTCACCACTTCGTTTTCAATTGAGGAAAACAGACATCAATCAACACATTCCGCTGTGGTAAAAACGAAACGGCCTATCAACAACACTTAAGTGATATGCATCTAATCTGACTCTTAACGGTTTGAAAATATTCAAGAAAGCTGGATGAAATTAATTGACCAAAACGAGAATATAATTGCGAAATACCTCCAGATAATTGGTTTCCTTGGTATCAGGCCGAGCATAATCAACCACTAGCATAATTTGAACGCACAACACTGCAGAAAGAGAATGTCACAAACTGAATCTAGAAAATAGAAATCATGGGAACATTTAGGCGTCGTAAAAACTCTTGGAATCCTCCACCGGCAGGTAGGTAATACGCCCTTTTTATTGTCGGCAAAAGGTATGCAAATTTTAACGTTACAACGGGTTCTATTAGTCTTTTCAGCAACGAGAGGATGTGTCGCCGCACTGACAACTGTGTAAATTAAACTTGACTGGATTTTTTATTGATAAGGATGCGAGTCAAGTGTAATCTTGGTAATCATAACCAGTTGAATTGAATACTTGATATCATTATTACGGGATTACGAAACGCAAAAAAATCTTGTTATGTTTATTGAGAATGAACAGCAATATCATAAGATGGGCTT
The DNA here is from genome assembly GCA_030704895.1 of Henosepilachna vigintioctopunctata. Taxonomy (NCBI): domain Eukaryota; kingdom Metazoa; phylum Arthropoda; class Insecta; order Coleoptera; family Coccinellidae; genus Henosepilachna; species Henosepilachna vigintioctopunctata. The sequence goes on along the minus strand of JARQZJ010000031.1, from coordinate 384,300 downwards.
TTCAATTTAATCCTTCAGATATTATTTATTGTTCTTATATTCAACTAATGAAAGTAATATTCAGAATTTGCAATGTGAAAAATTTGAAACTAAAAAGTGATAAGTACACGGAATGACTAAAAACATCTTAACGAAGAAATATAGAATAGATTTAATAAATAATACTTATGGAAGATTATTATTAAAAGATTATTATTAATGATTAACCATAAATATACAATAGTTATTTGAGATCACAACTGATTATGAATAAATTTCATATATGTACCAACTTGATGGATACGAGAGTCGGATTTTCTCTCTCCATGTTCGTTCTCGAAAGTGTTAGGTTGTGTTTCCGTTAACCACATTTGTGTAGACATTGGTATTGTAGTCTGGACAGGAAAATCAGTTACCTCTATAGTATTTTCCAAGCTTTCGAATATGTTTATTTTCTTCTTCAGGGATAAAATAATTAACAATACATTTGTTTTTTAAATTTAGAAAATGTATTGGGTTCGCATATTGCTGTTAGGTAGCTGAAGGAAGCAACGACACTGACTGTATTTCTCAATTCCCCTTTTCAAGTGGAATATCATAAAGTAAAAGCTTGATATCATAAAAAACAATTTACGCGACAAGATTAAGCACTGGCATATAAATAGTGGTGAAATAACAAATATATATATATATATATATATATATATATATATATATATATATATATATATATATATGTTTCTACTGGAGATGAAGGTGTAGCGGTGATTCAACACTGACACTCATGACAGGGTGAGAGCTGTAATCTTTCTTCTTCGAATTACATCTAACTTGATATAGTTGATTAATATCATCAATTAAGTTTTTGAGGGATTTATATCAAGCAATTATGTAAAACATCATTAACGTCATATAAAACGTCTGTGAACATTTAAATAAATTGATAATATGTTAGCAAATTGAAGGCAAATCTTAATCGGTATAGCTCGTATTTGAAAGTAGCAGTTCACAGGTGTTTCGAACTCATAGAAAATAGATCAAAACGACGTGACCAAATTCAATTGATTGAACTCTGTATAACCAAATTTGTTCACCTGCTGTTGATTTTGTTATGTATTTGTGATAATAACCGACAAGGTTGAACAAGTGAAAAAACGTAATTTTGTGTTTCCAGGAAAGGGGATACGGATACACAGAGAATTTTCAATGATATATTGAAACTAATAATACTGGAATTATTACTTCAATTAATGGAAATTAATAACCCAAAAGTTTCTATATCGTATAAATGTGACTTAACTCAAATTGAAATAGTAAAAGCACAAAGATTTATCAGCAAGGGATATCACAACAATAATACGATTTTAGTTTACCAAGTATAATTTCCAATGGTTCGAAAATTGATATTTTCATAATGGAAATCGTAACAACAATAAATGCGCCAGATGCTGCAGAGTAGCCTCCCATATGAGCGGAAGAGCAGAGTTTGGGTCACTGTACGCTCCTAATAATGTAAAACATCTAGTGGCGCAATTATTATTAGACCGTCGGTAAATTTGGAAACATTAACTTGATATGTAGCCAAGAAAAAAGCGGCGCGAACTTGATGGGAGTCAAATACGCGTCGAGACGAGAGACGTGCTCGTAAAGATCTCGCCATCTCGAGTGTGTGCTGCCTGGGAGGACCTCCATTAGTAATTATTTATGAATCATGATGATTTAATGGGGGAGTCATATTTCGGCGTGCTTATGTTCGTGCTCTGAAGCAGAATGAACTAGTTTTCCTACTTTAGATAAGCAATCTGAAACTAAGTCACTTAAACACGAAATTTGAAAAGATATTTCGTAAATATTGAAAATATCGAAATCAAGATATCGCACAAATTTCTCAATTTTTAGTTTATGTCCTAGAAATTTCTAGGAAATGGCAAAAACTGATTTGTTAAGCCAACAATGTTCATTTTGAATGACGGTTAATCTTTGAACCACAAAAATTACCTAAAAAACACCCAATCAAGTAACTCTGAGAAAATAGCTAACAATGAAAGAAGAATAGTCATTCCAGTAGATTCGGAGAGATAATTACAAAAAATCAGGTACTTAAACACGAAATTTGAAAAGATATTTCGTAAATATTGAAAATATCGAAATCAAGATATCGCACAAGTTTCTCAATTTTTCAGTTCATGTCCTAGAAATTTCTAGGAAATGGCAAAAACTGATTTGTTAAGCCAAAAATGTTCATTTTGAATGACGGTTAATCTTTGAACCACAAAAATTATCTAAAAAAACACCCAATGAGGTAACTCTAAGAAAATAGCTAACAATGAAAGAAAAATAGTCATTCCAGTAGATTCGGAAAGATAATTACAAAAAATCATATTTTAGTAGTAGTAGAAAACTTTATTTAGAACAGCTAATACATTTTACAAAAAAGACAAGTTATATACACAACATCAAACAACATATTTTACCCTAGATATTATTTTTTACAAAATGATACAGTAATTTTTTGAACTCATTATGGTTCTCACATAATTTTAGGTTCGGATCTAGACTATTAAATACAATCATTCCTCTCGCACATGAATTATTTAGGCATTAGATGTACTGCACTTATCAATATAGAAATCATTTTGTTCCCTAGACCTTGTTTGGTAACCATGTACATCTTCAACGTATTTTACACTGTCAAAGATATATCCAGGAACTTTGCCATATCTTATTTTATGAACAAAGTCTAGAGTTTTATATACTATATGCTGCCTAATATTTAAACAACTTAGTGTTTCTAACATAAGAGATACAGGTGTGTACCTATTGCACTTCAATATAATTCAAAATGCACTATTTTGGAGCTTCTGCAACTTTTGAATATCATTTTGAGGCGAGGTGTATAATACAGTTGAACAAAAGTTTATCTGTGGTAATATTATCAACTTATACACTAAATACTTTGTAAAGGCACTAACATAATTACTTATCCTTGCTAAAAATTTACTTTTATTGAAATTTTACTCATAACATATCTAAAATGATTTTTAAAACTCAAATTTTCATCGATAATAACACCTAAATACTTCATTTCACTGACTTGTTCCAATGGTACATTATTAACTTTGATTTGTATATCATACTCTAATCTGGATAATTTTGCTCTGTTTCCGACAATAATATATTTAGATTTATCAGCATTCAATGAAAGATTGTTATCACACAGCCATGTATACAAACTAGAAAGGTCGCTATTAATTTCATTAGCTAATTCTTGTGAATTTTTGCCCGCAGTATACAACATCATGTCGTCAGCAAATATAGAAATTTCACAATTATTTACATTTTGGAGGACCAGAAAGGCAGGGAGAAGCGTGGGACATCCCAGCAAAATATGGATACCAATAAATCTCAGTGGTATTCGATATTTACCACCAAACAAGTTGAAGAAACGTCAAAATGACAATTTGTAACACAAGTACAATTTTAATTATCATATCCCTTTGAGAATACCCATAATAAATAAACAACCAAAACCTGTGGAAATTATTTAAAATATGAAACCAATTTAAAATTACTGCAATATTATAGTTTACAAGGAAAAAATACTCTCAATCACCTTGAAACAGTTATATCGAAAAAATTTTCAACCTTCCTTTTTGCAGCCTTCTCTAATCATTTTTCTCATCTATACGGAATGTTTTTCAATATACAATTATCTCAATGATCTCAACTGAAGCTATAATTATAGACGTGGCTCAATTTATCATATTTCGGATTTTGATGTCAGGTATGGAACATAATAAAATATTAAAGGTCCATCCATAAATGTCAAATTCATTTCAGTGGATCAAATAGCTCTCAACTTCGAATTCACAAGAAATCATATCAGAAATATACGGACAGTTATACTTTTTCAATTTATAATGAATAATTTAATACGAAAATAATTCATTTCAATGTTTTTACAAATCTACAATTTAGAGCGAAACGCAAACAAGAAATAAATTTTTCCATTTTTACAGTCTGTTATTTTCTAAGAAGAAATTTTAGTTTCAATATAAACCAACAAAGAAACCCTCAATATCAAAATCAATATGTATTTGTTTGAAGCTGGACCAGCATTTTGAGTGTTTTTTCAGTGGTTGAAAGAAAATGGGAGAAAATGCAATATTTTTCGATATTTTATATATTTCAATATATAAAATATCAATATTTTATATTTTCAATATTTTACCAAATTCAATATTTTAAATATTGAACTCCATCATGGTATTTTACGAAAATCAGAAATACAAATACTTACTACTACAGATATTTATGCGAATGCGAAACTATTTACTATTAAATAGTTGGCTACTGGCCGCAAAACAAGATGAGCTCAATTTAGTTCATTCTATTTTTCATAAATTCCAAGATGTCGTTGACACTTGCATTGGGATGAATTTAATTTTCAGAACACTATTTGCATATGGTTATGGATATCAAATTTCATTTCCTCAATTGCTGTAAGACTCAATTGATAACATCCCAGTGTTACTAACGATGCTGTTAACAATAGCAGAAAGTATTTTGGTAGTCAACAAAATGAAATCGCCGATATAAAATGATATAATTCAGTAGGAATTGCCAAAAACTCTCGATGAAGTTGATTGATCGGTCGGTGATCTATGGGTGAAAAATTGAATGAAAAACACTTTGCTTTGTTTTACAGAATGATATATTTAGTTTATAATTGTTTCGGTGTGTGAGTCAATTTTCGAAAGACCTGAGATTAATCTCGAAACCGCGACAATTATTCATGTACTGATACCAAATGTACAGCAGGTGTATTCGTAGGGAGGCCCAACTCAGAACTGAAACAACTAGAGATGACTGATCTCTTGTTTACTAGTACTTTGAGAAACTGAACACCCACACCATTTCCTTTGAAATCTACTCGTACAAGAAGTGGGAAATATAAACAACAGTATGGACAGCGATGGTGAGGGCTTCTGTAATTGAACTAAAACTACTGGACGACCGTATTCTCATTAATACCGAATGTCCCCCTTGAACTTGCCTTGAAATGTCCAATAAAAATTGGACAATATCGAATTCGATTCGCGTAATATTCCACTTGGTCGAGTAACTGATATTTATTTCAGAGCATTCATAGTCTTCGTAACTTGAGCAATAGCTGAATTAACCACCCTCATCAAGAAACTCTCATCAACAAAAGCTCTGACTGGAGTGAAATTTATGAGGACTGTTTTCTTTATGTTTGAACATGAGTAATTTATCTTGAAACACACGTTGATTTAATTGAGCAGAAGACGTAACGCTGCAACCGATCGATCAACGGAATTTTCAATACAAAGAACAGAATTCTTAGCATCAGCACACATAACAAGCTGCTCCCAATATCCAAAGATCAAGAATGAAAGAGGACCAGAATAGATCATTGTGGAACACCAATTTCGTTTAAAACGTTTAAAACTGGTATAACTAAATTACAACAACGTTATGAGAAATGCATCAGTGTTGATGGAGATTATGTTGAAAAAAAAAGCGAAAAAAAATTTTAAAACATCGTTTTTCTTGGTCAGGCCGGAAACTTTTCACCCCAACCTCGTAAGTATGCACATCACTGACATGTTACATTTTATATTATCTAAAATGAACAGAAATGTTGAATATGTTTAACTGCCATTACATTTCATAAATGTTCGCATAGCTCTACTGTGCAATTTTTGTAGCTGAGTTTTTATTTGCCCAATTCGAGTCCACCAATATTATTATAATTGACTTTAAAAGCAATAACTACATTTATGTCATCAGATTCTTCACAATTATTTTAAGCAACCTGATTTTCTTGAAGATTTTAGACGATAGACGTCGGCGTGATCATTTGAACTCAATTTCCCATCTAACGTAATGCCCAAACTTGAAAGGTTTAAACAACCTTTCAAGTTGTGGTTTTTAATTTTAATAGTTACATTTTATTACTTTTTACCTTCAGAATTTCACTTGTACCCAAAACTGTAAATTTTGACTTTTTTACATTCAGCAATAAACTGTTATCGCTTAGAAAATCATTTATTGCTGCTAAGTCTCTGTTGATGTATTCTATAGTAGTCTGGATATTTTTACCACTAACATAAAGCCTTCTACCATTGGAGAAAAATCGTATAGAGAATTTTTTCATATCAAAAACAATATCATTAATGTATAAGGAGAATTATACCAATAAAATGATACAATTATTTTATTAATTTTAATAATGATATTGAATTTAATATTATTATTAAAAGTGAATATTGCTTTACAATTTCCACTTGAAAAACACAATTAATATTTTTTTCGTTTTATGCTTCAATTTTTCGTGTTGTTATCTGTGCACATTACCCTTCTGATATTATTTTCAATTTTATAACTTAATTTATATCATTCATAACACAAAACTATGAAGATACCTCGAAAATATATGGATTCGTTATACGCAATGGCAAATATTAAAAATTTCCTCAACATTCATAGGACTATTTAGTGCCCTAATCCATAGCAAATTCGAATATGACACCATGATCTAGCATCCTTTTTCACTTGCCATCACGCCAACTTGAGGCCATTCTGAGAAGGTTCTTGAAATTCTTAGTTTGGAGGGCAGATAAAGTTTATCAACAGAGAGGAGTCAATCACCACAAATTATTGAGTCGATTTAGTTCAATCTCTTTACAGGACAGGAGAGAAACTTTATCACTCAAATTTTTGTACAAATTACTGCACAACAGTATTGATTGTCCTCCTCTCTTCTCCATTTTGAAATTTCGTGTTCCTAGGCAAAATTCTCGTTATAATACAGAATTATTCCACCTAGAGGCTCCAAGGACCAACTCCCTAATACAATCCCCCATTTGGTTTATGGAGTTAAATACAGTTGCTTATAAATGTGAAATTCACTTTGACTCCATAGAAGCTATTATTAGGAGTTACGTGACATAACAAATTGACTAAAATGAATTGATTTAGAATGAGTTTTTTGTCACATTTCATTTAATTTTATTATTTAGTTATTCTCTTATTCAGAGTAGATTAAGCTCTTTGCTATATTTCTTTTATTTTATTTGCTTAGTTATTATTCACATTATGTTAATATTTTCTCTAATTGGGTATTATATATGTTGTGAATAAAGAAATTATTATTTTTATTATATGAAGACGACTTGTTATTAGTGTTTCAATATGAAAGGTTCAAACTGTTTACTAGGAAATATTAAAAAAAATTAATGCGAGAAATTCAAGTTAACATGTTGAAAACCCATCGTTACATGTCGCTGTGTAAAATAACCACAATTCAACTCATTCGCATAAAAATAATTTTCTAACAATTGCGAAAATCATACCCAAACTCATACAATGCGCGACTACATTCCTTATAGTCGACAGAAATACAAAAGAATTATAAAAGTTGGTTCATAAAATGGAATGAAGTTTAATTATCAACAGTTGAGACACAATGATGCACTTGAAATACTGTTAATTTCGAAAACAATTGCAGGCCATCGTTCGAGCCATCACCGTACCGGAGAGTGAGAGAAGTCATTAAATATTAACGGCATCATAAAACAATGCATAAAAAGAGGAATGAGAGGAGGAATTTCGAACAATTAACGACTAAAAATACGAACATTGTGTAGTTACCTACTCCACTTAATCCTGAAATTTATGATAATTTTAATACCTCGTACATACACAACTGTTTCTTATAAATATAAAGGTAATAACAAGGTTAAATAATTAATTATACGGGTAAGATATAAATATGCCTGGATTCTTATCTTTCGAGAATGATATAATGATAAATTAGATTGACAACGTTTAGAAACACGCAGTTTGAATATTAATATTTGAAGAGCTATTCACTATATGAATAAACAGAGGCAATGATGTTGTATTTTATGAAAGAAATAGAAAATAGTCAAGAATTTTGTGCTAATGTGCTTTTCCTCTACAGAATTCATCATAACTTGACATTTGAAATATTTGTATGAATCTATCATACGTGAAGTTGAAGAAATGAACTCATCTACTTATATTGAAGTAAAAAATGTAATATCAATAAAAATCTAACTCGAAAAAGTATGGAAATATGAATATATATATATATATATATATATATATATATATATATATATATATATATAAAAACATTTCGTGAATCACTTACTTATAATGAAATAGCGCCTTAATAATGAACAGGCAGAGAAAAGAAAAATATTGCAATAGAAAAATAAAGATTGACTCAGTTACAATTACATATGTGAAACATCTGCCATTATTTAGAAAATGTTATTATTAAGAAACTAAAAAGGATTCAAGCAAAAACCTCATCAAATAAAAAGTTACTCAAGTTTAGTCGGAAAAACACCCGACTATGATGCCGTAGATAATGGGTTCGAGCCCCGGTGAAGACATGGGTGTCTGTATTTGTCTATTATTCAAGTATTTTGAATATTCTGGGTAATGTACATTGATTACAAGTTCAATGGCCGTTCGGAACCCGCGATAAACTATAGGTTCAGTGAATTTAAAAAATATATTCAAGACTTATAGTAACAGTCACAATTACAAGTGATACAATAACTAGTCGAAAAGTACTCCGTTATTAATTTCAATGTCTATTTTTTCTTTTCGGAAGCAATATAATATAATTTCAACAATAAATTTTTATGTTGTGCCTCCAAGTGTGGTTTCGATTTCTATATTCTCTAATATTATCAACTGAAGCCTACTATAATATTCTTTTGATTTTAGAATCCGAAATTGTTTTTTCAATTTAATTTTTAAATTAGTATTCAATAATGTGTACTTTTTATGATAATAATAAGTTCTTTAGTCCTTAAGTTAAGTTCTTAAGTATAACACCCAATTACAGAAAATAATAACAATGTTGAATACCAACTAAATAATTAAAATGAAAAAGATATAACAAAGAGCTCAATCTAATCTGTAAAAATAGTAACCTATAAATACATTATAGCATTCAATGAAATATTACAAAGAACGCAATCTAAGTCAATTCATTTTAGTCAATTTTCTTTGTTCACATAACTTCTGATAATGAATTATATGGAGTCAAAGTGAATGTCACAATTATTGGCAACTCTATTGAATATAGACTCCATAAACCAAATGGGGGATTGTATTAGGCGATTCGTCCTCGGAGTCTCTAGGTGGAATAATTCTGTATTACGAGAATTTTGCCTAGGAACACAAAATTTCGAAACGGACAATAGAGGAGAACAATCAATACTATGGTGCAGTAACTTGTATAAAAATTTGAGTGAGAACGTTTCTCTCATGCTCTGCAATTAGATTTAAACTAAATCGACTCAATAATTCGTTATGATTGACTCCTCTCTATGCATAAACTTTATTCTCCCTCCAAACTAACAATTTCAAGAACCTTCTCTGAATAGCCTCAAGATGGCGTTAATGGCAAGTGTAAATGGGATGCCAGATCATGCTGCCATACTCCAACTTGCTTCGGATTAGGGTATTAAATAATCCTATGAATGTTGAGGAATTATTAAAAGATTTGCTATTACATATAACGACGCCAGATATTTTCGCAGCAAATGAAATAAGTCGGGTGATGTGTGGACAAAGGCAAGCTTCTGGTTGAATTCTACACCAAGATTTCTCACCTTATCAGAACGAGAAAGAAATTCAGCCTATTTCCTTGTTAAAGAAGCAACATATATACTGGTATATATATATATATATATATATATATATATATATATATATATATATATATATATATATATATATATATATATATATATATATATAAATGGTAAATTAAGAAGCGTTTGTAACCAAAAAGAAATGGGAGTTCTTAGTCACATTCTATTAAAAATTACAAAATTGTAAATGAAAAAATTTCTTCAATAATTTTGATTTTCAACCAGTAAAAATTATTCATTCGTACGTTTTGACGAACTAAAATTTATAGTGAAACTTTATCAAAAACGCATTTTTCCACTTTTACTGTCTATTATTGTTGAGAATAACAATTTTCTGTTTTTTTTTTATTAACAGGCGAGAAAACTATGAATAACAAAAACATATGAATTAAAAGGACATTCACCCAAAATTTTTTGATTCCTATGTTCAAGATAAGTATTTTTCCGATTCATAATCATCTATCTAAGTGATTAGATAAGATGCAGTCACGATATAAGAAATATTTGAGTGTGACTTGTTATTGGCATCTTCGCACTTGAGAATATAATGGAACAATTATAAATTTTCATATGCATTTCTCCAGAAAAACTGAAGCTAGAGTACTCAGGCCCTCTAAGAATATATTAAAATTTACATTTCAGCAAGTCATGTCCAATTATGAATACATCTACGAATTTGACATTTCAACCTTCAGCGCTGTGAAGCCTCAAGATGGACTAACTCTGCAAAAAGACTCAATCGAATAACAAAATCGAAGAATTTTGACGATAGGATCATCAATACACATAAGTTGGCAACCAATGATGGTTGATCAATATTGATAAATATTGAAATATGACAGCAGCATTTCAATGCTATTTCACTGAAATATCCGAAATTAATAACTAAAAATAAATAAATAATTTTTGTAGTGAGTTACGAAACAGTGGAAACGTTTGCCAATTCGGATTCAATTTCACGCGTAAACAACACTCGGCTTTAATGAATGAGATTGAATTTATTCTTTTATACATAGACTCACGACTATCCCGCTTTCCGAAGAAAATTTTAACAAAGAAGTGAAAACTTTGAAACTTTTAGCGAAAAATAACGGTTATGACGAAAATATAATAGATAATCTCATAAGAAAAAAGCAACGAAAAATTCTTTTAAATTCAATTTATCCATCTCAAATTATTAAAAATAAACAAAAATATCATTTTATTAATTTCATACCTCATCTGAGTGAAAAAATTTGCGAAAGATTAAAGAAAGAGAAATAAAAACCATTTGTACCAACAAAAGGAATATTAAGTCACTTTTAGTAAATAATAAAGAAAAGACTAATGTTGAAGTCAAAAGCGGTATTTATAAGATTTTTTGTAATGAATGTCCAGCATTTTATATCGGCCAAACAGGTAGAAAAATAAAAACTCGGGTTGACGAACATAAAAGGTCGATTTTGTACAATGTTAATAAAACTGGATTCTCAGAACATTGTATTAGCTCTAATCACTTCATAGATTTTGATAAAACTAAATGCCTACACTCAGGTAATAAAGGTAAACATTTAGACCTTCTGGAGGCAATTGAAATTAGCAGTTCTTGGAAGAGAAAAGAAGAAATTGTAAATGAACAAGTAGATTTTCAACTATCCTTCCTACTCACATCCATTTTGTAGATATAAATTTGTTGTACATTTCTTATAGTAGTTTAGTCTTGAAAATGAGCTAACGCTCGAAACATGTTGACTATACATATTGTTAAATAAATCTTGAAACATTAAGCCAAGAGTTTGATTTATTTTAATATTAATTTTTAATAAACACTTGGCTTCAATAAAATTATATTAATTGCTTAACAATCGCTTTGGGGTGTTTCCCATTTTCAAAAGTTTATCTGAAAACTTGTTGTAAAGACTCACATTTTATATATTTACAACTAAACTTGCTATGGACAAATGGTGGGAGAGAAAATAGGAATGAAGACGATTACGTTCTAGGTATCGATATGTTCAAAAGAAAAGAACAGGTCAGTATTTACGAAAATCAAATGAATTAGGCTATGAAAGAATTTCAAAAAAAGGGGATTCAAATCAAGAAATTGAAGACCAAGAAAGTAATGATGAAAAACTGAAGGTAAGTTGATCATTTATCAGTAGTTTTTGCCGCCTGTGCGAAACTGAAATTCCCAATTCTACTGGGAGATCCAGAGTTTCGAATTTCAGGTGCGAGTGCAGCAATTTCACTGAGTTTCCATCTATGAACCTGTTATTTTGAAAACAAGGCGTTCAAAATGAAAAGTAGAATTTTTATTATGTATGTAACTAGCTGACCCGGCGAACTTTGTTAGCCCATTTATTTTTCTCCGAATATTTTTCAAAAAGCCGGAAAGACATGTTCTACTATTTGTGCTACACTATCTTGTCTTTAATATTTATCCCGTGTGGAGCCAGGGACTTTCTCACTCACGAAGGGACTGCCATACTGTCAAATCAGTCGAACTATCAAAAAATTCCTATACTAACACGTTTGATATATTGAAAGTAATTAACCTGCTCGTTCTATAGTTGAACGGCATTTTAAATTTCATAAGTATCAAGTACTTGTCAAGTACTTGTACCACATACCTCATCATTAATTATATGAGATATTTGCTGGATATAAGTCAAAAAATGTTCAGAATTTAGTCCATTCCCGGAAACCAATGAATATAGTGACTCTGGTGGCTGTACCAGTAGCGTCTATTCGAATTGTTTCTTCGCGCAATATTTTGTCGCATCATTGGTAGAAATTTCTTATCAATAACAATTAAACTTTGCATTACAATATTGACACACAACTTTCATTGGTCCTATATCAACGATTTGCTGTGAACTGTAATTTATTTTAACGTTATAATTGAATGCTGATCGATGGGATTTAAACGCAACCTTTTCATATTGTTAATTTCGATTCCATCGATTCTATTCAACTTCATTCCGAGCTTCGCGTTGCTCGTCAGTTTGATTTGCTCTTTTATACCTTTGACTTGCCTTATTGAGAGTTCTTCGACTCAAGTTTGTACATCTAATAGCTATAATTTTCAAAAACGAAATTTCAACTGAATATTCAAGAAAAATATGTATTCTTCTTTATAATCAAATATATCATGTGATATGTTAGTAACGTGTACGTTAGTCTATTCAAACTTACCAATGTTTTATATTAAATAGAAGTTTTAATATTTGAGGTCATAGCTCTGAACTAACCGAAATGTGTGATAAACAGTTTTTTTACATTCTCTTTTTGGGAAATAATAATTATTTCTTACTTAAATTTTCAATTAAGTATTCTTGAATTTTCCAATTTTACACGCAATTTTTCAAATTATTTCACTGACAGTAACAATCACAATAAAAAAAATAGTGAAATCGATCCAGCCGTTGACTACATTTCAGTTAGAAAACGTTTGTATGGTAAAAAGAAATGGGCTGTTTATAGGGTTTTCCCGGCCATTTTCTCATCGTAAAAACTATCCTTGGACTTCAGGGAACATTTAAAAAAAAATTGGTAAAATTGGTCCTGGCGTTGTTGAGTTCTGCGCTTACCAACACATTTTGCGATTCATTTTTATATTATAGATTCGGAGAAGTTATATTTTTTCACTCTGATGTTCTGTTCAGTTTGTCCAATGCGTCAAAGTCAGCAGAATTAATTTGATATTCTACAATGTTTTCTTTTATTGGCTCACTGTTATAGTGTTGAGTTCAACTTTTGAAAATAAGGTTTCACTTCCAAACAATTGTCAAACAATTAATATATTTTCTGAAACTAAGCCAAGTGTTTTTATTCGATATATTGGCCAATTCAATCAACTGTATTGATTTAACGCTGCCAAAATCGTATTTCAAAGTACAATTGTTTACGTGGGTATCAAATAAAGAAGCTTCATTCAAGGCAGTAAGTTCCATATACATTTCGAATGAATTCCGCATTATATATTATGTACCTATTGGCGAGATAAAAAACGATAAAAGATTCAAGTGGATTATTTTTTAAGACTTCAGTTATTGGAGGCACCTCCTAATCAAATCCAAACAACACTTATCTATGCAGTATACGCTGCAGTCACAGTATGTTCAACTTGACTGAAATCTACACACCCACTATATGGGGGTTCATATTTTGGACATACCCTACACCTGTCCCTTCTATATTTCCAGCACCTGTCCTGCAGGTTCTTCTTCAGATCCTGCGGGTTATTTGTAAACCCACAACAAATGGTTTAACAACCCTCGATTACAGGTTTCTCCTTTCTGTAGTAACTCATTAAGATGTGCCTATTCATTATTTTCGCAGATTCTATAAATAACGGAAAAATACCGTTATATTTCCGAATCTTATGCATCGAAAGCTGAGGTGATTGTCCTTGATAGTCGAGATATTATTCTACTTTCACGCATTAATTCAATTCTTTTCCATTATCGTTAATTATATAGAGATGTGATTTTTTAGACACCCGGTTAAAATAGAAAATAAGTTAACAATATCTTCGTGTTTTATAGAAAGTCGATCAGAACATATCTAGCCGAATTCTCGAATTTTAAACTCGTTTTGGCTCGGCGATTTCTTCACCTAATGACATCCTAACGTGTGGTAATGAATGGGAATACTATTTAGTCGATCACGTGTATCAATTAACAACGCAACTTACTGGCGATAAATCTACTATTGACCGAATCGACGTTTCTTAAACGAAGTAAACATTACTTATATAGAAAATCCACATACCTTTTACAAAACCAGCAACAATCGCCTCTAGGCATGCACGAGTCAGATGTAATTCCGATTTTTGGATCGCAGAGTCATGCTGTCTATCCGAAACGAAAAAAACGAAAGCGCCAAGACGAGACATACATGACACGCTAAGATTACTGTCGGACGACTGAAGCGAATTGAGGTTATGTCGTCTCGAGATGAAAGAATCGAAGAAATGGAAACCGTGCGGTAGGTGTTTTAATCTATGACATCATAGCAATTTTGCGGTTTCTTATTAAAACGTTCGTATGTCGTATCGAATTAATGTGGTTGAATATTATTCATCGGAATTGTGACATGTAATGTAACACATGAATCATTTCGGAGAAGCCGAAATTGAATTTTGGGATAGAGTAAACAATGGATATTTTAACTAGTATAGTTCTTCATTAGTTAGAGACTACCAACAGAATCGTCGTATGACTTCGATTGCTCATTCACCCCCTGTTTGTTCATCAGCTGAAAAAACTTTTTTTTATTATATTTTATTTTTATTTTATTTGTAATTCATTATATTTTATTTTCATTTTATATTTTTGTTTCAGCTCTCAGGGTATTTTTCATTCAATCATAGCTTTATTTCTGAATTTGAACTTAAATAGGCAATGGAAGGAAGTTCCACAAAAAGTGTGATATGATATATTTTCGAAAGTGACAACTAATTTTAGGGCTTTTCACATGACATGACATGAAAAGATTTTCCAACTGTTTTCAATATGTTTTCATGGGTTTCAGTTCTAAAAAAATTCTTTTTTTGGCGGTTAGATAGAAAATTACGAATGATTAGCAAGAATTATATCATAAAAATTTCATCGTTCATAACTAAAAAATTCAAAGCGAAAAACTGATGAAAATTAACGGTAAATGGTAATAATTCGTTCTTATATCATTTAAATATACTTTCGAAGCAAACAAATTTTTACACATTCAAATTTTAGGAAAGTGTATAAAACATATCTGCATAAAATCTGTATAAATAAGTGAATAAATAATAACATAAAACGGTCTTTGTCGGAAAATGTATTATCTTTGTTTAGGCAACAAAATTGACAAAATATACTTTAAAATTAGAATACTATTGTTTCACCTATAAAATTGTATTACGAGAAACTTAAGTAAATAATACTATTATTATTAATATCAAAAATTGTAAAATCCAATTAAGCAAAAAACTTTGGCGACGTTTATTGGCTGAAATCATGGTAAAAAACTTTCGAATGTTAAGGTCGTTACTTGATGTGAATTCTTTTCAAAAATGAATGTTGATGACAACACTGATTTTTTATCTAGAAAATAAGTGTTTTCTTGGTTATTTTATGGCAATACAAAAACTAACTGTCCCTCCGGAACTGATTTTAGATATGAAATTGAAAAGAGTATGATAAAATCTACCTACCACAACGAATATTTCATTTGTATTGACAGAATTGCGGTCCATTTCCGGTCACCGAATATACCGCAATCGCGGATGTCGGAAGTAAGCTTTTAGAACCAGTATTTCTATATTTATGTGAGTGACTCACAGTAATAGGTAGCCCCCAAAAACAGAAGTCCGTGTTATGAAAGACTAACGATAGCCATTTCACCGAAAAAAGATCTGCCAAAAATTCTAAATTTCGATAGAGAAATTTGTATTATTTCAATCAGTTCTGTATTGGAAAAAATGAGCATCAGATTTACGGAAGTGGAGTAAGGCAAATTTGATATGAAAGTATTGAAACTAGGAGTAATATCTGCAAAATATTCAATAAGTCAACGACCTCCGATATAGGTTGTCAAACCGAAAACAAAAGGCGACTGAATTGCAGAGCAATACAATAGAACCTCTTCAATGATCTTTAAAAATGTCCCTAATCCATTATGACGAACGTTTTACGCGTATTTCGTTTCAGTTATATGAACAGTATTTGTTATACGAGACGATGAATCATTCTTCACTTATGTTAATCCATTCTGTGAGATTCCATCCAAGTGTTTTTTCAATTCAGGGTAACAAGATCATATTACATTATTTGAAATTCCCCCATGTATACAGTCTGTTAATTTGAGAAATAAAAATCTAACAATCTTTACTTGTATGAAAATAAAATAAATCCAAAATGTGCATATATTTTGTCGTTAAAAATAAAATTCCCACTTGATGATTCGCATACATTCAAAAGATGTGCAAAAACACTCGAAAATTTCACCATAAAATTTGCATCGCCTCAATGACAACAAAGCAACTGAGATAAATCGTTGGAACATTTCTGTAATTATACAGAAATATGTGAAAGACAACAAATTTCGGAGGTTGTTCTGGTGAACATTCCATCAAACACAATTTTTGAGGATAACATTTGTTACACTAGTTTCCTTCCAGGCAATAAAAAATTGAGATTCTTCCACAGAACGACAATTCGATAAGTGGCGCAAAATTCATATTTTGCAATATCCTACTCAACTGTTGAAATAAATTTCCTGCGTGAATTTGAAGACTTAAATACATAAAGGAATGAGGGTTCCCCACAGCCTTCTTCTAAACTTCCATAAATTAGAATACATGAAATTGAAAATCAATTCAAATGTATATACAAAAGAAACAAGTGAACAGACGAAAAATCAAAGACACGTTTAGTAACTCCCGCTCAACATTCTTCTTGAAGAGACTGTCACCCAGTCGGAAATGGGGCAACATCCGGTTCACCAGCGATATCGAACGATAAGAAAAACTATCCGTATATTAACTTTATGAATTTCTGTCCACATGACAAGCTACAATATAAATATTAAGGACGCCTGCATTCAAAAAACTTACAAAATAGAAATTCTAGAAACATATTATTCACACTGAGACTAATTCTCATCTCCGACAACACAGATAAATACGGTGTCACATGTGAGAGCTAGGAGAAGTCAAAGATAGATCTTATGGAAGTTTTGTATTATCTGCAGCCTTTATTCGTTATATTGAATCAAAAACCTATCAAAGACAGAAGTGGAGTAGCCAAGAAGGCGGCAAATGTTAGTTTAACCATGACATCTTAGAAGTAGACAGTTATAAGTAATTGAACGTCAACAAAGCTGTCTGATAACGCAGAATTAGATCTAGATTGTCCAATAACCTAATAAGCGCTTGTCTGAAAGAGTATGAATGCATCTCAGCTGCTAGTCTTTGAAGTCCAGAAGAGTGTAACCTTCATTTAAGAAATTCTGAATCATAACCAGATCAAAGACAGATATTCATTGAGATATAAGAGCAGCCAGGCCCATTCTCATCTCCTTGGATTTGCTAATGAGAGGAATTATCGCTTCCGTCGCACTGAGGTAAAACATACGAAGAGACATACACTTAAATGAAGTGACTGAAGTTCTTTATTCACACAGGAGCTATCATTAGCCATACAGACTACTAACATTGCACCACAGACCACTTACAAATGCCTTTCTTCTCTCGACTATATACAGAATTGAATGTAATATGTTTCCTACAGAATGTAGTAAGGAATGAGATGTAACTGCATGAGGTAAATTGAAGTTATGATACTGCATTTCCATCTGTCGACTAATCTGTCCGTTTGGCGATTAACATCGTCGAGCAAAATCACACGATATCTGTTCCAGACTTAGTCACGAGTCCATAAAGCAGAATATTAGTCAAGAAAGCCAGCGAAAATAGAAATAAAATGCGATGGAAAATGGCTCAAGTTTGAATCATATGGTCATCAATTATGGCCACGACCAAACATCAGCTGAACCACTTTTGTGCCAACTTGTATTTGGAAGTATTAATGAAAAAAATTATTAATCTTAAACCATTATTCACAGAAAAATTGGTTCATCAAGAGTTCGAAATGCAAACATCTACATGGGACCTGGGTCTTTTAGTCCCACCTCTGCATCAACAGGATAGTAGAAAAGCTCCAATTCGACTCATCAAAAACTGAAACATCTTCTACAACTGGAAAATATCAGAAATATTATCATTTTACATTTACATTCACGAGAAATTTTCACTGTTTCTTATTTTTCCCCATTTCACGGAATAGGTTTTATATTTCGAAAAATGGTTGTCTACATTTCAAATGAAGGAAGTGCATATTCACAGAAGTATAATCTTCAGGAACAATTAAGCAAGGTACGTGACATCATTATTACCTCCCATGACTATTCTTGTTTCAGATAGTTCGAGTCTCGCCCGGAAATGCTTTCAGAGTGGAGCTTGCCAATGTCTGTGGTTTATTTCTATTATGACTTCTGATGCTTATGTTTTATGGAAACTTCGTGTCTACTCAGACGTCTGTGACCAATCGTGAATTTATAAGTGCTTCTTTAAATAACCGAAGCGTTTGGCGAAATTTCCGATAACACATTTAGGTTTCATCATCGTTATCTTTTTTTTATTGTTTTTTGAATTGCTTCATACTTTAAAAAATATGTTAAGCTTTTGAAAGCCCTTACTGAAACGCTTTACACTAATATTCATCATCATTTTGAATGATGAGATAGATTCTACTGGGAGGGATCTTGCTTGCGACTAATTCATGACGGACTGCATTAATGAAACATCTGTTTTATTGATTATATATATATATATATATATATATATATATATATATATATATATATATATATAAATATATATAGTAAATACTGAGACTCTTAATCGAAATATCGAAGTATTCAAGTAAAACTCTCAGGAGCTGTCTAAACAAATGTTGTCAACGAGAACGAACCCATCACTTTCAAGTGTGAATGATAATAGGAACCAATTGTTTCATCATTATTATGAATCATCAGTCCATATTTAATCTATCAATCAAGAATCGATGACTTTCAAAACGAACATAGGTCCTATACCAAATTGAGAGATATTCTACAGATTGAAATATTCACGTAGCTCCCTCTATCGGCGAAAGGACGTATAAACTCTCCCTAGCGTTCAAGATTCCTACTCATGACAACAAGAGTGCGAGTGGAAGGCTTTGTAGATATTTCAATCGAACACAACAGATATTTGTCTGAAATGTGTACGAATAATCCCATGCCTAATCGCTCCAGATCACGCCCAGGCGGGCAAAAGTGTAGCTAGTTCAAAGATTCACAGGTCATTCAATACTAGTAAATACTGAGACTCTTAATCGAAATATCGAATTATTTCAAATAAAACTCTCAGGGAGCTGCCTACACATTGACTACTCGTTGACAACATTTGTGTAGACAGCTCCCTGAGAGTTTTATTTGAAATACTTCGATATTTCGATTAAGAGTCTCAGTATTTATTAGTATTGAATGACCTGTGAATATAGTTCAAAGGAACTATATATATATATATATATATATATATATATATATATATGAGCTAACCCAGTCCATTTCGTAAGTATATAACACGCCTTTGTTTTATATATTCACATATAATTCGAAGGAGAAAAGATTATTGTCACGAGTATTAGTGAAGAGTCATCACTCCACTTTCATGTCCAGTCAAAACAATCCTTCATCAATGACGACGGTCGGATTCTTCAGAAATACATATTTTTGTTACTTAACGACTCTATTTCATAGCTTCGTCTATGTTATATTCAAAAACAATTTAATGTCTTCCTTTTAAAGAAGAGATACTTTCATGAAAACAAGAGCCAACAGTATACAAAAAATATATAGCGACATATCTATTTTTGACAAATTACAATGTATCTACAGTATCATTCAATTTGAAGTATTTGTAAAAACTACATCAATTTCATTTAATTTCAAACTATAAATTGAAGAAAAAACTGAACAAAACGCAATACTCATTCAAGTGTTAATTGAACAAGAACTGTTCTTATATCGAATATATGAAAGATATGAGTAACTAATCTATAAAAGTAAAAATAATACTCAATTTAGAAATATTTCTAAATAGTTATTATTGAAGATATTGCAGTATCTTTTGAATTAGATTAGCGAACACACATTTTCACATCAATGAACCGATTTCAATTGATTGATGAGTTGAATCAAATCTGTTGAGGATGTTATACAAATTTGTATTGGCGTTCATCATCAAATTTTGATAAGAAATCCATTCTTATTCTTTTATTTATTCATTCATATTTATATATGAATAGTTGAAATAATAGGAAATATAAATAAATTATTCCTTTGTTTCGAATATGCAACAGAATGTTGAAAATCTCAACGTTGAGAAGGGAAGAACGAAATTAAAACAAAAATTTATCAATTAAATTGATAGAAAAAAAAATGTTCATATCTAAATTTTTATATACACAAGAAAATATATACATTTATATTTCATTCAAAATTTATTGTGTAAGTATAAAATATCGCAAAATATATTCTTAATTAGTATAAGTAAATGAAAAAGTACTGCCATCGTCACCATTTCGACACAACGGCTGCACAAAATGTACCTTTCCATTATTTTATTAATATATTCATGTCGCAAACACTGCAAGTGCATAAGGTGCATACACAATATTGCTCCCCGTGCTGTCTAGGATGTCACGTGTGCAAATCAAGAAGACCGTGACGCAGATAAATAGTTAGAAGACCGTAATGCATTTATGTAGGAAAAAACAACATATAAAGCATCCTAAGTTCAACGACTTGAACTTGAACGCGTACGGTAAATTTTCAATTGAATACATAAAAACAGAATAGAATAAACAACCCTTGGAGGATGTCCAGTAGGGTGGGTCGAAAAAAATCGATATTTTTTTTTCGGATCGTAATACCGCGGAAAAGTTGCTAAATGGTATGACTAAATAGGGGAAAAAATATAAAAATTATCGGATGTTATCTTCCGTTCGCGCATAAGCTCTAAAGTTTTGAAAAAAATAATTTTTTTTGAAAATTTGTAATAATTTTTTTTTACGATATTTAATATGTAATAGTGAAAAATTTCATCTACGACACACTAATAAAGTAATATTAAAATACCGGTATTGCACTTCAACATCTTCCGTTCGCGCATGGACATCCAAATATAGCCAAAATACAAGAAAATCGGATTTTTGTCCTATTTTCTTTTCATGTATAGTTACAGATATCAATAATGTAATACCTAATATCTGATTATACATGTTCTGATAGTTAAAGAAAAAATTCAGACGTAATTAGGCTTGGTTTTTCGATCGCGCACAGCGATACAAAACTTACTGTCAGTGTCAGCGCCACTAGCGGGTCAACGACCCACGCCGCGTCACGTGATACCCCCTCTCCGCTGCCGGCAGCCATTACAGTGGTCCGCCGCGCAATTTTGTGTGCCAGTCTGCTGTTGTCTCTTGAGTGCGGTGGATGTGTTGCGTAGTGTGTGTTCCAAATTTCATATTTTGGTGTAGTTTTTTGAACAATTGTGCAATGAATGATGGCATTATCAAAGACAGTGATCACTAGACAAGAATTCCAGTGTCCGTTTTTCGGTACACCAAGAGACTTGCCGCCTAACAAGCTCCCTACAGGAGAGGACGTTCTTCGATGTATATCGAATGAGAGGTATAATTTAGCAGTTAAAGTAAACAACAAAAGAGTTAGTTTTGGACAAGTAGCCAATACAGTAGCTGGCAAAATAGTGTGTTTGTACAATAGAGCATCAATTCCCACCGTAAGTGATAAGAGAGTAGTACAACTGTTGACTGCACTGCATGACAAGTATTATAGTTTAAGAAAATCTCATACTCGAGACAAAAACAAGGAGGTCTTTAAGAGAAACCTTGATGATTTTAAGAAAAAGTGCTGTTTGCTTTTTGACATTGCGGCATGCAAATGCCCCATTGCCCTTGAATGTACCTGTCATAAAACACCGGATCAATGCCAGTGTATCTGCTCAATAACTTGTACTTGTGAAAAGCTTAAAAAAATACCTTTACTTGAGCTGAAATTTATCTATTCACTACGCACTCACGGCATTGGCAAAATTGGAGGTGTGGACTTAAATGAAACAAAGAAACGTGCCAAATCTTTACAGAGGAAATCTAGTTCCAGCTGTCCAAAACCAAAAGTAGATGTCCAAGTTTCCGAAACTGAACAACGTGATGAATCCTTGACCTCCAGTGACGATTGCTGTGACAGTGACCAAGAATTCATACCTGAATCTCCAAAAAGAAATCCGGTTGGCAAATGAGGATTAACCTTAAATCTACTGCATTAACTAGTGATCGTTACGGTGTTTCCGATCGTGCTACAGCAGCAATAGCCTCAAGTGTTTTGCAGGACGTTGGCGTGGTAACTAATAGCGACAATTCACAAGTAGTTGACAAGTGTAAAATAAGAAGAGAAAAACACAATGTTTGGGCTGATTTGTCCAGTTCTATAACAGAAAATAAGCTAATTGGGCTATATTTTGATGGCCGTAAAGACGACACTATTGTGGTACAAGAGGCACATTCAAAACGATTTAAAAGAGTGGTAAAGGAGGAACATTACGTGCTTATACAAGAACCTGGTAATATATTTCTGGGTCACGTGACCCCGAATTCAGGAAGTTCAGAGGATATTGCGACCTCTATTATATCCTATTTGACAAGCAATGACATTTCTTTGGACGAATTAGTCGTTATTGGCTGTGATGGCACCAATGTTAACACCGGATTGAAAAACGGTATAATACGCCGTATTGAAACACACTTAGGTAAGCCTCTGCAATGGGCAGTTTGTCTTCTTCATTTTAATGAACTACCCTTCCGCCATTTATTTCAGTATTTAGATGGTAAGTCGACCGGGCCAAATTCTTTGAAAGGACCGATTGGTGGGAAATTGATCAAATGTGAAACACTTCCAGTAGTGCAGTTTGAAAGTATTGATTGCCAAATCCCTGAGATAGACAAAAAACTCTTAGTAAGGATCAGAAGTATTTGCTGGAAATATCAGAAGCGATTAAATCAGGTGAATGCCCAAAAGATTTATCAATCAGGGATCCAGGACCTTTGTCTCACTCCAGGTGGCTAACAACAGCTAACCGTGCTTTAAGACTCTACATTAGTCAAGAAAATCCAACTGCTGAGTTCCAGGAAATAGTAATATTCATTCTGAAGTCATATATGCCGATGTGGTTTTGTATTAAGAAGACCAAACTTTTTACTGATGGCCCTAAGCTCGTGCACCAATGTATTGAAACCTCAAGATATCTTAAAGATGAACTCAAAGCTGTAATTGACCCAGTTATAGAGAGAAATGGGTTCTTTGCGCATCCAGAACATGTTATGATTACTATGACTCAAGATCCCAGAAAACATATAAGAGAACTGGGCCTCCGCCGCATCATTAAGGCAAGAGAAAGAGACCAAAAGAGGAAAACAATTCGAACGTACGTGGCACCTAAGCTAAACTTTTCCGCAACAGACTACACGGAATTAAATTATTGGACAAACTGTGAATTTTCTTCGCCGCCTCTATTGAAAGATGTCACTGATGATGAACTGAAAACCTACATCAAAACAGAAGAAGTACCGAAGTGGGAAATCCTATCACAGAAGATGCCAGTCCATACTCAAGCAGTGGAGAGAAGCGTCAAGTTGGTGAGCGAGGTTTCTGCTAAGGTTTGCGGATCTGCAGCTCGAGACGGGTACATAAGAACGACACTTAAGTCAAGGTCCACGATGCCAGCCTTTGATAACAAAAGACAGTTCAAACTACCAGACATGTAATCTATTCGTAAGTGAAATATGTACTTTGTAATTATTGGATAATACATCAATAATATGTTGAAGCTTGTATATATTTATTTTTCCTAAGTCCACATTTTTGAGGTTTTCAACACTTTTTTGCTATTTTTACAGCCCATGCGCGAACGGAAGATGTTAAAACTCAATACCAGTATTTTTATATTAATTCATTAGTGTGTCGTAGATGACATTTTTCCCTATTACATATTAAATATCGTAATAAAAAAAATTATTAAAATTTCCAAAAAACTTTAATTTTTTCAAAATTTAATCAAACTTTAGAGCTCATGCGCGAACGGAAGATAACATCCGATAATTTTTATATTTTTCCCCTATTTAGTCATACCATTTAGCAACTTTTCCGCGGTATTACGATCCGAAAAAAAAATATCGATTTTTTCGACCCACCCTAATGTCCAGAATCCCAAGGACACATATATTATATATTGATATAATATATGTGTCAATATATGTTGCTAATCAATATATATATATATATATATATATATATATATATATATATATATATATATATATATATATATTGATTAGCAACATTGTGAAATTTCGAAAATTTATTAGTGTAATACTAAGTTGATGCTAATGTTAAATTTCGAATTAAAGTGGAGTTTAAATCTGAATTGCACTGAAAATACAAACGACGAAGAATAATGCATTAAAAAATTTCTTGATAAACTGCCAAATGCATTATAATACAACTTACTTTCTTTACGTAAGCATATTATGAAATATCGAAATGAATACTTAATGGAATGAAACACTTCAGTTAAGTTTTTTTGAATTTAGTCAAAAACAGCCGTATGTTAATGAATAAACTGAAAAAATTCGAGGCTAAAACGATTTCATAAAGGATATCGCTTTTAATAACTCGAAATTTCAACTGAAGATTTCCTGTTGCTTAACATAAAGATATATAAGATAACTCTACAATGTTCGTTCAAGTATTACGTAAGCAGATTTATAAAAATTATTCATACTCCCTCTCCCTCATTAGCAAAAGCAAGCAAAGCACTTACTTTTAAATTATAAAAATGAGAAAAGGAATAAATCTAACCTATAATTTGAATAAAGCTAAGTAGTTTTTCGATTTGAACTATAATTCATTCAAAACATGACAATATCGTTTCGCCAACACAGTGGCTTTATCAGATGTTGATGATAAATAGTTTATCATCAACATCTGATGAAGCCACTGTATTGACGAAACGATATTGTCATGTTTTGAATTAATTATAGTGAAAATCGAAAAACTACTTAGTTTTATTTAAATTATGTATTTAGATTTTCATCAAGTATTGGCCCAATCGATTAATGAATTAATAGATCTAACCTTTCAACTTCAGAAATTGTAATGACACACGACGTTTCGGTTAATAATTATGTATCTGCAACAGTTTTCGAGCTAATTATGATAACTATGATAATTCACAAACGGTTAAAGAAACATTATTTTATGCCGCAACGTCAGGTGTGTTTAAATTTTTTAAGCGGTAATTTTAATTCCTTTATTCATTTCTATCTATTCACTTTTTTCATTGGATTTTTTTTTTCAGCCTCACTTACAATTTGAGTTGGTTATATCCGGACTAATCAATTGATCTCAAGTTTATTTTAGATGTAACATTTCATTTATAGCAGATTTGTATTTAAATTTATAGACAATGGAAGTACGACATTCTACCAAACAAATCACATTGTCTGGTCCCTACAAAGTGTCAAACTACGTTATTGATGAATCAAATTTTTTTTTTTTTTTAAATTTTTTGAAATTTTTTTTTTTTTTTCAATTTTCTTTCAAAAAGAGTGTTCTAAGTAGGTACAAAGCTAGAGCATATCTTTATACAGAAGATCATAATTTCATAGTTGATTTAATCATTTTATAGTTAAAAATCTTTGTTTATGTACGTGTTGGTATCAAGCTTCAAACAACTTGAGGAAATTATTGAAATACCTTACGGACTTCGGTCTCGGTCTGTGAAACTTCCACGTGTAGCTCTGTTGCTGCACATTATTACTGTAAATCTCCTCTGGGCTGCTGGTGCACAATAAACTGCTAGGTCTAATGTGCAGATGTCGAAATCCTTTCTCTTTCTTACGGAAATCCACCTGGTTGGCGTAGATGAGCGCCCGGCTGGGAGTCACCATTCCGTTGTACCGTCTTCCGATCTCGGTCTGACCCATTTTCGTAGACGAAGAGAAGACGCGACAATAGGCGAAGTCGTTCGTAGGTATCATCTTCTGGAGAACTCTCGTAATGTCCTCATTAAGTCTGGCTAGTACGTTTACGTTTACGAGCGAGTAATATTTTCACATCTGTTTCAAAGCAACCGAATTTAATGCCCTATAAATAAGCACTTCACAAGCTTGCACAAAAATATAAAGAAACTGGGAAGGTTCTCCGAACGATAAGTCACGTGAAAGAGTGCAGATAGATAAAACTGCATTGAAATGTTTCCCCGAAATTCTGCGCGATTTATCAGTGATGGTTCCATGAACTTTGGACGTTTTTGTGGGTCTTTCGCTTACTACTTTGGTATTATGTACCCAGATAAGGAGAAGATTACAGAATCTGTGCAGGAAGATGTGATTAGTATTGCACAAAGTCGCCAATGAGAGAATCTATGATAATCTTTCGAAATTAAGGGTTGAAAACTAATTTTTTCAATAACTCATGAATAATTTCATCAAGACATCGTATTTTTATCATTCTGTCGTTATTTTTGAAGAGAAAATTCTCCAGTGCCACTTGCTACCCACTTGCTTTTTGAAAGTATGTTTCAAATTATGAGAAAATAACTAGATGATTCAATTTTATTTGCATAATTATATACGTATTAAAATTAAAAATACCTCCAAAACAGTTACTCGTAGCGACTTTCGATCAAAGTACCTTTTACAAGTAAAGAGGGTTAAATGTGCTAAAAACACTCAAAAAATTTTAACTGTTAAAAAGCGAACTTTCGTGAAAAAAGCAAATAGGTATCTATATCACTAACACGAAAAATAACATTAAATTCGCATCTCTCATGTTTGATAACTGCAAGTATCAATTTTCGTTTTTTTGAGATCATTTCAAAAAACATTTGAATGATACGAAAATGAAAATAAATTTTGAACATCCTGTATTTTAAAAATGCAGGTTTAGCAGACAAATATTTATATAAACTTTTCCTCGAAAATAACTGAGAAATCCCCCTGTAAATATAACGGATTCAAACTTCAAATGAACTCAAATTTTTTCAGGTGGCGTCTTTTCTGAGCGAATGATGACCCAGTATTATGCTTTTAAAAGGTCTCCGATGTAGCACTTTTTCACTTAAGTCAAGTAAAAAGGAGACAACTGCATGAATGAATCAAAAATTATCCAAATATAATTCAATGAAAAGTTTTATATTATAGAATTATTACCATCAAAACTGAGTACCGAACAGCTTTCTTCTGCTTGTATAGTAACTGTTAAATGAAGAGATTTACCGACCTCACTAAAATGATAAGTCACTAGATAGGAGCGATGTATTTCGTATGTATTAGCACACCATTCTACAAGATATTTTTTCAGAAATTTTTATCGTTCCAAAAAAATTGTAGGAGCGATGGAAGTTTCGTATGTATTAGCACACCATCAGATTTTCATGGGGTGAATTGAAATAATATTACTTCAGAAAATGCTAATTTATCGTTCACAACAAAGGGAAATTGTAATGGTGTCAAAGGCTTGAAACATCAATAAATTCTCTCATTAAGACGCATTTCATACAATGAAACTAAAATTAAATTCCATATTTCGTTTAGCAGTAAACTTTCAATGATCACATAATATTCCAATAGCCAGTTATGAATGTTATTACAAACTTCTGAAGAATCCTGTACAATTACTGAAGTGCAAACGTCATATTTATGTGGGTTTATCGTAAAAGATTGTCAAGATTTCAAACGATTTAGAGGTCATCTTGAAACGGTGGGCAGGACTGAACCATTCGGAGACAATCTTCTCATAATAATATACACATATAGATATTTGTAGACACTTACATTTATTGTTATGGTAAGTGTTATGCACACAGATTGAATGACCAGTTACCATTGTACTTTTCTTCCGGGTTTCGAGTTATTTGAACGTAAAATTGAGTAAGAGTGCACCTGTAGCAAATGAAATTACACTATGGAAAGTCAGGGCGAATTATATCGAACCGTTTACGAAATAAATTCTATGGTTGTATTTCGAAAAATTCTTCGAGTACAGATAAAACAAAAAAAAAATAAGTACCAGAGTGTATCACTAACTACCTAACTAAAATTTGCTCCTCATTTTCATGCATTGAAATTATAAATTCACTCTAGATATATATATTTATTAAATTGTTACATTTAGGATGAAAACAAAAGGAGTTAAACAAGAGGGAACAAAAGAATAAAAATCGAAATAGAGGGTAAAATTAAATATCCACTAAAGAATCTGACAAAAAATTCATCGAAACATATTGAAAAATTCATGTAAATATAGTAGTTCTCAAGTTAAGCGAGAATTCAATCTCAGTCCTTTCAATACGTCTCTTAAATTTGTCATTAACTTAGAAATTGAAGGTAGAACTTGTTTATTTCTCGTGTCATATATGTAAAAATCTGCATTTGAACTAACATTGTTATGTTAGTTATTATTATTAAAGTATGATGTTATTCAACTTATAACTATAAATTAGGCATTCGTTGAAATGGAGACGAGGATTTCTACATGTGAAAATGCATATATGCAGTATTTAATTGAAAAATCCTTCTTCGAAGTTCAAAATTCCCATTGCTTCAGAAGTATACCATATCTTATGTGTGACTCAATTAACGCGAAATACTCTATTGAATATAAAACAGCTATTAGCAATACAGCAATATAGCAGCATAGCTACAGAATTAGCCATAATAGAAGAAGAAAACAACAACAAAAAATTCAGTATTTCTTAAATCTCAAGGAAGAATAAAAAGTTTGTTATCGAATACGATATGTGGGTATTTCGAAGAAATACGAAATGAATGTAAAACAAAGTGTCTACTGTTTCAATACGACTGTTTTCAGATAAAGAACCCCTGTCAAACAGCGATAAAACGTCTTCTTCGGTAGTGGCAATGATAAAATTGTTTGAAGAATTGGTGGGTGCATAGTTTACATCAGATAAATCAGTTTACCACTGACGCAACGTTTCGTTAGATCATGTTTCTGACATATGTCGTATAGAGTAGTAGATATTATTGTGCTGTGTAAATCGACAAAACGAAGGAATTGAATTTCACGACAAATTAAAACATATGTCGATAATAAGAATTAGAATCTGACAGAGCCAGATGAAACATTAATGGTTATAATCTTTTAAAATCAGAAAATTGACCTAAAACGATCTAGATTGTTTCATTTGGTTACCTTATATTACTATTGCAATTGATTTTAATTTCATTTTCGTTAACTTCATCAACTAAATTTCATTAATTTCTGTTGACTACGTATGAGTTTGTAATAGATAATATTTTATATTCATAAATTAGAGGTAATAATAAAAATACTTGTCTAAAAATCACTGACTGAACAATTCTTTATTCGACTAGTTTCGCCTTTTACGGCATTATCATTCTTGATAATAAATTCTTATTACCTCTCATTTAAATATGAACCATCACAGAGTTGATTCATCGTTCATTGAATTTATTTTATTTATAGTTTGTTCCATTTAGTTATTGCTTATTACTATTTCAATTCATTTTAGTTTTATTTTCGTTTAATATATTAGCTTTTGTTCTATTTTTTCTGTTTTTTTTTAGATTTTGTATTATTTGTAAAAAATTTATTATTTTTCCCTGTATTCAATATATATCTGTTCGGAATGAATGTATTATTATTATTATCATTATTAGATATTTCATCAAAAAACCTGCTCTCATACAAGTATTTTAGTTTTCTATTACCGACTTATTTCTCACAATTTTTATTTATAAGAAAAATAGTCATCATGTAAATTCTTCTGTCTGAAAAAGCTATCGTAATGATGAAACGTATCTAGGTTATAAGTCACAATTGTTAAATAAAGTGTGTGAATCTACAAAACAGTGTTTTCGTTATCATTTTAGTGACAAGTGTTTGATGTTATCAATTTTATTTGCAATATAATTTTCGGAAGTCATGAACTCAAGACGTAATATCATTTTTGAAAGGAAATTATGAATTCAATACTCCTATATACAGTATCCATCAATTCAACATCCAGATTGTGCATTTTCATCTTTATTCAATGTTTGGTAGACAATTTGAATTTCTAAATGGCACAAAAATGTTTCGCTTATCTCTTGGTGAAACATTATGTTAGAAACAATGAATTAAAATTAACACATTTGGCTCAAGCTTCACTAAATATATTGAAAACTCTACATATGTTTCGGGTTTTACCAAAAACAGTTTTTCCCAAATATTTTTCTGTATATGAAATTATGATAACAATAATATACAGAAAAAATCACTAGTGAAATGTAAGTGTTTGATTACCACAAAAATTCACACACCTAGATATAGTAAGTTAAAACAAATTATACTTTTCAGTAAATCCAACAGGTGGGAACTAGAATAAATGAATAATATAATGTCAAATGAAATATGTATTAGATTAAGCTACTTTAAGATACTTTATATGTCAGTAGACACCCTATGAATACTTTTAAATAAAATTTTGTTCACTTGACCTATATCGATCTCGGCTTATTATACTGGTGGGTTCGATTCCTACCATGATCTTAGGACCAAATCGGCGTTAAATTGAAGGAACAACTTTCGTACAAGCACAATAGTGCTTATAAAAGGGTTAAAAATAACTACCATTCGTTAGAATGCTTTAAATGAAGGGTTGAATTCGGTAAAACCGAATTAGGGTTAGGTAAGGGCGAAGTTTCCTCCTTCGACGGTGTGGCAACCTTAAAGGGTGGCAAAGGAGCTGCAAATATTTTAAACAGTGACTTAAAGGGCAGCACTTCATTTTTTCGCCCGAGACGAAGAAGCTCCGGCCCTGTTATCATTTTAACGAGTTCTGAAGGATTTCAAGAGAATCGAAACAGGTCTTGAATCGAAATGACTTGAGATTCATCAGAGAAGGTTTACAGAAGTGATGTCAATCGTTATGTTGCACAAGAGCGTTACAGAAATTATCGACCTATGATGAAAATTTTATTGTTTTTACTTCTAATTTAACTACTATCTCCATAAATAACTCAATAGCTTTGTATTAAACTAACAATCTATTCTCATTAAATCAGTTCACATACATGGAAATTGCATATTTCCAATTCGCCATCAAACAAAAAACGGGCTTGCGGCAATAACCTTCTAGAAAACACATAACATATAAATGATTTAGGGTTAATCTACGAGATGAATCTAGGATATATCCTTATTCACTTTCAATAAAGGTAATCTTTTTGTGTTGCTGCAATTACCTGTAAATGTTATCAGTCGTTCTGTGATAGCCTCGAGGTGTATCGCTATTTCGTATACACACATTCTAACACGATTCTTCGGGAGTCCTTCGCGTCCAATCTCAATCAATCAATAAATCAACGAGACCGAAATATTCGTTTTGTTTGTCCAGCCTGAAATTGGCCTTAATTATATCTGCATAGTTTCGTTATTAGGTTCGAATTATCGCACGAAAATTTTCTACGCCAATCGGCAACGGCTCTATCGAAGAAACATTTCACAACTGGTAATTTTCGCCCACTGAGAAATCTGAATTTCAAATTAGCCTTTTCACGGTACTAAGACGCAGTAATAGAAAGCAATATCTACCTTAGGTTATGCAAATCCACCTTGACGAAGAGTCGGAATGTTTTGTGATTTTATTACGGAAATAACGTGAATCCGCATTTTTTGAGAATATCACGAGAATCCGTCATTTAATTCGAATGAGACCCGATTCCCAGAGGAGCGTTGAAAGTTTGAGTGCAGATACTTTCACGTTGTCAGATCAATAACTAGAAACATTTTAATTGAGGAGGGAGATACGTGTTGAAATTCCATGTCAACTTAATTAATAATTTATACTTATTATTATTAAGTATAAAAAAATTATTATTATTTTGCTATTATTGGTAGCTAAAACTATAAACTAGTTTCGTTCGATGTTACCAATCTTTTCACAAGCGTACCGCCACGGCCTACTTCAAACAGGCCATGAAATGAGTATATGGCATTGTGGCGCTGGTGGTCAATGGAATTTTACAACCCCGCTGTTAGTTTAGCTTCTATACTAATGCAAGTAGGACGCTTCTCAAAACTTTCGCAGTTTGAAGTTGAATAATTTGAGCTTTTAGTATCAATTCTTATTTTTCAATTGTGTTTAGTGTAATACATGTGTTGTTGTTGATAATTTGTTTAAATCCCAACATCAAACTATAAAAAACAAAGTATTTTGTGTAGTTTCCGATTTCAGTGAAACGAAATCAATTGTGTTTTTAAATGATTTAAAATAAATGTGATTAATTTATCAATAGATTAGAAACATTATTGTGCATTTATAGAGAAATAAATCAATGTTATATTTTGTATTTTGATCAAGCTTATCTCTAAAAACATGGCAGTAAAACGAGAGGACAAATTAGAGGAAATAACTGTAATTCTAGGACTAAAACTCAAAACGACAATGGAAATTAACTGTCGTTGCATTCGTTTTATTCGTTTCAAACGTTTTGCATCCGCTGTTAGTTTAGCTTCTATACTAATGCAAGTAGGACGCTTCTCAAACCTTTCGCAGTTTGTAGTTGAATAATTTGAGCTTTTGGTATAAATTCTATATTTTTCAGTTATGTATAGTGTAATACATGTGTTGATGTTGATAATTTGTTTAAATCCCAACATCAAACTATAAAAATTAAAAGTATTTTGTGTAGTTGCCGATTTCAGTGAAACGAAATCAATTTTGTTTTTAAATGATTTAAAATAAATGTGTTTGATTTATCAATAAATTAGAAACATTTTTGTGCATTTATAGAAAACAAATCAATGTCATATTTTGTGTTTTCATCAAGCTTATCTCTAAATACATAGCAGTAAAGCAAGAGGACAAATTAGAGGAAATAACTGTAATTCTAGGACTAAAACTCAAAGCGACAATGGAAATTAACAGTCGTTGCATTCGTTTTATACGGTTTTCTATCTTGTCACGGTTTTCAAATTACCCAGCATTATAGAACATCACAAAGCGAAGTAAATACCTACGTAATGAAATAGGTATATTTATAAGCGGAAAATAAACATGACGAGAGCACGTATTCAGCAAATGAATTAATTTTTTGCAATAAGGGTGTTTAATAAACGTACAGCACAATTCAAAGGATTATTCATTGGGATATTCTGGGACCCTCTCGTCTTATTCAAGAAATTTTCTGTCCTATGATAATTTTCCAAGTACCCCTTTGTTTCGAAGATGTCAAACATTCAAGGGGTTAATCATCAGCCTATTCCAACAATATTTCGTAATCTGATGACAAAAAACTCATATAATTCGAATATACTTACTATGTGAAAAAATTTGCAAAGGTGACAACATTTTGTAATTAAAAACTAAATGAAAAGTTACTGATTCCACAATAAATGTAAAAAATGACTTCAACCAAACTGAAAAATTGTCTGGCTGAAAACTGAGTCTTTTGAATACCATAAATAACTTCAGATTCTCCCAGAAAAAACAATCCAAAGGTCTGAAGTCTGCAGATCTAGCAGGCCATGCATGTGGCCTACTTCGAGCAATTCATCGAGCTCCTTATGTTATTGAAACCTCACGTAGAACATAGCACATTGGATTTCTTGTGGTGTATCATCCGAATCTTCAGGCAGCGTCTCTTTCAAACAGTTGCCATACGCCTCATCAGTTAGCCTCAGTGGGTGAAATATCAGTCCAGTTAGATAGTCAACCAAGAATTCAACCCAAAAAATTAACTATAACTCATGTTCAAATCATCATTCACACACCTTTGCAGATTTTCATTTGGTCACGTATGGTTATTGCAAAAATTCCCTCATGCACTTCTTTACAAACAACTGGCTGTTTCTTCTAAACAAATCGGTTCTTCAAAAAGGGTCATATGACAAAAGGATCTTAGAATAGGGCAAGGAATAACTCCTTGCAGTTCTGTCAGGTATTTACCCAACACCGTAGTATAAACTAGAGAAAACGAATACAGAGGTAAGCAATAAATCATAATTATAAAACAGATAAAGCAGAATATGGTGTATATTGTTTAGAAAACTGAATAAAATATAATTGGCAACTTAGAATAATTAGGTAATCACCGACTTGTTAATAATATTTTTTTCTATTATCTTGTATTTTATTTTTTTTTGATATATCTTTTCTTCATTGTGATTTCTAAAATCTCGATATACATACCGTTATTTTAATATTTTCAATTTTGATAACATTCACAAGGACCAATTGCATATATTTTTCTCACGAAATTATTTCAAAAACATTTTTGATAATTGAAGAAAAAACTGTGTATATTTTTCTTACGAAAATTAATTGTTCAAAAATATAATTCATGTTGTGAAATGAAATTAGCGTTTACCTGTTTATGTTTTCAATAACTATTGGGTAATTTCTTCGACTTTTGTCAAAGTGATGTGTAATATTCAAGTAATATGGTGTTATCGTACAAAACAATTTCCATTGAAGACACATAAACTTAAAGAATTTACGTTTATGTGGTGGTTATATCATACGATTTGATTACTTTTCGAATAATAAAAAGCTAAAGCAAATATTTATTATAAAAGAATATTATTTCAAAAACGAAGAAATGAATTATACTAACAATTGATATTGAAAACTAATCAACAGGTCTGTTTAATTGAATGAAATAAATTGAAATATTGATTTTCCACAAAAAGGACATTGTATCAACGTAACGATCACCATTGCGTGATACAAGCCTTAACTGTTGGAAGTTAACATCTATCCACTAAATTTTATCAGACGATGTAGGTCGCTTCCTTAAACATTTCAATGTTGAGGACACGCAAAATTAATGACTTTGTTGCATGACATCATTTGTAAATATTTCGATGGATATTCCTCTTCTTAAATATTGGCTAACAAAAGAAAAGTCTTATTGAACATAAACTAAAGAGATTTCTCAAATAGAATTGAATGATACTAATTTAGTATAGTTATAAAAGATTTCCTAACACGAAAAATGAATAGAAAATAATGAAATTTTCAACAAATTTTCAAACACAAAAGCGAGAGAAAATTACTGACATATTTCAGATTGCTAAATCATAGTCGATAATAACTCTTGATAGTGGATAAACAACCCGAAACATATGTTCAATCAAATTCATTTTCATACGAGAGTTAACCATGTGTTTTAAATAAAATAATTAGGTACTGAGGTACTACTATATTTTTGGATATATTTTATGTATTTCGGTAACTTCTATTGGGAGAAAACACTACCTCTATTAGCATACTCTTCCGCTGCTATGAATTATTGTAACAAAATCAACATTTTATAAATACAATTAATAAGTTAACTTCTCCTGTCAGTTGCCTGCAGTTTATTCAAATATTTATCATTATAATATGAATAGTTATATATCATTACATAAAGTGTGACGTAAAAAAAAGAAAATTAAAATTCTACATTACAATTAGGCATTTGAATTTGGAACTGAATTTTCAGGCCATCACGAATAAAATCTGTTGAAAGATTAGACACAAAAAAGTTGAAGAACAAAACAAAAATTATGCCAATAAGCTCAAACATGAATTGAAATTAATGCTCATTGGAGATGAAATCCAAAATTATGCAGGATATCCTGGTTAAGCCTGAAAATAATGAAATGGTAATTGAAACAATAAATGAAAAGTTTTCATACTAAACAAAACTCATATAAATTAAAGCCAGACTTGAGCAAATAGAGAAGAATCGGAATGGGTAGAAATGAAAGTGAAATGGAAAGTTTGAGAAAATTTTATGTCACAGAAAGTGCATAAAGGTATACCATTTTTTCTATAAACATTGAATATTATACTGTTTATTCATTTTTTTTAGTTTATTAATATTAAATTTTTTCATTTTTATATATCCATTTTTATTTATTTGTGTCTTGTGTTATGTTTTTGTGTTATTTATATTTCATGGTAACTATTCCACTTTGTGTAAATTCTCTTTAGTTTCTATGTAACTTATTCATTTTTTTTTTCAATCGTTGTTCCCGAAAAATCCTTGCCTAATGCAGTGTTCACTCATTTTCTTTCAAATTTGACATTTTATTCTAATTATTACCTTGCCTCTTATGTATCAGTATTTTCAGTTCCTTATAGGTAAAGTTAGTCAAATATTAAGAAGAAAATAAATTGTTCGATCGACAGAAATAAAGTATGAACGCTCTATCCATAACTATATTGACTGGCAAATCTCACAACATCCAATCTCTAAGCATTTTGAAAGCTTGGAATTATCGATTCTTCGAAATCAAACTACCCTTTTATTAAAATCAACCGTCCATAATTTCCTGGCGAAGCATTGTGCATAGCAAAAATTAACGAATTCAAAAAACGTCTCACAACTAGAAACGATAAAGATAAGATGACGATCCCTAGAAGAATAAACCATAATGCATTAGTTTGCTTTCTTTGTACGATGGAGAATGAAATGATCATTGGTATGCATAGGCGCCAACCTAAAATATCCGTTGTAAGAACATTGAAACAACAATTAGTATAAATTTGCATTCTGACTTGATTATTATCGCCATTAAGCGAAGATTAAATGATAGTTATTTTTACAGCGGAGCGACAAAACAATATTACATATTCATCAGGTACTTGATGCTAAGAACAAGAATGGATCAATTCGAGATATGCGATTTTTTTAAACGGATATTTCAATACACTTTCAAAAAAAGTTCTGTTTGTCTGTCTACAAAAACGCAAAGAATTTGATTCGCAAAGGGTATTGCCAATTGGTATGATCTAAGGTAGTCTAGTTGTTGGGAATTCAGTCGATATGCAACATTACTTGACGGTGGATCGAAAAAATTTTCCATACAATCATTCGGCGATCATATCAGTAGAATATTTTGCAATAAATGATGCGCCAAGCATTCCTATTATTCGAAAATGGGCTAAAAGTTGTGAAAAAAGAGGCAGTTCGTTAAAAAACAAAAATTGGTGAGACCAGATCATTAAATACTTGAGAAAATCTTAACCACTTTTCTAACGAGGGCACAACTTTCTTAGTCGAAGTAGCGCTAGTATTTCAAATGCAGAAGAATCATTTTTACAACGCACTTCTCCCAAATATCTAAAGTAGCGCCTCAAAAAATTTCAAATGGTGCAAGAATTCAAACTACAGGGCGATATAGGCTTGACCTTGTAAACCAGGGAATACAAGCAAAACTGGATGATAGCTATGAGAGCAGTACAAGAATGAGACACTTTGTACATGTACATTAGTACAAATTTTTGAGGCTAGAATTGCCAAACTTCCAGGCTATAACCAATGAATATGTTCCAGTAGGATGCAGCAATATTGGACACAGTATTGGCCGTGTGTAAGTATCCTCGTCCAATACTTCTGTGCCACAAGTACATGAACTTATTCCTTTGAAATGGCTACAAACTAGAAGCAACATTAAATAACTGAATATATGTCATGATTTACTTGCTATGGACTCGCGAGTCTAAACGCAAAGCTGCCATTGTGAATTTTAAAGTTTGAGTAAATGAGTGGCATCTATTCCAGGGTTTACTTCTAAATGAATTCATTTTCAAGGAATAAACGTTCGAAAGCAGTAATTCGAATTGAAAAAACATTTCTTCGATAGAAAACTCTCCTTTCTTGTGTAATATTTTACCGAATTTTATTATTATAGCGATTATTCCACATTGGGTGAAATATTGACATAGAAATCATAATTTTTAGACCTTTGTTTTTGCTTTTTGCCTCTCGAAAACGCTTCATCCTCACCAATACGTTCCTTCTTTCATTTTAGGTGAAATGTTAGGTTAGAGCGATGTTTTTTGCTTAAACTTCACATGTGCGATTTTATTGAGAAACTCGGTTCGGTCTTCGAGTTTATCTATACCGATCTATTTTAGATCTCTTTTATTCAGAGCCCTATTCACATTTTGTTATTATATGGGCTATTTTTTTGCTATTATGGAGTACATTCCCATTTTCATGAATATAACATATAACGGGTGTTTTTTAGAGGTATAGAACTTGTTGGCATTACTGTTGAAGATGGCGACCGATTTAACAGCTGAGAAGTGATTTATTCCCAGTTTGTTTTGGCAATTCATCATGAATAGACTCACGCCTGAACAACGCTTGCAAATAGTGCAATTTTATTTCGAAAATGATGGTTCTGTGAGGAATACGTATCGCGCGAATTTTGTTTAGCGATGAAGCGCACTTCTGGTTGAATGGCTACGTTAACAAACAAAACTGCCGCATTTGGAGTGAAGAAAATCCCCAAATGTATGTCAAAACACCCTAACATCCAGAAAAACTGACTGTTTGGTGCGCTTTATGGGCTGGTGGAATCATTGGTCCGTACTTCATCAAAAACGATGATGGACAGAACGCTACAGTCAATGGTGATCGGTATAGAGCCATGATTACTAACTTTTCATTCCTGAATTGAACAACCATGATGTCCAGGAGCTGTGAACAAGACGGCGCAACATATCGCACAGTGCCACAATCGATTTATTGAAAGACACGTTTGGTGACCGCCTAATTTAACGTTTTGGACCTGTGAATTGTCCTCCAAGATCTTGTGATTTAACACCGCTAGACTACTTTCTGTGGGGCTATGTGAAGTCATTGGTCTATGCAGATAAGCCACAAACGCTTGACCATTTGGAAGACAATATTCGCCGTGTTATTGCCGATATACGGCCACGAATGTTGGAAAAAGTCATCGAAAATTGGACGTCCAGATTGGACTACATCCGAGCCAGCCGTGGCGGTAATATGCCAGAAATCATATTTAAAATGTAATGCCACAAGATTATCTTTCGAATAAAAAAAAATTCCTGTCAATCGAATGATCCATCGTTGTTTTATTGCAATTTGAAGTTCTCTACCTCTAAAATAAACACCCTTTATTATACTACGAACAGGCTACGGTCTTTGTGAGAAAACATTATTGAAAAGATAGATCTTAAAATTAGAATAGTTACTATTGTTTTACCTATATAATTGTATTACGAGAACTTTTATAAAGATTATTATTATTATTTAAATTATTGAAATTTACCTACAACAGTTACTTCGAAATACTAGTCCTACAAAAAAAACTACCAAATGTATCAAAATCGAATTCTTAAACAAATTACTGGTGATTATTCAAAAACTGATATATGGAGACAAACGTAATGATGAATATATTTGATCCTTATCTCGGACATAAAATTAATTCAGAGCTGTTTGTCATATTCAGTATCTACAGCAAATATTTAGACATTTTTCAAGGTTTGCAAGTTGAATAGTTTACTTAGTTTGGTAGTGCCAATAAAAAACTGTCGCGCGACTCAATGCCAAATAAGTTTTTCAGGTACAATTTTCGAAAATAATGAGACAAATACGAACAAATAAATACTACAACATAAATCAATCCATATTGACATATAATCCATTTGACATAATAGCCACCATCGTAATTTATTTCAGAGATTATGTCATGATTGAATTTTATCAGATGTTAATAAGAATGAATAAAATAGAGAGGGAAAAAGTGCGTAGGACTGAAAACAATCAAGTGAAGAAATTCGCTTCGAAATGAAGGGCATTCCAGAAATTAATTTTATTTCATGAGAAGTCAGTGGCGTACCATATGCAATAAAAATATGCAGGTCATATTTCGCACGTACTTCACTGGTGAAATTCAAAGAAATGTAGTACTTTGAAAAATGTTAAATTAATTGAAATATCTAGACTTGTATCACAGATATGATTTAAAAATAGTTTTCTGTGTATTAGAGCGCAGTGAGGTATTGTAAGGCAAAATGTAGCTTCAAAAAATGGATTTCTATATGAATATGTCACGAAATAAGCGAACGATTTGCTTTATATTTTAGCATAAGAGCGCGAAATGAAAATTCGCGGGATTGACTGTAAAAAAAACATTTGTTTCGCTAGAAGTTTACCACCGTATATATCAAAGTTTAAAACGTTTAGGATCTGAGTCCATATGAAGTTTTCCTCTTTAAATTGACGTAACAATCATTATATATATATTGGCGAATGATTCGGAAACACCCTGTATATAAACGCCATCCCTTTTCATCAGCAAATAGTCACGAAACCTATTATTTTGAGAGAAATGTACCTAAAAAAAGATCAGAATAACAAAACCCACTTCAACGTCGAGAATCTAACTACGTATTGTATTCCTTGCCTACTTTTTTAATTGTTCACATTATTTGAAATGGAACTAAAGTACGGAAGAGTACATTTTTCATCATGAAATGCATAATTTGAATTCTTATACGCTTGAAGAAATCAACAACGAGAACTAGAGTGCCGCACTTAACGTTTCATCCTTAGAGCACTCATTATTTCCAGGAATTCGCGAAAATGGAAGTCTCCTAGTACATGCATTCACTGGAGACACTCTAGAATTCTACAACGAGGACATATAACAAGAATCTGCCTTGTTACGACTGTATTCTACAAGAAGTAAAAATGTGGAGGATTTCAATGAGTGTATATAAATCGAGTTAAAGTAGAGGTCCATTCGTATAACCACGTTATGAGTCTCTTCTCTCAACAATTGGAGAAAATTGCTCTTCAACAAATACATAATAATGTCTCGAATTGTAATTGGATACTTTAAGGTCATCCGGAAATAAAAAATTCGGAGAATTGGGAATGCTATTCATATAAATTTCATAAAAAACATTTGGCTTTGCTGAACAGAATTATATTAATTGCTTGACAGTTGTTTCGAATGTTTATCCAATTTTCAAAAGTACCTACTACAGAAAAAATATCCAAGACAAAAATTTCTGTATTTTGATAGTTCACCTGCTTTATAAACGTAAAGGGGAGGAATGGGGTTGAAAGAGAATACCGATACTTTGGATCAAAGTATCAGAAATATAATGAGCGACTGACACTTCAAAAATAAGATGTGAATGTTTTTGAGTAAGAGGTTTCAGAACAAAACAAAATACGATAAAGAAAATTGAGATGAAGAAAGCAATAGGGAGGACAAACTGAAAGTGAGTTGTTTTCATTTATTATTGGTCATTGCCGTAAGTGTGATTATCAAATTTCCAATTGTTTAAAAAGATCCAGAATTGTCGCACTCGCAGCTGAAAGGATACACTGTATGTTCTGGAAGAATTGGAAATTTCTGTATCTTACCAACGCCAAAAACAAATAACGAAAAATGATCACTTCAACACCTTTAATTTGTTGCCATAAGTATTATTTCGTGTTCATTTTCTGTATTGTATTTATTGCAGAAACTTTGGCTTTTTAAATTCAATGCCATCTTAACCTGAACTTTCATCTCCCCGTTTCCAATACCTCTATCGTAAGTACCGTAATTCACCCTCTTTCTTACCTTTTCCTTCCCTACTTCTGCCCCACT
Source organism: Henosepilachna vigintioctopunctata (assembly GCA_030704895.1). Taxonomy (NCBI): domain Eukaryota; kingdom Metazoa; phylum Arthropoda; class Insecta; order Coleoptera; family Coccinellidae; genus Henosepilachna; species Henosepilachna vigintioctopunctata. The sequence continues at coordinate 342,511 of JARQZJ010000031.1, read as the reverse complement.
TCGGTAGCAGGTTAAGATAAAAAATATATAAAATGTTAATAGCAGTAATTCAAGCAATTAGTTCATTTCGTGAAACTAACCAAATGTGCTTTTCGTTCAACTTCATTTAATTAATCAATTTCATTTTGATTTTCAGAACGGAAAATTTTATTTCGAAAAGAATTCAAATTTCAAAAGTATTTAATTTATCAATTTCATTTTGATTTTCAGAACGAAAAATTTGATTTCGAAAGGAATTCTGGTCAAAACTGACGAAAGCTTTGAGAAATTTCACAATTCACCAAATTCAAAACACTAAATATGGAAAGCAAGTACACTTGTAGTTGACTTCATAGTCGAGTAGTTTGAATAGTTTGAAGATCCCTATCAAACACCTTGAAGAGTAAAATACTGAGACTTATTACCAATATGAATAGATACACCAGAGCAGATGTCCTAAAGTAAAAAAAGCTGAAATATCACCCCTAGAAGAATAAATTTATTTATTTATTTGACATAAATCTACAAATCATCATGTGTGATGTTAACATAGATATATTTTGTTAGGTACATAGTATTTCATAATATTAGCTGTGCGAAATTTAAGAACGGTGATTTGTTTGCAACTATTGCGAGGTCAACCCATCCATAATGTGTTTTCCCTTAGTTTTTTGGTAATTTTTTTATATCCTGTTACTCTTTTATTTGAGTAGGTAATTTATTGTAGTAGGTGGTAGCCTGGTAGACGGGGGAGTGTAATGCTTTGTTAGTTCTTATATTGTTTAGCTGATAGTTTAGGTTGTGCCTCGTATTATGATCATGTATTTCTACTCTTTTTTGAGCGTAATATTTTCTTTCAGTAGTTTGTTATCTATTTGATGAATCATTTTCTAGTCTTCAATTTTTTTCATTTGTTTAATGTTCGGTAGGTTGACAATTTTATAAAGTTCTTTTGAAGAAGTGTTGTAAGGCAAGTTGTATATGGCCCTGTTCTGCTTGCGTTGAACTCTTTTTTATATTCGAGACTGATATATTTGATCATATACTTAACAAGTAAATTAATGTTGAGTGTATATAGGAGAAGTATATTGATTTTTTGGCTCTAAGATTTAAATATGGGATTACTTTTCTGAGTGCTCTATCAGTGGTATTAATTTTTCAGTTATCTTATTTATGTGTTTTGTCCATTCTAGTTTTGTATCTATCGTTAGAATGTTGCGTTAATGAAATTGCTAATAAGTTTTATATAAAACAGCTACGGGTCAATGAATTGACGAATGGAATCACCAAAATAAGACAGCACAAACGAACGAATACAGACTCGTGAACAATTTGCATTACCAACATCTGCCAATCTTTCGAGGTAGAATCTACTCGTTATCATATCAGCTCCGATAAAGAGTGAAATAATAATCAATTATCAAAAGTACTTTCTTCTCAAATAGTTGTATGTTTATAAAATAACGATAAAAATAATATATAGAAAAAAAACCAGTGAAATGTAAATACATATTCAAATACCACATAACTTAAACTTTATTCACCTTTTTCGACATATATATATATATATATATATATAGTAATATACACCTTCTTACTATAGTAATTAAGTTGAAGCAAATTATATTTTTTAGTAAAATCGACAGGTAGGAACTAGAATAAATGAATAAATATAATGACAAATGAAATATGTATTACGTATTTCATTGACTTGACATATTGACCTGACTGAATATCCCTCATTAGGGAGACATACCTACCTAGTTTCAAACCCCGGTAAGACATGCACGTTTGTAGAAGTAAACGCTATTATTGGTTATAATAAGAATATGTCGGGTGATTTACATAGATACATATCAATTGAAGCCAAAAAAAATTGAGTGAAACAAAACTAAAACAAGATAATAAGTAATATAAAATAAAATAGTATAATAAAATTGAATACTTAATTAAAATCGGTATATAAGCAACTAATGGTGTATGATTTCGAGTAACAACCTTCGAAATGTTATCTCTATGAGACATTTTATTCTAAAGAACGACAAATTTTAATCGCTAAAAACGCACAATTTGGCAATTGTCATTCTGAGAATGTGCATCAATATTTCTACTTATAATGAATGTTGATATAAACGGAATGGCTTCATTAGTCACGGTCTTACTCATCAATTCGTCGATTTATAGTTGAAACGCTATTCACTGATACAATTTCAATTAATTTGTTGGTATTTTAACGCCGAAATTACTGCGGCATGTTCACTTAACTGATATTGATTTCAAGGTCAAACATACCCTATACAAATGAGTATTCAACTTGACAAGTTTTAAGCTGAGCATGTGAAATGGTAAACATTCCGATTTAACTGTTTACAATATTGGATTTGATTTCGCACAAAAATCATACTAATAGAGATTCGTAAATTGAGTGAGAAATTATGTACATATTTAATTTCTCTGGTATAATCTGTTTAGGGATTAACACTATAATATTGAACTAAATTAAAAGATATAATTGTTTTTAATAAAATGTTTTTTTCTGTTGAATTTTAGACATTATTAATTTATGCTTTTCATGCACAGTTTCTTAGGTAAAAATATTTTGTTTGATATTAAAATGTCTAATTATTAACAATATTCAGCCATTGAGACTGGTACAACTTCATATTGCTCATAATTAATGTGTTGTAACTTGCAGTGGTCTTAGTAAATAGAAGGAAGTAAATACACAGAGCTTTTATATTATTAAATTAAAGCCCATTTCATGTAGATAATTTAGGAAAAAAAAAGGTCTTGATTATCTCATTCCCTTGTCGAGATATTACATTTTACGCTAAACCTTGTTTGTAATTTTAAAATTTTATAATGTCCAACATATAATTTTTTTTAAATATTTTGTGTTTCACTTGGGGTTCTGTTGCATTTTTTTTACAATTCTTCATACTTATAAGAACATGCCTCAAAAATTTCAACAAGATAGGAGGTTAAATAAGTGAATGAGAAGTTATTTTCTACTCCAATACACGTTTTATCTGGCCTTATCCGAGGCTCAGAAATTTAAGAACGCCAAAACTTTAAAGTGCCATTACTCAAAAACTATGTGAGATAAAAATTTAAATTTGGTGGTGTTTTACATATCTATACATAGAACACCTAGACCAAGTTTCATAAAAATTTGAGTCAGTGGGATAAAACGGCCTGGATGAGTTGACGTGGAATGTCCCTATATAAAAATTACATTCAGATAACTTGCGTACTTTCTGTAAGTATTTGGACTGTGTTCGAATCACAAGTAAAATATCGAAGGTTGTGTAGGTCAATAAATGAATGCATTAAAATGGAAATAATGCGTAATGTTCAAAGATTACAGCCCTGCGAAATCGCATTTGAACTGTAAGTCCGAGTCTGATGATTGCTAAATAAGAAGTTTTTTTGTTCCCTAAAATTCAATTATCGTTATCAAAACATTAGATAAGTTCACAATGAAATTATTCATCCTTTGTACTTTATGTCTAGTTTTGATTTTTGTCAAGATAACGCAATTACACACTTGACCTGATTTCATAATTATCATCATTATTTTAAGCAATAGTTTCATTTTAAAAACTAAAAATGTTTTGTTAATAGAGCCCGATATTTTCAAGATTAAATCAAGATTAGATTTTAAAAAACCTTACGAAAAATTGAATACAGACGCGGAAGATTTGAAAAAAATATTTTGACCTAAGTGACACCATTCATATCTCAACTATGAATATTGAAACTTGAACATTGAAAGATGTGCACTGAAGATAAAAATTAATTAGTTGCAATACGTAAGAATTTCTAACTGTATCCATGAAAAAAATTACAGAAAATTTGATCCAAATATATATAATGAATTATAATAAATACTTAATATCATTAAATATTCTTCAACGAATCGTAAACTAGTAGTGAATTAACTCGTAATTCTCAAACACCTGCATTGCCAAGAAACTGCAAAAATATTCAATTTTATTAGTGTACCTATAAAAGATTGGGCTTTTACTAACATAGTTCTTAAATATTGATATATGAAGTTAGCATAGGTTTCGCTTGCTAAAACTAATATCTCTTTGAAGTTATTCTGTGAAAAATATATTGCGAATATGAAAAAACAAAAGATCTTGTCATGTTTTGAATTTTCTTCACAAATTTCGATCAATAATTAGTTACTTATGACGAAAAGTTCATAAATGATGAAGGAAACAAATATTTCAATATTTTTTCATGTCATAAAGAACAAAAATATTCACTCAGGACATTTTTAAAAAGTTACTTGTATCGTAAAGTAACAACTATAAAAACAAATTTTAGCTAAAAAAAATAGAATAAACTTTTGATTTTCCTAGACAAAATACTCAAAAATACACTGTAATTCAAAAAACGTACAAGGAAGTTCAATTTCGTGACGAAACTTGACATTACATCAGAGTAGCAAGTCTTTCATAATTTGGCTCAAACGAACACTGAAGGCAATTCTCAAAGACTACTCTGCGAATACTTTTGCCTCAATTGTGAACTGTTTTCTTTTTATATAATCCATAAATCAAAATTGGAATTCACATAAACATGATAAAGTTGATTGATGGTTTGCTGATCTGTTGTGAAATATGATTTGAAATAAATTCAATGAAAACACTTGGCTAAGTTCCACAGAAAAATACCAATTTTCTGACTATTGTTTCGGGATTTTGAACCATTATTTCAACATGTTTACATGAAAGCTTAAACGGAAAATTAAACAATAAGCAGGTCAAGACTACCATTTAGATATTTTACAGAAGGTAAAAATAAAGAACACATTAATGTTAATCTTCGCTCACTAGTTGTACAGTTCAACTTTTGAAACTGGGGAAACACCCCAAAACAATTGTCAAACAATATAATTTCGTGAAAATAAGCCGATTGTTTTTATTCAATTTATATAAATATGTGATTCAGAGAAAGCGTTAAAACATTCAACAATTTCCACGTTAAAAATTCAAATAATATCACAATTATAATGCTGAATTACAATGAACAATGAATTAATCAATTTCGTTTAGTGGGCTACTTTAAAAACTTTTGAGGTCTATCGTGATCGACATGTTGGCACCCCTGACATGTTGATGTCGAACAACCAAACAGTATTTGACGTCTTCTAATTCTTCCCGTCTTCGAATTCATTTCATATATGAGATAATTTCTCAGATAACGATGAAATATCATCAAGAAGATCAAACAATAAGAACAGAATCTACACAAACCGTGTCTCCTACTGCACTCCGGACTAATTGACATGAGTTCCTGTCTCGTTTATTTTTAAGACGTTTTACGTTAATGAGAACTTTTATAATCGTCAGGCAATTAATTATTTCACGTCATTTGTATCATCTTCGTTAATCTAGCACGCTAATGTGTCACACGGTGTGAGGAAACTCATCAACCTATTCTTTTTATACTTTCATAAAAGAAATTAATTTTTTCCGTAATTCTAGGGAATATTTACTACTTAGGAAATTATAAAATAAAGTTTTTCCATCACAACTAATCCAATTAAAAACCAATCACTCCAACCGCTTAATGTAATATTGTATAAAATAAAGTTTTTCCATCACAACTAATCCAATTAAAAACCAATCACTCCAACCGCTTAATATAATATTGTAAAAGATATTAAAATGTGATTTGAAACTCAAATTTCAAGAAAATTTTTCCATTACTTCTATTCTTAAAAATATTGTCGAAAGAATTGATTAGAGAACTTCAGACGTAACATTAAAATATTGTTTATACTTAAAAGTTTCTTCCAAGTTCGTGACGGCGAATATTGTCTTCCAAATGGTCAAGCGTTTGTGGCTTATGCGCATAGACCAATGACTATACAAAGCCCCACAGAAATTAGTCTAACGGTGTTAAATCACAAGATCTAGGAGGCCAATTCGCAGGTCCAAAACGTGAAATTAGGCGGTCACCAAACGTGTCTTTCAGTAAATCGATTGTGTCACGAGCTGTGTGACATGTTGCGCCGTCTTGTTGAAACCACAGCACCTGGACATCATGGTTGTTCAATTCAGGAATGAAAAAGTTAGTTATCATGGCTCTATACCGATCACCATTGACTGTAACGTTCTGGCCATCATCGTTTTTGAAGAAGTGCGGACCAATGATTCCACCAGCCCATGAAGCGCACCAAACACTCAGTTTTTCTGGATGTAACGGTGTTGTGACATACACTTGAGGATTATCTTCACTCCAAATGCGGCAGTTTTGTTTGTTGACGTAGCCATTCAACCAGAAGTGCGCTTCATCGCTAAATAAAATTCCCTTATGAAAATCGGGAACAACGGCAATCTCGTTTTGGGCCCATTCGACGAATCTACGCTTTGCTTGATGATCGTTTGGCTTCAATTTTTGCACGAGTTTAATTTTGTAAGCACGCCAACCAAGATCCTTTCGCAAAATCTTCCATAAAGTGGATGGACACAGGTCCAATTCCTGTGCTCGATGGCGGATGGACTCATTCGGGTCTTCCACAATGCTACGCTCTACAGTAGCAATAGCTTCTTCTGTACGCACTGTACGGCGTCTCTGAGGATGCGAGTTATCAATAAGAGTAAACGTGGTGCAAAAACGTTCCATGGTTAATCGAATTAACTGCTCTGATGGACGATTTTGTCGACGATAAAATGGACGTAGTGCGCGATACGTATTCCGCACAGGAACATTATTTTTGAAATAAAATTGCACTACTTGCAAGCGTTGTTCAGGTGTGAGTCTATTCATGATGAGTTGCTAAACCAAACTGAGAATAAATCACTTCTCAGCTGTTAAATCGGTCGCCATATTCAACAGTAATGCCAACTAAAAGTTTTATACCTCTTAAAAAAACACCCGTTACATATGAAAGCAGTAAATGTGAAAATCGACCAGTTTTAGTGTTCTGAAATATGCTAACCTCTTCTATCACCCACTTACGATTAATCATACAATCTCAAAAATTTCGGTTCGCATGTTGGAAAATCTAATACCAGGACATTTCTCCAAACACCTACCCTTCGCCGTATTAGGTGGGTCTGCGACATTAGACTACCTACATCGTCGGCCGTTTTATCGCAATCTGTTGTTATAAATGGCAGATGAATCTATTCAATAACGCGTCGTACAATAGACTGAAATGAACCCGTTCAACCGGGGAGGTGCAAGATCAGTGGACTGTATTAAAATACCTAATAACTGAAGTATAAATCTCATCTGGATGGGCAGTGGAGCGAATATGAAGCACATCATCCATGCATATTACATGACCAAATAACGGTAGACGATACTCGATGGAACAGAAGTTTTCTCACCCGTTCGTTTAACTGACTTTTCTGTCGGAAGTAGGAAATAATGAGCAGAACAAATGTTCGGAATATTCACGCTATTCAACTTGAATATGGAGTTCCGCAGCAGATTACACACGCATACAGACACCAAAGGTATATACTTCTATAATAACTTCTATACTTATCAAAATATACCTATAGCCTATGTCATTCATCAAATTTGTAGTTTTGATTTATTCATTACTGTCCGTGGCCCGCATGCGTTAAATTCGGAGTAAAACAATTGCCCTTTCCCTATACCATGAAGATTTCCTGCTATCTTTGGAATAATTGAATTCATATACTACATTTTTACTTATTTACTTTTCACATTTTTACCTATTTATTTTTACAACAATTTCAGTATTTACAGTAATTTTACAGTATTTGTCCACCATTAAATGGATATTACTATACATATAAACCTTCCTCTTCAATCGCTCTATCTATTTAAGATTATATTTTCAATATTTTCAGCAATAACAGGCTATTTTCAATGTTAAAAGTTTATTTCCGTTTACTCAGTTTATTTTTTATTTCTCAGTTGCTAAAATCTTTGTGTTTTTGTAATCAAAATCTTGTTTTTCAGTTATTTAATGTTTATTTAAGGCTGTCATTTGAGTTTTTGCATATTTATGTGCTTCAACTCATTCTTCAAGATTTGACGATGTTTGACCTATATAAAAAAACTCATACTGTTTATAATAAAACCTGCAATAATTGCAATAAATGATATATACGTCAAAAATCGCAAAATCTTGAAGAAAGAATTAAAGCACATAAATATGCAAAAACTCGAATAACTTGGCTTTTTTGCACCTCTAGTATGCAGAGGAATATTTCTGCCCAGCAGTCGCTTCGGAATTTTCTTAGTCTTCTTCACCACGAGGAAACCTCTGAATAACTCATGGTAATCCAGGTGATACAAATGAATGTAACATATTTTTCGAAAATTTTACATAGTTGAGATTCTATATTCGCATTCAGAAAACTTGAATTCAAATATTTATTTTGGGTTTTTGTGTGTGAAGTTTGTGAATCAAATGTTGGTAGATCAGATTAACGTTACATATCCCAAAACTCAATCTTTCCTGATCTACCATCAATTTCACACAAATAAATACAAAATAAATATTTAAATATAAAATTTCTAGAAAAGTATATAAAATAAATTTCACGTTGATATCCATTAATTTATAAAATTCAATTATTCTTTAGTTTTCACTAAGTTGTGATATGTAAAACGTCAACAAAAACTAAGATGTTTGCATTACAAATAGCCTATTTCTGCTAAAAATATATATATATCATAATAAATATATATATATATATATATATATATATATATATATATATATATATATATATATATATATATATATATATATATATTTATATATATATATATATATATATATATATATATATATATATATATAGAAATTATCACTATATACCTATCACTAATATAGTTGGAAGCTTTCTTGTCTGTTTATATTTTTGAATTTAAGCTAAAATTCAAACACTTAAACTTTTGATTTACACTTTTATTGACTTCTTCAGATGCTAACAGAATACTGACTTAGTGTAAATCAGAAGTTCAAGTGTTTGAATTTTATCTTATATTCAATCATAATGGATTTACGTCAAGTAAACGTCAACACTATTCAATCATTATATTTCAATTAAAAATTAACATTCTCAACAACACCAAACCTTGAAATGGAAAAAAAATTATTTTTGGTGGATGTTTCTCTCAAATTTTAAGTTCATCAAAACTTTAATGAATTATGTTCATTAAAATTTTGACAAAATCGATTGAAAGTTTTAAGAAAAATACATTTTATATAGAAATATCAAGTAAAAATGAAATGTCTCCATTTTAGATTTTTATAGCTGAAAATCGTTTTTAGTCAAATACTTACATGCTAAATAAATAATTCAATTTTACAAATTGCTATAGAGATTGCAATGGTTTCGCAAGTGTATTTCTTCAAGAAAAACCCTCCGAAAAACTCATGTTAAGCCAAGTGAGTATAATATGATTTATATAAAATTGAATTGTAAATACTTGCTTAGTTTAGTTTTAATATACTAACTTATCCAGAAAATTTCCAAATTTCAATATTTATTTTGTGTTATGTGTTTCAAATTGATGGTATATACGGAAAAACGAATTTTGAGATATGTCGTTTGGTGATGGTTGTGTGTTGATTCTATTAGTGTTATTTGAAAAGTTTCTTAAGTTTTTATAAATTCAATTGAGATGTTTCAAACCTAATCTTTCATTTAATTAATTTATATTTGTATAATTCATTTGTAGTATTTTTTAAATTTTGACGAATGTTAACATTTTTCAAATTTCTCTACATCGTCTTTCTCAGTTGCTGAAATATTTGTATTATACTGTAATTAAAATCATTTTTTTCGGTTATTTTGTGTTTACGTAGGGCCATAATTTCGCAAAACTATTTTTTGATAAAGTTACAATCTGTAGCGAAACGTCTAATAGAAATATATTTTTTTAATTGCAGCAGTAAGATCCTAGTTCACGAAATAAAACTTCCTAATTTGCTATAATGAAACAAGTTACCATGTCAAGCAGGTATTTATGAATCGAAACCATATATAATTGCGTAAACTCAAAAAGTTAAAACTGCCTAGCACAGTTTCAAACTTTTTTCCGCCATCTCACTGTGTTATGCTCCCATTTGTTTCCTATTAACGAATCTAAACCTGACGATACAAAAGGAGAACGTGGGTAGAAACAGGTATTAGGGAACTACAGCAACAAAGGAGAGATCAAATTTAGAAAATTTGAAAAGTAATAGTTGCTATATTGTATGAAGTGGGCTATTACAGGGTATTACGTGTTCATTTTATTATATAGCCATATAAATCAATCTGGACCATGAAGTCAAATAAATGAAAATATCTGAATACTTCTAAAACTTCGTAAAGTTGAATTTTTTTCGAATTGTAATCTTGACTTTGTAGGAGTACAAATGTTCTACTTTAATAGATTGACTAATACCTACACCTGCTGTAAAAGATTAACACCTACGTACTATATTCAGTTATCCGAAGACCCTGTAATATATAGATTTTTTTATCTATTCTTACTACTCAAGTAGCTTACTACTATAAGTTACTTGGTCGTCTCTGTAGAGTAGTGGGAGAGTGACGGACCCTCACGAAGTAGCGGGTTCGAATCCCGGGTAAGACATGGACGTTTGTGTATGTAAATGAGTTTCAGCGGTTGAATAAATAAATGATATGAATGGGTAATGTCCAAAGATCCAAAGAACCCAAAAAAAAAATTTTAAAAAAATCAAAATATGTTACTCAATACGTAACTTATTAACCTTTGAAACGAATGATTTTATTTTCAAGTTCTATCTGAAATTTTCAAAATTCTAAGAGATACAATCTATTTTTCATTATAATTCCTAAATATTTTGAACTTTCCTTTATATTTTTCGAAAAAAAATTCACTGAGGAACTCATTGGAATTTATTTCCATTTTATTTTGGTTGAATCTAAAATTTATTGGCGTACTTTGAAATCATTTCACTACGGCATTTATTTTACCAGTTTTCCGTCAACTCTAACTGAATTAATATCCTTATCCTCAATTTGATACTATCCTTGAGAGTTTTATTTTCGAAAATTGTTATTTTTAAATTAGGTTATGTTTGTCGGGTTTATCCAAGTGTTTTCAATAATATTATTACACTTCAGAATGCCTCTTATTAAATTCACTCAAGGCCAACGGCCCACTGGTTCCGACAAAAAAAGATGCAGCGATCTCTTTTACGGTACAATATTCGGTTACCTATCAGGATAATATACTACAAAAATAAAAATTGGAGGTGGCTAAATTGATGAACCATCATTCATCTTTCAATCCATCCAACATCTATTTGACACAATTCCTCCAGAAGGCAAGGCGTATAATTTCCGTATAATAAAATCATAAATAAACAGTTGTTTCACCTAGTTCGATTAGTTATACAAACAAAAACAAATACATTGAAAGAAATCCTATCAAATCGTGACCTTAATATCGGATATATTTGAAAAAGTATTCACGAAAAGAGTGTGTCGGTTGATGTTACAAAACTGAGATATTTCAGCCTGGTCGGCCAATTTTCGATAAATTATTCAGTTGCACAAGATGCGTTACCGTCCCAATTATTGTGAACTAAATTTAACGCCGTTTAATGTTTCAAAATGTTCTCGGATTAAGGTGGGTAATTTGGTGATAAATGGATTAAGCGATTCAGGTGTTTTTTATAAGTATTTCACAGGTGATCGGTAACTAGAATGAAAATCGTTCAACCAATTCAACAATGAACAGATAACGATGTAGAACCAAGTGGCATGATCTTTGTAGCATAAATCAACACAGCAGTTCTAATGCAAACTGAATCAATAAGTTGAAGTATACAAACATGCATTGCACATACAAAACTTCTATTGTCGGAGGCGATGCCAAAATAAATCTCAAGTTTCTCGCATAATATCACTCTTGAATATTTTGACATCAAAAGAAACAAATCAGAATACAAAAAATTTAAAAACCTGAGCCAACCGAATATTCAAACGAATCAATCAAAAAATCCTCAGTAAAAGAGATAATCGAGACAAAAATTAAGGATGAAAAACCTATCTCTAGAATGAGCTGAATGAAATAAATAATAAATCTTGCTACAGAAAATTGATATTGATTATATAACAATAGCAGCAACTTCAACTGAACACTTTTACGACAAAAATACTAACAACATTAGACTCGAAAGCAAATTCTGAAAGATATTTCGAACAAAAATTCGAAATACTCTGGAGCTTTTCTAAAAAACTTTCAAAGAAAACTTTTCATGTTCAGGAACAAGTCCGACTTTAATTGGAAATACTGCATTCCCTATATTTTGTTATAAAATTAAGTAGGTAGTCTCAGTGACTTATGAAAAATGTTGGGGGGTGTCCATAACAAGGGTTTGCACCGGGAAATTTTAAAAATTTTAGATGGCGTTTCTTTTTTAGTAGCGGGTTTTGAAGATTGTTAAGCATTTTGAAGTCATATCAAAATTGAAATGAAAAATATCAGTTTATTTTGTGACTTTACAAGGCATAATTAAGTAATAATTTCTTCGAATTATTGGGGGGGGGCCCGGGTCCCCTCAGGTCCCATGGAGTCGGTGCCACTGTGTAGTTACATATATTCAAAAAGGCTTTAGACTTTTAACAGGAACAGGCCATGAAATGAGTAAAGCAACAGTGGCGCTGGTGGTCTATTGGAATTTTACACCCCGTCATTAGTATAGTTTGTATACTAATGAAAATAAGACTTTTATTTGCATTATGCAATATTTTCAAATGGAAAGAAGTTCTTGTACAATTATTTGAGTTGGATTTTAGCTATTGACTTGAAATTGGATAAGTCGTGTTAAATTTGTTGATAAGATACGAAGATATTTCAAACAGAATGAATCAATCTTTCACATATTTAATCGAGAAAAATTTTTATTTAAAACAGGCATCCATTAAAATTAGTTGTGGTATGCTAGAAAATTTTTCAGAAAACAGAGATACTTGCTTAAATTCAAATCTACGAATTTTTATTGATCGAATAAAATTATCACTTCCGGAGAAAAAAGATAACCGTCTGATACGATAATTATGTTTTAACATAATGCACTCTTTGTCTCTGTGCGGATGATTTAATGCGGAATTACTCAATTTTTCCACAAAAAGTTATCTTCAATATCTGTGACATATCGCAATATCTGCAATTTTTATGTAAATAAGTCCCTCTGACTAATAGAAATATTTTTTACGCAGAGGGGATTAATCGAAAACGTCCTTGTTTTCTTGCTAATAGTTTACATTTTTCTCTTATAGAATAACACCCAATATAATTTCCAATGTGTTATAAATACCAATAATATTCTGAATCTGTTCGGATAGAATACACAAAAAATAATGAGTTGAAATAATGCTTGAAACTTTGGAAAAAACGAATAGGAGAGTAGACCACCAACTCGATTTTGGAATTCATCTCGACAATTCTGGGAATAAAAAAGGTGGAGAATATTCTATTTTCGATAGCTTTTGCGATATTCAATACACATCTTTATTTTAAATACACAAAAATATTTAAAATATCGCGAATCTATAAATTGTTCAAATTGAAAACACTCTTAACTACGTGGGTACTTGTTGAAGTAATTTGCAAGTTATCGAGGTTGAATTCTTCTTGAATATGATGTTCGAATTATTTCATTGAGTTCGCAAACAATGGTAATTGATCTAACTGCAAACAAATTCAGAGCTCGAAAACTTGACTTTGTGTTTGAAACTATAGTTTTACATGGAAAAAAATTAATTCCAAAGGTAATTAAACAACCAAAAGCAAACCAGCGGCATATGTTTCCCGTTAAGAACTAATTATTCGCGAAAAGGTCACGAACCTTTCTCAAAAAATAAAAGGTGAACGGTGCACTCCAAAGACAACCATAAAACAAAACACTGCCACACCTGCCGCCTCGAACGATTCATCATATTTTACATAAACCCACATAAATATTGTGCAATTCAAACAAAAAATCAACGAACCATACAAACAACGCAACCACAAAAATTGCGCACTAACGACCTGATCGAAAAAACGTCAAACTCGCGATATCCTATTTCCACGCACGTTTTTCAGCGCGAAAAGCACGGGACGGTACACATGCTGCGTGCAACGCGGTCGAGCTTACACTAGACGGCAAAGAACAGTCCGAGGACCTCGGGCTAGAAGTGTGTCCGCAACACTGAACTGAAAATACCTATACTTAGCGGTGTGCATGCTCACGTTAAAAGTGAAATTTCCTACGTCGGAGACACCGAATGTGATTGCTACGATGCGATGGGTATGACTGATCAGATCGTATTTATCAGTTCGAACCGTTTATTATCGCAACTATTAACACGGCCCGGGAGCTCTCTACTATTGCTAACCGATGACAAGTAGTTACGAGCTCGCAGTCACTCACTTGGAAATCTTACAAGAGCGCCTCCTACTTCTAGAATCAATTCAACACATAGTTTCGGTCTATGCGTTTGGTTTTTTATTAGTTCAAAAATTTCTAACTTTATTAACCGACAAACATGTTCACTGGAATGTTCATTTCAACTTTGACTGTTTACGTAGAATACTTATGACAGAGTACACAAGTAGACATAGTAGACGTTTATTAATCCTTCAAGACAATTTTAGAATGAGGTTCAAAATAAGTCATAATAAGTGAAAAATATATATCAATTCAAAACAAAAATTGACTCATATATTACTAACTACATTCGAATCATCAAAGTACCTACTTTGTAACATTAGATTAGAGTGTTGTACTCTATACCAGGGCTTCTTAAACTGTGGGTCGCGACCCCCCTGGGGGTCGCGAGACTACTGAAAGAGGGTCGCAAAAATCTGATACTTTTCAATCATTTTTTCAAAATTTTAAAATTAGTATACACACTACGTACATATAGTTTCATGTGTTCTTATAAAAAAATTGTTACAAAAGTTTATTTTTTCTATTGAAAAAAAAAATATATATATATATATATATATATATATATATATATATATATATATATATATATATATATATATGTGAAATGAATGGGTACGTATTTATATATTTCATTATATGGAGGAGAGGGTCGTTTAAAATTTCCTAAGCTTGAAGGGGGTCGCTATATAAAAAAGTTTAAGAAGCCCTGCTCTATACCAGGGTTCACCAACCGCCGCCGCCGACCCATTGTGCGCGAACCGAAAAAATATATCCCCAGCAGTATTTCTGTTGACGTCAATTCGCTGCAAATGTTTTCTGGAATGATAAAGCTATTCTGCAGATCGGAATGATCGATTTCCAAGAAAACACAGATTTAAAACACAAACATACGGAAGTTTCCAGTGAAGAGTTCTGGATACAATTTGTGTGTAGTAATAAATATCCAGAACTACAAAAATTAGCATTGAAGCTTCTAACTTTGTTTGGGTCGACATATCTATGCGAAGCAGCATTTTTCGAAGATGAACTTGTTAAAAATAAATTTCCATCTCGACTTACTGATGAAGATCTCCAGGATTTAATGTCAATAGCTTACACCAATTTCAATCCAAACTTCAGACAGATAATCGTCAACAAAAAATGTCACTTTTCCCACTGATATGTAATAACTTTGTAATTTCCGTAATTTCATTTGTTTAATAAATATGTTTTTCAAAAAATGTGTGGACCGCGAAGGTCATTTCATTTCTCAAAATGGACCCCGAGCGAAACTAAGTGGTGACTCCTGATCTATACCATGAATGTTTACTCAATGATCTACAATGATCAACACTAATAGAGTACGCTAAAACAGCCTTTTGTATACTTTTCTAGGGCCAGTCATGTAAAATTATGCGAACCAAGTAGCATAACCAAGAAAGTGTACTATATATTACACTGGGGAACAATTTGTAACATAATTTCTGTTGACTTCGATTTTTAGGCTGTTTGAGAGGTAAACTGACATGCTGATTCCAAAACTTTAATCAGTTTTTTTATCACGTCAAGTATTTTTTCTACAGTTATTACGCTTCGCGGAACTGACCGCGAATTACAGAAAGCCCTACTGCACTCCTGTTGTCGGAACTCTTTCCAGTATCGACTGGAGGGGGTAATGACGCGGCACAATAGATTCAGATTCGTATTGTCTACAATAATTTGATCAGGTACGAATGAGACACTGTAGTAAGCAGGTGTACTTGTCGCTCTGAAATAGTGAAGCCGGTTTCCGACGCGTAATGCAAGATTTTGTATTTACACAAGATTAGCAATATTTCGTTCTTATTTATATATAAACTAAAAAATTTCTTTATGTCTGCCGCTGGTAGTTCGCGTCGTAAGTGCTTAAACAGCCCAGATTCGTTTTGTTATATATGTGACAGTTTTACAGTTCCCAGTCAACGGACAAACATCAGGCAAGACTATTTTGCTTATTTTCCAGTGAAAATAGGCGATCAAGATAAATCATGGGCCCCCCAAACAGTACGTGTCATATGAAAAGATAAAGACTGGTGTCTTTGATTGGCCACAGATTCGGCAACTTATTGAAGATGAACGTTTCATTGAAACAATGACCCAATTATAAAAGAATGTTCGGTTGGCATTCAAAAGTATTGTCAAGGACTTTCTTGGAAACACACAAGCATAGAACTACATCGAAATTGTTCCACAACTCTTAGAAAGCTTTAAAAAGCTTGGCTGTAACATGAGTATCAAACTGCATTTCCTACATAGCCACCTTGCTAACTTTCCAGAAAATCTTGGTGCTGTCAGTGATGAACATGATGAGCGATTTAACCAAGATTTGAAGGTCATGGGGGCAAGGTATCAAGGTAGATAGGATGTCAGTATAATGGCTGACTACTGTTGGAGCATCAAGCGAGAATATCTCCAGATTGAAGATTCTAGGAAAAGTTATAAGCGAAAATGTTTACCATAATATCTTTTTTTTTGTATAAACTCAATTAACTTTTAATATTATGTTTTGTAAGAATAAAATATTGTAATATGTTTGGTTAGTTTCCACTTTATTTATTATGTATGTCCCTTTTGTATGACTTTTAGGGTAAAGAGAGAGTATCCATTAGTATAAAAAATTGACGCGAAAAAGAGAAACTGATAACATTTTTTAATTCAGAGACCAAAACTCAGTCAAAAACAAGTCACAGATCTAACAAAATTACTCTTTCCTGTATTATATGTTGGTATCTCCAATTTCCCCAGCCACATTCGAACGTTTCTGATTTCAGCTTGTAACGTCAATGTCACAAATTGTTTCATGAAGTTTTTTTAGATAAATTCAATTTTGCCGCAATTAATTAACGACCACTATAAAGCAAATCAGTTATCCTGTGATGATTACACCAATTGCACCTCACCTAAAAATCGTAAAGTTTCTATGAGTAGAGAAAAAGGGCACGAAAGTGCACGCAATTATTCAAACATAAGTTTACATGCAGAAAAGATCCAGAAAGTGATGACAATTTCGAAACACCTATATATGATGTAGTTTTCCCTGTTTCGTCAGCTGAAATTATTGAATAACGTTAAGATTTAACGCAAAAGCACACTGCAGGAAAATAAGAACTCATTTTTTTAAATATCATGACGAATTTGTATACAAAAAAATTATTATAATGAAACAATATTTAGTACTACTTTTTTATCAAATGCTGGATTAATACCAGTACTAATCCAGCATTTGATGAAGAAGTAGTACTTCGAAACGTCGTCATGCGTATTTGTATTAAAATTATGAGAAAATTCAAAATATTGTTTTTTTATGGATATTAATTTTATCCAAGTATCGTCCTCATCACTCATCAAAAAAATTATTAGCTAGTTTAGTATTTATTCTCTCTGATCTCGCTTTCTCTGCATGTACTGAAAGTCTTTTCGATCATGATCGTAAAATGGTGGGAGGAGAGAAACCGAGCTTTTCTCTTGAGTCAAATTTTGAATCGAATTGAATTTGCTTAAAAATTAACTCTCAATACAGTTATATAAATTTATAGATGAAATGTTTGAAGTCGTTAAATTCTTTTAAAACCCATGAAAAATTGTCAAGTGTAGGTAACAGCACAAAAAATACTATTGTAAGAATATGAAATAAACGGTATCAACTCTTTTTTGTGAGTCCGTTCTGTTTATCCACCTCCTTCAAAATCTCTTCATTAATAGAGAAAGTCTTAATTTTATTTTATTAAAAGAGTATCCTTCGATACTGTATTTCTTTCAATGAAAGTTAGAAACCCTACGGATGCATAATTACAGTAAAATAGCAGAGAAGAATGCATTCTGTTTCCTCGATATGCACCGGGAAGAAATATAAAAAGCAGACCCTGAGATGAAGCTTGTCTATATTTGAAGGAGTTCATCCTTTATCTAATTGTTACTGTGCCGCAAGTTTTTGAAATGTTAAAAGTGTGGCGTGACGAAAACAGGGTTGAGAATGATCTCAACTACAGACAGGGAAGAGATAATAAGTAAATTATGCAACTGAAAAAATGCTATCACTTATTGCTCTGAGTTGAACAAAGGGTAGAAGTACCCGGGTTCAGAAAATAAACATTTGAAACTGCAGATAAGAAAACGAAACATGGAGTTCTATCATGGAGCTATGCCTAGGAGATTGTGTGATGAAGAAGAAAAACGCGGTTGCAGTATATCAATATAAGCTTCTTCAAATCTTCTTGGAGAACAGGGTTTGAAAGATAATATAAAGAATAATGAACCGTACAATACTATGATAACACAATTTCTAAACTATTTATACGGTACTTTACAATTAAGGGATGAGAACATTTGAGTACGGCGGCATAAAAATCGAAGAAAACTCCACAAACCTCAAAGGTCTATAAAACGTTAAGCTGAAAATGATATCAATAGTAGCACAATATAAGTCCCCCGTTGTATTCGCATGAATTAAAAATAACATTATCTTTCAACAAACAAGGCAAATAGAACTGTTCGCTTTCTTATATCTCAACATACAGAAATCGGATGTTCAAATATAATGACTCAACATCAATCATCGTTCCAGATAAGTTTTTTTTTTTTTTTTTTATTAAGATGAGACTTCCGTCTAGTGGGGTCTCGTAGTGAGCTTGTCCTTTCAGGACATACACTCATCAGCAATGTAAACTAATTTTTTTTTTTTTTTTTTTTTTTTTTTTTTCATGAAAGTCGTACTGAAATCATTTACTTATAAAGATAAATTGCTTCTTTTCATGAATTCGTAGATCATCAAATAAATGTTAGTGTTATTGCTGCCGATTATTGTATTCCAACTTATGGGTCCTATTTTCAGAAGCCTATAGATTTTAGTAAATAGAATTCTTCTGTTGTTTTCATACAAATAACATATCATGAAAATGTGTTCTAGTGTTTCCTCCTCTCCACATCGACAAAAGGGGTTTTCCTTCAGTCCTATTCGGAACATGTGTTTACCGAAGAAACCATGGGATGCGCGTAAACGGTTGATAGTAGCAATAAAATTCCTATTTTCCGTACAGTTGTTGTACCATGGTCTAGATGATGGGATATAATTTATTAAAGATTTATAGTGAATTCCCTTTGGGTCTCTTCTGAAATATTCCGTCCATTCCTGAATGATATGCTTTTTAACTAGTTTGAATACCTCGTACAATGGGATTGAGAGTTGGCTTGTTTCTGAAGTTTGTAGTGTTGATTTTTTGGCTAGACGGTCAGCGATCTCGTTGCCTCTAATTCCTTTGTGTGATCTGACCCATAATAAAGTAATGTTTTTTTTCAATTCTTGGGCGATAGAAAGTTGTTTCATTGCTTCAATAAGGATGTGCGAATTGGCAGATGTAAATTTAAAGTTAGATATTTTCTGAATGACGCTACGACAGTCGGATATAATGACGAAATTTTGGTCCTGTACTCTATTGGCATACTTAATTGCTTCAATGACTGCAATTTTTTCGCAAGTGTAAGTTGAAAAAGGTCTGGCAGTTTATAGGTAATTTCGTGGGATACTTTGGAGTCGTAGATAGCACATCCGGCTTGACCATTAATGACGGAGCCGTCAGTATATATTTTGCGGTGATTTTCGAAGTTTCTATGGATAAAGGCGTTGAACTGATATTCAATTTCTGGTTTCTCGTAGTGGTTGAACGGTGGATCCAAGTTCGTTTCAAATCTGGGGAATAGGGACCAATAGTTAGTAGAAAAATTTGGGTGTACATTACTTGTGATTATCGAGGACCAGGCATCCTTTATTTCTAGCATATAATCTGCCAAAGGAAAGCACTTTCTATTTTTCCAATACGAAGTGGTTAGGTTCATTATACTTAAGTTATAAAGGTCACTGTATGTGCTGCTGTTCTTGCTACAGAGTTGCAGAATGAATTTGATACCTAACAATTTCGCTCTGAAGTGAAGAGGTATTTCTCCTGTTTCGGATAAGAGGACGCAAATAGGTGTAGATTTCATTAAACCTGAACACTGGCGCAGACATTTGTACTGAAATCTGTCAAGTTGTTTTAGTATCGAATTTGGTGCTTTTCGGTAAAAAAAGGACCCATAATCTAGGATGGATCTTATAAATGCTTTGTAAAATAGAAGAGCTATTGAGGGGTGAGCACCCCAAGTCGTTCTACTGATAGCTCTTAAGACGTTTAATCCTTTTTCTCCCTTGTTAATCAATTTTTGGATGTGTGCCTTAAAATTCAGTTGTGTGTCCAATTGCATTCCGAGGAATTTTACTTCGTTTTGAACAGGAATGTTCATATTGCCAATTACTAGGTTTAGTGGAGTGTAAGATTTATTTTTAGAGAAGAACATTGCCGTGGATTTCGATGGTGACACTGATAAATTCTTGGATTCTAAGTACGTTATCAAATCTTCTAAACCTGTTGCAACTTTCGCATGTGCCTCCATTATATTGTCAGCTGCGGTAAAAATACATATGTCGTCGGCATATTGGCATATACCTATATCGTCTGGAAGTACTTGTTCCAGATTCATTGTATATAATATGTAGAGTAGGGGAGATAAGATGTCCCCTTGAGGAAGCCCCAAGGATGTAAGGAAGGGCTTTGATTTAAATCCATTCAACCTCAAACGAATATTTCTATTGGTAATTAATCTCAGAATAATGGAAGCAATTTTGGGTGGGATTGATATAGACTTCATATCTTCATATAGCAGATCTAACAAAACATTATTGTATGCTCCAATTATGTCCAAAAAAACCGCTACAACCACTTGGTTGTTAGACAAGTGTAATGATATTTTGGAGAAAAATCTTGCCAAATTGTCCTGCGTAGAGGAACCCCTTCTAAATCCAAATTGACTGGGTGGTAATTTGTTGTTATGCTCCAGCCACCATTCCAGTCTGTTTTTAATAAGACGTTGAAAAGTTTTAAGCATACATGAACAGAGAGAAATTGGTCGGTAAGATGAAGTATGTTCAGGGGCTTTACCCGGCTTCAGGATTGGTATTACAATTGTGTTTTTCCACTCGGTAGGAGTATCCTCCCGTTCCAGAAGCGGTTGAAAATATGTAGCAATGTATTTTTAGCATCCAGAGATAAATAGTTAATCATAGGGTAGTGTATGTTATCTTCCCCAGGAGCGGAGTTATGTGTCGCTCTGATTACAGTAAGAAATTCCTCCAAAGTAAAAGGTTGCAGCGGGAATTCTTGAGGATTATGCATGTTTTCGGAGAAATTGAAAGAAGGGTTGACAAAAGGAGGGGCGAGGGTATTCAACAAATCTTCACACCATGTATCCGGTTTAACTTCATGTGGTTTGACCAGCGCTGAATTTCTCAAACATTTGACTTTGTTCCACACTGTCTTTATCGGTGTCGTCCTATTTAAACTATCGCAGAAATTTCTCCAGCTGTTTCTACGATGTAAGTTGGTTGTCTTTTTAACCATAGCGGCACATTTTTGATAGTGTATAAAATTATTCATCGTCGGTTCCCTTTTAAAAGTGTGTAGTGCGTTTCGTCTGTTCTGGACGGCTTGGGTACAGTGATCGTTCCACCAAGATTTGGTTTTTGGATTTTTGCTAATTGGTTTCTGATAGGACTTATTCATTTCTATTGAAACTGAAGCTGCTTCGTTCATTATTTGAACGAATTGTTGGTAAGTAATTGAATTCTTATCAACACCATGCAATTTTTCATCCACTACATGTGAAAAGTTCTGCCAATCTGCTTTAGTCAAATTCCATTTCTTGCAGCCTATCTGTTGAATATTTTTTATACCTAAATTACCAGAACGAATAACTATTGGGTAATGGTTGGATCCAAGTAGATCGTCTAGTCTTTCACATTCAAGATATATAGAAAAACCAGGAGAGGCTAGAGTAACATCAACTGCAGTATCATTCTTGTTCCAGCCAGCCATCAGAGTAGGTTTTCCGTCGTTCATTATTGTGAGATTATTGTTTTCAATTGATTCCAAAAGGTATTGACCTTTATTGTCATTAAAATTGTTACCCCAACTGATGTGATGAGCATTGAAATCGCCGCATATAAGGGCTGGATATGTAAGGTGAGAAAAGAATTTATCCCAGGATCTCGTTGCAATATTCAAGCGTGGGTTGACGTAAACTGAAACAATAGTAAGGGGTAAACTGTGAGATGTATGGATTTGAACTCCAATTGCCATGACTCCAGCAGGAATATTGTAAAGTGCAATTTCTTTGTAGGCAATTTTATCTCTAATTAGAATTCCGACTCCGCCTTTTCCGTCTTCTCTATCTTTTCTTATCACTGTAAAATTTTTGAAATTATAAGATACTTTGGGCTTAAACCAGGTTTCGGAAATTGCAGCAATATCTATGTTGTTTTGTTCCATGTAGTTTGTGTAAGAGTGTTTGTTTGCTATTAAAGATCTAGCGTTCCACTGTAAAATTTTTAGACCTTCGGAATAGTATGCGAAATTTTGTATACATAAGTTATTTATTTTGGTTGTGTTGAAGGTTACGATAACAATGTGATGCATTTTTGAGGAATCCGATACCAAATTTATCATTGACAAAATTCGAAACTGCAGTAGTGTTACTAATGTCTATTTTGTTTTTGATTACTTCGTTTACTGTTAGCGTAATAACTTCTAATAAATCGATTTGTTCAGTAGTGAAAGTATTATTTTCTATATTTGAGGGCTGGCTATTGAAGTATGTACCATTTGACCTTGAGACATGCGGAGTTGAAATGATTTCTTTATGTAACCTTACTAATTCTTCGTCCATGTTAGGTTGTGATTGGACAATCCTTCGTTTTCTAGACATAGACGACATAGTACTTGATGGAAAGCTTTTTTTTGTGTTATTCCGGGCAGCTGTTGCGTAGCTACTGGAATCTCTTTGCGAAGCTTCTTTATAAGATATATTTTCCCAAGCCATCAGCTTCTTTAAACGTTTTTGTTTCTCGAATTCTGGGCATTCTAGTCTATCTGTACTAAGATGAGAACCGGAACAATAAATACATACTGGTGAAATCTCGGTGCATGTTTCTGTGGCGTGGTCCTTGGCACATCTTTTACATCTTGGGCTTTTATTTTGGCAGTGATTGGATATATGCCCGTAACGGAGACAATTATAGCATTGTATAACTTTTTGTACGTACGGTTCCACTGGGCAGGCCACCCTGTATATGGATACCATATCTGGTAGTAATTGCCCTTTAAAAGAGACAAGGATGACTGGTAGAGGTGAAAACTCATTTGTAGGTGTGTTAGCGTTATCTCTAACTCGTTTTTTCATTCTTTTAATATCAATGATTTTGATCGAACTGTTTCCGATTATTGATATATTATTTTTGATTTCGTCCTCCGTAATATCAGTGTCAACATTTCTCACGACTCCAACCCTTCTAGCTAAAAAGTTAGGGATATAAGCTTCCAAATTTTTCCGTTTAATGATATCGGATTTCAGAAATGTGTTTGCACTTAGTGCAGTACGCATTTCCACACAAATTCGGTTTTTCCCTAGCTTAGATATATTAATAATATTGTCGCTAATTGATTTATCATGACCGTGTATAATACGACCAATGCTCATTGGATGTAGTGATCCAATGTTTTCACCTTTACTTTCGATGTATATCTTAAATGGGCCTGAGTCTGTAAGATCAAATTCAAGTATTCTGGAGATGGGTAATCTTTTACTAATGTTTTGCGGTGATTGAGTAATGTGAATGGCCGATGGTGCTGCTTGACTAAGATGACCTGTATATTGTTGTTTATTGTGATTAGGCTGGTAAACTGATTGTTCTATATTAGGCGCGTGCGTGTGTACATTTGAAATTGAATGAAAACTATTATCTACTATATTCTCATCAAGTAGTACGTTAAATGCTTGAGAAAGTAACGAAGGAGTAGAAATATTTTCAGATATCGGAAAATTGTACTTATCCGACTGTGTTGTTCCTCCTGGGTCAGGTGGTCTTGAGTTCGGGTTTAGTTCTGTTTCCATTTTATCACTAGTTAAATCAGACATATTTATTTACGTGATAAACAATCGATGTCACAGGTGTTTTACACTACCACTTAGCTCGACGTTCGCACGTTGAATGGTTCCAGATAAGTAAATGAAAAATTCAATCAGGTTGTATCAGTTGCATGCATGAATCAAAACCTGAAAATTACGATACAAAACAGATGTCAATTTCTTTGATAACTACGAATCGTATTGAACATGACTTGATTAAAATTTAGTTTTGCTTCCTTTTCGATAAGCATTGGTTTGACTCACAGCACTATTTCGAGTTTTGATAAACAGTTCGTTTCCCTACCCAAATTATCATTTTTTTAATACGCAGCAGTCAATAGAAATACAGTTCAAGGCCGGTTTTTAACCATCAAATTGAAATTATAATTACAGTTCAAACACATATTGAATTATATATATTAACTACTCAGTTTTATCGACAAAATATAGATTTTATAAGCATTACTATATCAAGAATATAAACAAATATTTCTTTGAACCTTCAAACCTTCGAAAGAAAAATGGTTGGATTGTCTAAAAGGTTCAATTTCAAAGAAAATATTATCAAAATTATGCGAGTTCAATTTTTTTGACAAATCTCCAAGGATTTCGGAAATAGGTATCAAGTCGTCTCTATAAGCTAGCGAAAAAGTGAAGGTTCCTCACTAGGTAGATGTGGGATCGAATTTCGAGTAAGACATGTATATGTGTGTATTTAAATCAGTTTTACCGGTTATAAAATGAGAATATATCAGATTGATAATGTAAGAGAAAATAATAATAATAATAATAATATTTATTTTAGCATTAGCTATTACAAAATCATACATACATTCAGGTTCAAAGTATATTATTTACAATTTTATGTTTAAAACGAACTTAGCTAATTTACGCTTGAATACCTTAAGGTCGCTAATTGTTTTTATGGAGCTAGGCAATTTATTAAATGCGTTAAATCTTTCATAAAATATACTATTCCTATGTTTAGAATGCTTAGAAACTTGCATGTAGAAATTGTCAGCATTTCTTGTATTATGACTGTGCACATCACTGACACATGTTACATTTTTCATTACTTTATATGGGAACAATTTGTTTTTAACGTTAAATATAAATATATATGTAGCAAAAAGTATTCTTCGTTTGACTGACATCAATTCTAAACAATTTAGCATGCTTTGGATTGGGGTATATCTATTACATTTCAAAATTGTTCGCATAGCTCTATTTTGTAACTTTTGTAACTGTTGAGTTTTTTCTTTACTCAATCCCAATAACATAGTGGAACATAATAAGTGTGGCATAATTATAGACTTAAAGAGCAATAATTTCATATATGTGGTCAGATTTTTTTCCAATTCTTTTGAGAAAATTGATTTTTTTGGAGATTTTAGACGATATCAAGTCGACATGATCATTGAAACTCAATTTCTCATCTAACATAACGCCTAAGTATTTAACAAGTTTTACCCTCTCAATGTTCTGGTTTTCAATTTTAATACTTATATTTTCATTACTAACTACCTTAAGAATTTTACTTGTACCAAAAACTATAAATTTAGACTTTGTTACATTCAGCGATAAACTGTTATCGCTTAGCCATTCATTTATTGCTGCCAAGTCTCTATTGATCCATTCTGTCATAGTCTGGATATTTTTACCACTAATAAAAATCATAGTATCATCTGCGAACAATCGTATAGAGCATTTTTTCACATGCAAAACAATATCATTGATAACCTGAATAAATACCTGAATAAAAAATTGGAAAAAAACAATTCAGAATGTTATGGCTGCCAATTTTGCTCAAGCTCCTTTTTTAATATCAAAAATGAAAACAACTTGAGGAAATTGATACGTCAAATAAAGAATATATATTCCGCATAGAATTTCTCAGCTGAGAATATGGAAGTTGATATCGATGTTTCGGCCTTGATATATTTAAATAAGTCGTTTTTGAAATTTCATATTGAATATTTCAACAGGCTATACTGAATGGATTCTCAATTGGAATTCTAAATCAAAAAACGTGATTAGGAAACAAATATCTAACATTCATTTGATGAGACATGAAAAAAATGTAATAACAAAAATTCAATGTGTGACTCTTCATCTCGTAACTAATCAATATAATGAATAATAAATTAATAAATTAAAAATTAATACACTTGGCCTAAGTTTCACTAAATATTGAAAAAACTATATATGTTTCGGGTGGTTAACCCATTATCAAGAGTATACTTGATAACCGAAACATATGTAGAGTTTTTAATATATTTAGTGAAACTTGAGCCAAGTGTGTTAATTTTAATTTATTTTTTTTTAACATGATGTTTCACCAAGAGATAAGCGAAATCTCCGTGTCATTTATTAATAATGAATGAATCCACCTACATATAAAAGGGGTTTTATTTAATAAGGTTTTCCGCAGGATATTTTACATCAGAGATTCACTTCCATTAGCGCATTCACATAGTTTTTACACTGAAAATTCCCCTATTAATAGTCCGAATTTTCTTAGCAAACTAAACTTTTATGTACCTCCTATATATGGTAGAAAGATCATTATGTTTTTCATCTTACACCGCGCAGAAATGTTTCAAAATTCTCTTCAATAAATATTCTGTGTAATATATGTACCAGGGAAGTGGATATTAATCTGTTGAACATTTCGATTTCTATTATTCCACGCCTTAATGTCCTTTGTCCAAGAGGCTGAGTTGTTTCTGTTTATTTTTTCTTTTTCTCTTTCAATTCTTTTTCCTCTTATATATGTATATATTGTACTTTGTCATTTATATCATTAAAATATTTAGATATGATAAAGTTAATTGAATGTTCACTGATCTATTGGAGAAACATTGTTTAATATCATGAATAAACACTAATTTTTCGATTAGTTTCGCAAACTTAGTTTAGAAACTTGGCCTATACTTTCTTAGAAACTCAACAAAGTTGGTTTAGTTTCACTGCAAACAATTGTAAAGCGATTAATATAATTTTGTGAAACAGATTCAATTACTCAATATTTTTTTTTTTTTTTTTGGGTTCGTCATCTTTGGACATTACCCATTAATATCATTTATTTATTTAATCGCTGAAACTCATTTACATACACAAACGTCCATGTCTTACCCGGGATTCGAACCCAGATCTCCCTCGTGAGGGCCTGTCTCTCACATTACGCTACAGAGACGACTACTCAATATATTTAAGTATATCCTGATCAAGTTGTGTTGTTTGTTTTTGTTTTCATAAATCGTTATGACAATATTTTATGAAGATCGAGTATGTAATGAATAATTATTATTGAAATTTATCAATCTATTCTAGAAAATTTCAAAACGAGAAATTTCAGAACCGTGATATTTCGAACTTCCTTATACTCTAATTTAGTCATAAAACTGATACAATCATTCATTAGGTATGTAAATTAACGAATGATACATTTGCTGCACTCATTTATATAACAATCAAAGGTCTACAGGTAATCAATTATCACAAAACTAAGATAAAACAAAAACAAAGATCAAATAGATAACGGAGGAACGAGGAAATAAAATAAAAAACGTTAATTGTCAATCCTTAAGCGAAAAACAATTAACAAAAAAGTGAAAGTTAAACTTCAAATGTCCAGGAATTCGACCTACATAGTGATGTATGTATGTAGGTTATATACAATATATATTTGTCTCAATGAAAATAATATCTTCGTTTTTTATTCAACTTTTCAGTTTATCATCCCATTTTTTTGCAAAGATAGTTGTGGTAATAAACAACCTAGCTATGCCACCCAATAAAATTGAAAAAACAACGTCAATCAAAATCGCAACTCCAGTAGTTTTCACAGATATTATAACAACAGGTGTTCCTAGAACACCCAAGCTAAAATTCAAACACTTCAACTTTCGATTTACACTTTTATTGGCAACATCGCATTATGACAACAATGCAATGTTGTCAATAAAAATGTAAATCAAAAGTTGAAGTGTTTGAATTTCACCTTATATTCAACAGATAATTTTACTGGAGAAAAGTTTCCAAAGCTTTCGTTGAAATTTTTCGAATTATCTATGGAAGCTTTTAGTCAACAATCGAATTTATATCTCTTAGACACTTGGGTTAGTCACTGCCATTTACCTTTACTTTTAGCCGAACAACGACCGTTTTATTATTTCGCAAGTGGCATACACCATTTTCGTACTTCCTTTTAAAAGCACATCAATAAATAACTCCGGTAATATCGGCTATACGCTTCTCTCGAATAAGGCACATCACAGTACTTTTTTTCAACATTTGTATTGAACAGGAGTGATTTGTTATAGGCTTTTCTTTTTCGTTCATCTATTCATATCAGAGTAAACTCATTTCATATAATTATAACCTTATATACGAATTAATTAGTCATTGAGTGGTAATTATTATTTCATTAATAACGCATAAGGCGAAGAAATATAAAGGTTAGTTTCGACAATTTCATGAAACAATTTGCTTATGGTGCAATGTTTTATTATGCAATTCTTACTATAATCTATATATATATATATATATATATATTTTTTCAAATCATCAACTAAAAGATTAATTTTTAATTTAATCATCGTCTAAATAAATTATTTTCCAAATTTAAATTGGCATCATAAATTGGTTTAAAATAGCATGATATTAATGATATCATGCTATTTTAAACTGCTATTTGTAATAAGAATATACATTCTATAGCACTGTTTCCCAACCTTTTTTGTGTCATGCCCCACCTCAGCCTTTCTAAAATGTTTATGCCCTCCCAAAATGTGTGAAAAATTTTAAGTCAAGAAAAGCGAAAGGGTTAAACTCGTGTAGACTCCATGTCCAAATTTCATATCTTAACAATCAAATTGCCCCCTTGTGGGCCGTGGGTCCCACGTTGAGAAAGACTGTTCTATAGTATTATCTTGAATTTTGAAACAGGAAAGAAGCACATTCATTCTTAAAATTTCTTACTAACTTTTTTCTTCTCTTTTAAAAACACTTTATTCGTGTCAATTAAATCCATAAACAAAATTCTTCAACAATGCACAACAAAATAAAAATTTTGTTTGCGTTTGCATATTGTGTAATTTTTAGAAGGCCAAAGAATATATTCATGGTCGAAAGCTCTAAAAGGAACAGAATGGTCAAACAAACACAAATACAAATAGAGTCCTAGACCGATGTGTCTTCTTGTTTTGTAGTAATTAACTCAAATTGTTCTATCATTTTTTCATTTTTTAGGTTCGTTAACGCGAATATATGAACCAGTTCAAACACGACTTTCAATTTAATAACTCTAGAGTCCTTAAAACTCCCTACCCGAACAGTCCAACAAACAAATGTGAATTTGTGAAGGCGATACGTATAATAAAACATTTATTTTTTATATAAAAAAATCTTATACAAAAATAAAATTATATCAAAAACAAAAATATATATCCTACTGAATAGGTAATTTTCATCTGAAGCCTGATGATATAAAAAAGAGAAACATCCTCCAACCTCCCAAAAACCACACAATACGCAGACGCAAATACGAGCGACCCCAGAAGAACAGATATTTGGGTAACAAAATATTTGGCAATTTGACAATAAATCTGTGTTGTTTTTAAATTTTTTTATTATTGTATATTGCAGAAGAAATGAACATCTTACAAATATTTTTATTGAATAGCGAAATAGTGAAACTCTTAGAGTTCAATAGTGAGAGAAAAAATTCTCAGAAGTTTAAATAATAAGGTAATGAACATATAACAATAAATAACATGAATAATATGAAATAACGGGTTTTTTCATATGAACCATATTTTGAATTCCCATCATGAAAGTATTCAGTTTTACACATACCTATAGTTCATATGATTTGAGAAAAAGATTTGAGAAAAACAGTATTAAAAGTATACCATAACTTGTTTTCGATAATTTTTTTTCGAAATATTCATTATAGTAGAGCTAACTATGTGAAACATGCCAGATGTGAAACATGAACAATGTGAAGTCTCCATTATCCTTCAAGGAATAAACGTTAGAGAATATTGAAATCAGTGCCTACATTTATTGCAATGTTCTTTTAAATAATTCGGCGAGAAATGATCGAAAGAAAGTTATAGTAGTTATAGGAGCTTTCCTTACCTAAAAATAGGTAAGGAAAGCTACTTAAGGAATTACTAAAGCTACTAAAGAATTCGGAATTTTTAAATTAAAATTTTTAAATTTGTTGTGTTTGCTGGCAAACACAAATTCCCGGAAACAGACAAAACCACCTAAATTGCGACTGGAAATATAGTAGCCGAAGTGAAACAACTCGACCTCGGACAAACAATGACTAATTTCACCTCGCACCGCACTGGTGAACCCACGCAAAATAACCCGACTCGAAAAATCCGAGTGCACACCAAATATGGAACAAGTACTGTCATAAAATACCCCAGCATGCAACCTACTCTTCTTTTTCGAAAATCGGGAATTAAATCTATAAATTTCATACCGCAATCGATTACTTTCAAATGCATAGGAATACTCGTACGTAAAATACCACTCGTTCACAATTGATATTCGAGGCACAAGAAACATGAAACATTAAAAAGCCTAAATTATTTCAGCTATTGTACCACTACTTGTACACATTATTTTCGAAATTGTTATACCGGTGCATTTTGTGGCAATTGAACTACGAACACAGCCACCTTTTCATAATGAAACTATTTAGAATTTTCTCATAATTTTAATACAAATACGCATGTCGACGTTTCGAAGTACTACTTCTTTATCATTTTTATTTTTATTATTATATCACTTTATTATTTTTAATTTAATACAAAATCCTAAGTTTTTGTTTTTGTGAAATATCCTTTCATCTAATCTATCTCCTGTATTTTATATCTCGAATTATCTTTTCAGAGTTGTCTAAATACAAACTACAAAAATAGTATTAATAAAACTCTAATATTGACATACAGGGTGTATTTTATTGGAAAAATCAAATATTTTTATAGTGTGTCCATCGGGCACTACTGGTCAGATACGTTACAAAACCTTTCTGGGCTGTTAAGGGTTAATACTAGGTGTAATTTTGAAAACTCAACACTTATAGCTATTTTCACAGAACACGCCAGGTATGTTCTATGACCAACTTGGAATGAGGACCATAGAATACAACCGATATATAAGAAAAAGGATCGTATACCTGAAAATGAACACAGAAAATCAATTACTTAAGTCAGGTATACCAACTAAATGTAGGAAAAGATACAAATAACATTCGACTAAGATTTCTGTAGAAATATACGATAATATATATCGTATATATAAGATAGAATTCGATCCTTTTTGTAATATATCAGTTGTATTCTATGATCCTCATTCCAAGTAAGTCATAGAACATACCTGGTGTCTCCTGTGAAAATAGCTATAAGTATTGAGTTTGTAAAATTACACCTAGTATTAATCCAGAATTTGATAAATAAGCAGTACTTCGAAACGTCGTTATGCGTATTTGTAATAAAATTATGAGAAAATTCTAAGTATTGTTTTATTATGGATATTAATTTTCTCAAAGTATCGGCCTCATCAATCATCAGTTCCTTTTCATTGGAAACCTATCTGACACGCAAACTTTGTTTGTAATATCCTCTGTGACTTATATTTCAGACACTCTTGCATGAGCATTTCGAAGACAATTATTACAGGTTATCTATAGTATAAGTCTCTTCACTTCACAAATTAGAAACTGAGAATTTGGGGTACCTGCCCCCCTTCCACTGTAAGATCAATAGTGAGAAGAAAATACGATCATTTACGAATCATTTTTGATCATTCAGACGTTAGCTTCTCTTACTTTTATGTTTACAATTTTTCCCTTTTTTTTCAATATATATTACATATTGTCTACTTACATAAGTATTTGATAAAGGAAAATAGAAGCGAAATTACACTAGCTAAATAACTAAATGGACTTTCGATTTAAGACTCACAGATGAGATACAGCACAGAAGCGAATAATTTTTAATGTTTTGAAGAAAATAAAACTCTAAACAATGAGTAGGCATAAATATTTGAGTCTCCAAATTGAATTACCAAAAATTATACCATTATTTATGGAGAAATTAATTTCAATGAAATTTGAACTGAATTATCAAAGTCCTTCAGTATTATGTAACAATCGGATGGTTCCATAGAGGTCTCTACCTTGAACAGTTAAGATGTTAATACATTTCTGTCAAATAAAAGATCTGGGTGCGAACCTCAGCTCAGAATTGGACGTTTGTGTGTCTCTAGTCTAGTCTCTGATCAACATCCAAAATTTATTAGATACTGTCATTTTTAAATTGATATCTCGTTTTTGAATAAAAATAATTCGTGTCTTTTTGAATAACAATCTTCGTGTCAAATTTAGAAATGATATTTTCGTATTTCTCATTTCGTTCACACACACACACAAAAAGGCTCTTGTCTGTGTGATTAACATTAATCAAAATAATGAAATGGTAATTTCAGAATAGCTAAATGATATAATTAATTAGAAGAATAAGGCATGCCAGAAACAGAAACCTCTCTGGGACCGCTTTCATATCATCTCATTTACACTTGAAAATGGAAGATGGCGCTAATAGGACAAGTACATTTACATATTCGACGCAGCTATTTGCTTAATAATATAAAAATAAGAAAAAATCTATGAAACCACATGTCCTTCTGAGAATTAAACTATTTTAGGAGGAAGATTTTAATGTAAAAACCATCTTCAATACCAGAAGTTGATCGATATACAATTGCTACACAATGTTCGAGTCTAATTTCCAATTTTTTAAATTATTGAATCTGAAAACTGCTTTATTCAGTTGAGGGTTCGAAAATTTTGGTCAGGATTTTGGCCAGGAAAAATCAAATCACCATTTTTTCATCAAATATTAATGTGAAAAACTAGGTCAGCATATTATAATTTTTTGAAAAAAAGTTGTAAAAGAAATTATAAAAAATTATATTTAGTGCAATGAAATCATTCAATATTTCTGGAAAATATTCATGGACAAGCTAAGCTTCAGCGGAAACTATACAAAAAAATACATATTTTGAATCACATACCTATATCATTATTTAAAACATTTCTTAGTTTACGCTTGAATATGGTAATAGTAGTACTAGTTTTCAAGACACTTGGTAAATTATTGAAACCATTAAATCCGTCATCGTAAATGCTATTTTTAGATTGAGAAAGCTTACTTTGGATATAAAAACTATCAGTAATTCTAGTATTATAACCATGCGCATCACTGACATATGATACATTTTCTATTACATTACATGGAAGCAACTGATTTTTAATTCTAAATATGAATAAATGTGAAACAAAGAGTATTCTCTGTTCAACAGGCATTAGTTCCAAACAGACCATCATAATTTTAACTGGGGTATACCTATCGCACCTTAAAATTGTTCGTATGGCTCTATTCTGTATCTTTTGTAATTGTTGAATTTTTTCTTAGTAAAACCGAAAAACAAAGTGGAGCAATAATCAAAAGGTGGCATTATATATGATTTGAACAACAAAAAAAATTAACATATGTCGACAAATTCATTCCTACTCCTTTCAAAATATATGTTGATATGAAATCAACATGATCATTATAATAATAATAATAATAATTTTATTCGTACTTAGGCTACAATGAGCATGTACATGTTATATAATATATAATAATAGTTAAAAATATAATAAAAGATATAATAGTACACAATTGAATATATAGACATTACACTCACACAAAAAGAAAACTAGGATCATAATTCACCTATGTTGAATAGAATTCCTGAAGCGTATGGAATGCTCTACAAAATAAAAATAATTTTAGTTCTTTTTTGAACTTTTTCAGAGTACTGAAGTCAGTAGTATAAGCTGGTAATTTATTGTAAATTATTGATACTCAATTTGTAGCCTAACATAATGCCTAAATATTTTACTGGTTCTACTCATCCAATTTTATGTTCATTAATCTCTAATGAATTCTCTAATCTTAAGGGTCTTATTTGTACCCAAAATTATGAGCTAGATTTTTGCACATTTGGGGATAAGCTATTGTCACATTCATTAATGGAAGAAAGGTTGCTATTGATGCAATATGTCATATTTTCAATATCTCTGCCACATATAAAGCATAGGATCATCAGCGAATAAACGTTTATAGCATTTCTTCACATAAGCAACAATACAGTTTATATATAAGGAGAACAACAACGGACTCAAGACAGTTCCTTGAGGTATGCCTACATCCACTTTAGTGCTATCCGACAGCACGCCATTCAACTTGACGGTTTGTGTTCACGAATCTAAGCAAGATCTGAATCGATGATTCACTAATCCCTCAAAGCCAACATTATTCAGGCTTTTCAAAAATAATAATCTACATAACGTTTAAAAGCTCCTTCAAAATATAAGTAATTTCATTGTCGACCATTCGTTAATTCATTATTCGATATATTTAACAATGTGTTACCAAGAGATCAGCGACTATTTAATCAACTTTATTCTTGAAAAATTTCTCAAAATCTTATCATTTTCAATAAGGAAATATAGACTCACAATGCAGTTATTCTGTGGCGGTTCTCCCACGTAGCAAACACAACTGCACTGAGGAAATGCCTTACGCAAAGTGAAACCCAGATTGATATTATTACGTAAACAGACGTT
Source organism: Henosepilachna vigintioctopunctata (assembly GCA_030704895.1). Lineage (NCBI taxonomy): Eukaryota > Metazoa > Arthropoda > Insecta > Coleoptera > Coccinellidae > Henosepilachna > Henosepilachna vigintioctopunctata. The sequence goes on along the minus strand of JARQZJ010000031.1, from coordinate 307,394 downwards.
AAATACAGAGATAATGAAAGAAGATATTTTCGTATCGAGAAGTCCACCTGTACCGGTTTAGAGAATTTTTAATACAGGTTCCTAAAGAATGAATGAATTCGTCGTCGACCACTTCCTACGAATATGCGTAGTAATTCATTGATCGATTCCATTCAAACACGAAACCTACGTAGAAAAAATTTAAAATATCGTTTAACTACAACAATATAATAATTATGAAAGATATAAGTGACCGAATTTATGATAGATTATTTAATAACTTTATATAATAGAACTATAACAATAATTTCAATTGAAATATATATAATAAAAAGAGAATTTAGTTTATTTACCATCGGTAATGTAAAACAAAGAAACCTTACAAAAATTTCGAAATAAGTTATCACAAACTGATACAACAAGTTCTTACATTTCTCATAATTATAAAACAATGAATCCTTACAAAAATTTCGAAATAACTTATCACAAACTGATACAACAAGTTCTTAAATTTGTCATAATTATTACAATTTTTAATGATCACAGGTAAGAACATTCAGTCCTCTTGAATAAAAAGAATTTAGAGCAGTTCTACTCTTACAGCTGTCAAAATACGAATACATTTGTACTTCTAGTTTGATGATCGTGTATTTGGGTGACGGATCGCAATTTATCACCAAAGTGAGGAGAAATCTTTAAATGTTTAATTTTATAGATTTAATGAATTATGCTCTCCATCATATTCTTTGTTTCACATTCGTCATACCTTGAATTTTCAACACAGTCTTGACAGGTGTATAGCTATTACACCTCAATATCAGCCACAATTCTGCACTACCTAAAATTCACTTAACTCAGTTTGAGATAGGTTGAACAAAAGCGTAGAGCAATGCTCTAAATATGGCAGTACTCTCTTTGTAGTTCACCTAGTATTATTACTGTTGAAAACATAATCAGAATGGAGGATGAACATCCTATGACTCAATTAGAAAACTTCTGAAGGAAGTGAAAATCATACATTGAACATATAAAATCAAATAGTATCAAATCTAAAATAACATCTGAACAAATTACATCCCATAAAGCTAATAAATAAAAAAATACAATAAATAAATGATAAACTTATATTATAGCATATATTATTATGACTGAGATTGAATAGAGTCTTGAAAATGAGCTTGAAACATGCTTTGTTGCATGCTAAAAAACTCTGTTGAGTTTTTTCTCCACTCAGTCCCAATAACGAAGTGGAACAATATTCAAAGTTGGCATTATTATTGACATAAAGAGCAAAAACTTCACATCTGTCGTCAGATTGTTTCCAATACTTTTAAGAAAGTTGATTTTATTGGAGATTTTAGACGATATGAAGTCGACATGATTATTGAAACTCAATTTCTCATCTAACATAACGCCTAAGTATTTAACAAGTTTTACCCTTTCAATGTTCTGGTTTTCAATTTTAATACTTATTCTTTCGTTACTAATTACCTTTTAAATTTTACTTGTACCAAAAACAATAAATTTAGACTTTGTTACATTCAGCGATAAACTGTTATCGCTTAGCTTATTCATTTATTGCTGTCAAGTCTGGATATTTTTACCACTAACATAAATCATTGTATCATCTACGAATAATCGTATAGCGCATTTTTTCGAATGAAAACCAATATCATTAATGTATAATGAGAATAGCAGTGGACCTAAGACCGTACCCTGAGGTACGCCAAAATCAACTCCAATGCTGTCCGAAAGAACACCATTGAAATTAATTTTTGAGATCGTGAATGTAAATAAGAATTGAACCATTTGTTTACTAAACCTTCAAAACCAATCTTCAAATTAACTTTAGTGAGCAATTTTCAGATATATAACTTATTTAAAAATGATACATTTAAATGAAGAAAATATATAAATGACGTTAACGTTTTAACAGCATGTCTTGTTTAGGTTTTCACAGTAAACTATGTATATTAGAACGACGCTTTCAAGTTCAGTTCAACTTAATGAATTCAATTATGGGAACGTAAAATAAAATTAATTGTGTTTACGTGAAATAGTCCATCCTTGAATGTTTTTCATTTTCCTGTTTCAAATGATTATTATATTCTCATGGCATGAGATTTTATACTAGTGATGAGTGTATTCTTAAGTTGTTGACTTTTTAATTGATGTATAATTTGCGATCTATTTTACATACAAATATATGTTTTTAAATGCATAATTCACATGAATTTCACCTTACCAAATAATGTATTTCTCATGTCAGTGTATTCGTTTAAACTGTTCAAACATTTCAGAATCAATTTGATTTATAAATATGAAATTTTTATAACTGTAACATCCAAACCTCAATTGTCGACTCAATACACCACAAAAGATAATAATTGGAAATCAATGAACGATGACAGATGGCAATGCACTGAATTTAAAATATAAAATCATTGATTGCTGTGGAATAAAACCAGATAGCAAAAAAACTATAATCGAAGGAGAAAAACTCAGTTTAACTTTTGAAAATGAGGTAACACAAAGAAACAATCAACAAGCAATTAATATGAATTTGTGAAACTAACCCGAGTGTTTTTCATTCAATATATTGAACAAAGTTTCACCAAGAGATCAGCTAATATTCATTCCTTGTAGCCTCGATCAATTTCAAGTTATTCATAAAAATATTTCATTAATACCTGTAGAATTTTCTCGAATATTCTGAAATATTCAAAATAGTTCATTTAATGTTTAGTTATATTAAAATATAGTAATTTAGAAGCAATGACCACCAGTCAATATTTGATATACGAGGGTGGGGTAAAAAGTTTCCGGCCTGACCAAGAAAAACGATGTTTCAAAATTACATAATCTCCATTAGCACTGATACATTTTTCATAACGGTGTTCAAATTTATACTAGTTTTAAACGTAGATTCGTCAAGCTCCTCAAAATACTGATTTATAGTTTCGATAGCTTTTTGTTGCTCCCAAATCTTTTACCGCCAAGCCATTTTTTGAGGTTAGGAAACAGTAAATAGTCGCTGGGAGCTGCTAAGTCTGGAGAGTAGGAGGATGTGGCATCAATTCAAACTTCAATTCTTGAAATTTGGACATGGCAACAATCGACGAATACTGGTGCGTTATCGTGATGAAACAAAAATATTTTCTTCGCCAAATGAGGTCCTTTAATTTGCACCTGGTCCTTCAAACGTTGCAATAAGAGTATACAATATTACTCAGTAATATTGTATACTCTTATAATGGGTTAAACGCCCGAAACATATGTAGAGTTTTTAATATATTCAGTGAAACTTAAGTCAAGTGTGTTAATTTTTAATTTTATAGTTTTAAAAAATGTTACATATGTCAGTGATATGCATGGGTATAATACTAGAGATACTGATAGTTTTTATATCCAAAGTTGTGAGCTTTCTAAATCTAAAAATAGCATTTACGATGACGGATTTAATGGTTTCAATAATTTACCAAGTGTCTGGAAAACTAGTACTAGTATTAAGATATTTAAGCGTGATCTTAGAACGTATATTTTAAATAATGAGATAGGTATATAATTAAAAATTGACAGTTCAAAATATGTAGATTTTTTGTATAGCTTCAGCTAAATAAATATTATTATTATAAACAGATGGGATCGTTTTCTTCGCCCATAGATTAGAAATGAAAGTAGAGCAATCAGGGATAAATCCTGATTATATCTTCAAAAACATATCTTCAAGGAGAAAAAGTCGAAAAATAAAACTTCAATCCAACGTAACAAACTTTGAAAATATCAAAGATCAAAGAGTTATTAGAAGCGAAATAGAGCAATCATCCAACTAGATTGAAACTGCACGAGCAATTGAACACTTTATGTCACAATAAACAATTGAATCGCTTTTACGTGGTGCACTTCAGAAGATGTAGGTGATCGCCCCGAGAGTACAAGTGAGAGATCGACCGTGACATAAAATATGCTAATCACCTGCAGTTGCTTAATTTCAGTTTATTTATAGGTTGATTAATTCGTTATAGGTCTACAATGCACGCACGTAATTTCGAAGTGGGCGTGGGAAGCGGAGAAACATGCGTAAAAATTTCGAATACCTGTCGTTATAACCTGTTTAGAAATAATTTCAAATCAAGCCGCCTGACAATTAACAAACATATCCTCAAGTTATTATATAAATAAATTAAGTGTTGTGCATCGACTTTCAAAGGTCATGCGGCGACTTACGAGACTCTATGGCTTAGTGTCAGTTTCAAATCACATTCATTTGTGTTCCTAGCACGTTGATTTGTTATTGAGAGTTTCTCTTGTGTGAAACATCCAAATGAATTTTTTATTTTGAATTCAACTAGGTAAATGAAAGTGTTTTGAATACTTATCTGTGGGATATATCTACTACCAATATGATAATCAATTTTATTAAAATTATTGAAACAAACTTTACTACGTTTTTGTACAATTTCATTGAAGAAGGCATTATCTGCAGAAAAATTAATCCAGTTTTCAAATTTACAAATTGACGTACTAGTAGGAGAGCTGGTACCAATTTTTAGATAGGTATTTGAGGCAAGCTGAAAACTTGTCAATAACTCTCCTGATATACCTCAATACGGAATTGCAGACCTGGTTGGTGAGTAACGTGGCTAAATCAACCCATAAATTTTTAGGGGTTGGCGGCTGGAAAATCCACCAAAATGATCTCTCTTTTTATGAATCTTATCATTTAGTTATAAATAATACTCCATTAAAATTTCAAGTTGCCTCAAATACATTTTTTCACAACTTTTTGCAAAATATTTTTGCATGCGTCTGGCAATGTTAAAATCCAATTAAATCATCTGGCTCATTTTTTTTTTGTATTCATTAATTTTCGTATACACTGCAACATATAGAAATTGCGTTTTGCCTCAAATACCACCAAAATATAATTTTGGGGAAAAAATAATATTTTTAAAAATTTAGGGGTTGATTTAGCCCCGCTAAATAAAGGAGAGGTATGCGACAAGTTTTCATTTTGCCTCAAATATCACCCAAAAATGCCAGCATGGTGCCAACTCTTGTGGACTATATTTTCTTTCAACATAAATCATTGAAATAGCGAGTTTTTATGGCAGGCCACAAAGAAAGTCATGAAAGAAGTGGATATTTTTTTTCTTTATGATGCACCAATTTTGATCTTCGTCAAGAAAGATTATCATTTTGTTGATTTAGTTAAGAACATAATGATCAAAAGTGCAAAATTTTGAAAATATTCAATTGTATTCTAAAATATGAATTTATAGAATCAGTAAAATTCACTTTAGGCAGAAAATTTTTTTAAATATGAAAATAAATATTCAAGAAATTAACAGTCATAACGTTCATAACACTCGATCTTTTATCGAGTGTTATTGCTCAATTAGTGATGGAGTTTTTGGAAGAAAATGTAACCAATGATTTAGAAGAATAAATTTCATTATATGAAACATATGTTGATGATTGTATTATACTATATTATACTAGAACGTTTTGATGATTCTCATAATGAATCTCACTTGAAGAAGAAACATATGAAAAATTTTCTTGATACAACAATCATGAGAAAATATAACAAAATTCTAACAAGGTGACATAGAAAATATTTAAGTTCTCAACAAACAATTAATTATAAAAGTGATCATCACTATTCCAAAAAAAGCAATTATTATTAATTTTGTAAAGAGATCATTAAAATCGACCTCATCATATCCAAGCCACGAAACACTTGAGTTCGTACACTGCTCATTGAAAAAAATAACTCATACAACTTAATAAAAACAATCATGAAGAACACATTCATAAATTCTGTAATACTTTACAATCAACAAAAAATAAATCCAATGAAAATAATTCCAACTACCTTATATTACAAGAGTAAGTACAAACATTGCGAAAATATTTAAACCTTATAATTTAGTAATAGCTCATACTGCACAAAATCGAATCAAACAAATATATACGAAGTTAAAAAGCGAAACAATAACTCAAAACAAAAGTCAAAGAGTTTATAATATAACTTGCAATAATTGCAGTAGATAAGTCACACATCACGAAACCATTAAATATTTGCCAAACATGATTTTAATTACAACACAAAGATTTTAGCAACTGAGAAAGACAAAAAATATAGGCAAATTAGAGGAACGTTACACATTCGTCTTAAAAACACAATAGTTGAAAGAAGAGATATAAAACATATCAATTCTATCTATAACGATTTAATGAACCTTACAAATGACACTCATAAAATCAATACACAACAATCATCAAAGAACTTATCTCAAAACTCATTCTTTCCTGATCTACCATCAATTTCACAAATATAAACCCAAAATTCAAAATAAATTTTCTGGTATTAGTATATATACTAGTTGAGATTTTATATATAATATCAACTATGCAATATTCAATTTTGAAAAATATATATCACACTCATTTGAATCGCCTGGCTTAGCATGAGTTTTTCAGAGGTTTCGTAATGGTGAGGAAGACTAATACACTTCCGAAGCGAATGCTGAGCCAGAATTATTCCTCTGAATACTAAAGAGGCAAACAAGCCAAGTTGATTTTTTTTAAATGACTTTTGACGTTTTGATATCTATAGTATTTCATACAATTCAATTATTCATTAGTTTTGACAAATTTTCATTAGTTAGTGACAAAAAAACACAGTACAAAACAAAACACAAAATTCCTCGTGAGGAATCGACATCTTTGTGGTTTAAATTGAGTATCTTTGATTGGAGTTCTATTCGACTCTGTTTGGAAGACTGGATCAACCTGCAATTTGCGTTGCTTGTTTTTGTGACTGCCGTTTACATATGTTTCAAGCTAATTGGCTATCATCAGAACGGCGTACTTCAAGTTATTAGATGTTCAAACTTGGATGTTGATTAAAAAAAATTAATGAAAAAAATTTTTTTTTTAATATGCATAAGACACTTCCGTTAGGTTGTCTTTAGGATGGTTCCAGTAAATTACTCAGAAAAATTGTTCTATATTATTGCTTCAACTAACACACAAATACATGTTCTCATTACAAGAATATTTTGTCATGCTGCAGTTCACAAATGATTGAATTATTCAATAAATCAATCAAAATCTTGAATTGACCTCATACTTTGTATCAACTCATAGTAAAAGTTAGTTGCAACACCGTAGAAAAGCTATTAAAGTTGCAAGGGGTTAACACCTCTACATTAACCTCATAAACGAATGACACATTCGGTGAATGTACCTGTGCCTATATATTCCAATAAACTTTGTATGCAGATAATAACGTCATATCAGCCAGTGAAACCTCTGATGAAAAGCTCATAAATATCAATGGAAGACCCACGAGTACTAGTCGTATTCACTCTAAAACATTGAACATAAAAGATAGCGCCATTATGTGGGTATAATAATTATATTCCTAGATTGAAAATAATGGAACGTAACAACGTCGACGTAATGCATATCAGCTGCACCAGACAGTTGCGTATTTAACAGAAAAGAACTTCACAAAACTTTGACGGAACTAGGTCTCGTTCGTTCCAAGTTACTGACAGTTTATTTAGATAAAACATTTCCTGTTGAGCTCTTACAAATGCCTTCACAGTATAGCTACTCGGTTTACGTGTTCAAAATTGATAAGGTACAGACGGTTCGGTGCAGGAAAAAAATGTAGGTACATAACTTTCAATGAAACTATTTTGAAAATAAAAATATTTCTATTCTATTCAATTCTATGCTAAAACAATTCGGATGTCCAATATTCCCCCACGTTCTGTTCTTTATATTGGCTATCCCCCGATCTCTTGACTTGATGAAACTAGTATACACTACCAGTCAGTCAATCTCCTTTGTGTTATTCATATTTTCTAATCGTAAAATTATTTTTACGAGTTCTTTCCCATGACCGAATGCGTTGACCATTTGACAAAAAATGAGCAAAGATAAATGCTAGGGATACTGTAGTACCTACATCTCCCAAATATTCATTTATATGATATGTGATATTTATTCAAGTTTGAGCTTGTAAGTAATTTCTTTGCTCTATGAAAACCTACAAACCTACAGGAAAAAATTATTATTATATTCCAATTATTCTTAGTTAATAAATTATTCAAGCTTGAGAAGGTAACGCAAATCGTTCGTTATCAAATCAAATTTCAGGTGTAAAGTATTATATAGTTAGTTTTCTCATACTTTTATACAAGACCTAATTTATGTTATGTAATTTGGATAATGAAGTAGTTATGTTTACTAAATGTTTCACGTTAGTTTTTACCGATTCCCGTGGGTAAATTACAACCAGATTAATAATTGATGAGGCCGATACTTGGAGAAAATTAATATCCATAATGAAACCATATTTAGGATTTTTCATAATTTAATACAAATACGCATGACGACGTTTCGAAGTACTACTTCTTCATCAAATGCTGGATTCATACTAGGTGTAATTTTACAAACGCATTACTTATAGCTATTTTCACAGAACAGACTAGGTATTTTCTATGACTAACTTGGAATGAGGACCATAGAATACAAGTGATATTTAACAAAAAAAAAAGAATCGTATACCTGGAAATGAACACAGAAAATCAATTTCTGAGTCAGGTATACGAACTAAATGTAGGAAAAGATACAAATAATATACAACTAAGATTTCTAAGAACAAATAAAGGAAAGTTAAAATTTTTGAACATGAAAAACATAAATTAAAAAGTAAATTAACTAAAAACTAGGTGATCAATATGATCTGCTACCTGGAATATTGTTAATGAACATATTAAGTAGAGGGCCAGAAGTCCAGAATTTTTGAGTTCATTAATATGTAACGATTCTTTTTAAAAGAATCTACTAGTTACTACGAAACTAGAGGCAAATTAATAAATATAGTTGTAGAAACAGAGTGTATTTTCCTCTATAATACAATACCTACTTTAATGAGTAAGGGACGAATCAATCAAATTTCAATAAGTTTATAATTTAAATAAAACTAAGTAGTTTTCTGATTTTCACTATAATTAATTTCAAACATGACAATATCGTTGGACAGTGACTTCATGAAATGTTGATGATAAACTGAGCTAATACTTTGTGGACTGCCAGCATTTATACTGATGTTGTGGCAATGACCATAGAACACTTTTCTTCTGAAGTAGGGGAATGACCATAGAACATATTTCTCCTGAAGTGTGGGAAATAACCATAGAATACTTTTCTTCGATTGCTTTTTACTGGAATAAATTTAATAAAGGAGAATTATTGATTAAAAACTGAATTCAATCAATAATTCTCCTTTATTAAATTTATTCCAGTAAAAGGAAATCGAAGAAAAGTATTTGAAAATATTATTTCCCACATTTTAGAAGAAATATGTTCTATGGTCATTCCCCTACTTTAGAAGAAAAGTGTTGTATGGTGTGTTGTATAAAGTGTCATTGCAATACACTTCAGGATAAATGCTTGGCAGTCCACAATGTATTAGCTCAGTTTATCATCTACATCTGATGAAGCCACTGTGTTGGCGAAACAATATTGTTATGTTTTAACTTAATTATATTGAGAATCAGAAAACTACTTAGTTTTATTTGAATTATTTATTTAGATTTTCATTAAGTATCGGCCGAATCGATTAATGATAAGTTTTCAACTATCGCTCAACTATATTTTCACTGCCTTAAATGAATTATCCATTTTGTCTGACGAACAAAAACAGACTTCAAATTGTTGAGCTGTACTTACAAGCATTCTACTGGCACTAGACTACATTCAAGTGTTACATTGAATGAAAGTTTGTAATTGTATCACGAGAGATGAACATTACTGATGAGTAGAGACCGAATTAAATGCAACATAAAAAGCTTGTTAAATGCATGCAAATATGCATGAAAATTTGGCAGAGTTTGCAAGATCAAATGATAAATTTTAAGAATCAGAAAAAAAGTAAATTGAGCCTTCATTTTTCTTCATTTCAAAATCAGCATACAATTAATAAATTGATAATTGATGAGGACGATACTTAGGAGGAAGAAAATTAATATCCATAATACAACAAAACTTAAAATTTTCTCATAATTTAATATAAAATACGCATTACGACGTTTCGAAGTATTACTTCTTTATCAAATGCTGGATTAATACTATCATAGTATTAATCCAGTATTTGATAAAGAAGTAGTACTTCGAAACGTCGTCATGCGTATTTTATATTAAAGTATGAGAAAATTTTAAGTATTGTTGTATTAATTAATAAATTACCCTTGTATAGGGGATCATAATAACATTTTATGACATTAAAATTATTCAATATTTTTGTAAAAGTTAACAATAAAGTATTGTTACAGAAATTGCTCCCTCCCACTAAAGAAACTATCAGTTTGACAGAAACGTTCAAAATCTGGATTACTGTTAAATATGTCTTCAAACCAAAATCACAGAAAAATAATCCAAAGTCACAATTATTATAATTCATTACTTTGGGACTTTTATATGAAACCTTTTGTGACTTTCTCATATTAAATTTGGTCGGATTAGAGATATCATCACTTTTATCGCATTTCGGAACGCAGGGTCAGTCACTCGGAAAAATATTGAGAATGTACCAATAATATGCATCATCATTAGATCTCAAATATGCTCGTACCGCTAAAAATGGCTTAAACATGCCAATGCATATGCAAATATAAATAACTTAAATATAATCTGGACCCTACTGAAGAGATTTCATGGAATCGAAATATCTTCCATCAAATATTTCCAATATATTCAATAAAAACACTTGGCTTGGTTTCACAAAATTTATAATAAATACTTGACAATTGTTTCGGGGTCTTACCCCATTTTTGAAAAGTTAAACTCTTTTCAGTTTTTTTTAGAATATAAGTGTTAGAAACAAGTGTTTTTATTGAATGTTTCACCAAGCGATCAGCGTACATTCAAACAACTTTATTCAATAATTCCAAGATTTGAGTATTGTTTTATCGAAAATCGTGAGGAATATGCATCTCATTTTCATAAAAAAAAACTCGCTAAAACAAGCATTACCAAGTCAGTTCTTTTCTCCATCAAACTCGGTATACTTTGATCAGCTCCATTACGTAAACGTTAAAAGACATCGGTAAATATTTACGAAAGTATCCGTCAGCGGTGAAATTCAAATCCGCATCGTTCTGATGAAACCAATTCCGCATCGTCGGGCCCTTCATCGAATCGCGATGCGAACCGCATGCCTTCCCATTAGGGATGCTGCAATATTCCCCGATTCCCAACCTAGCCAACTATTATTGATTCCGACGTGGTGTGGGTGTGGTACGAGCGGAGGGGGACGGATCGACATTTTTCCATGCATTACTTCCCGTTTTTCTCGTTCTATCTTTGAGCGGTCATGCATTTGCAGCATCTGTGCACGCGTCAACGAACGAATCAACATCCAGTAAAATAGAGCACTGCGGACTGTTTCAAGGATGCACTTGAAAATGAAACCCTGATATAATCTGCCGCTTCAAAATTCACATATAAAAAACGAGGAGAGTAATAATTTAGACAATGAAATGATAAACACTAACAAATTAAATGAAAACTGCAAAAATTAAACTTACAACTCGATCAGAGTGACAAAATATATACAATAATGAAAGCACATACTTAAAGTCAAGAAATCAAAAAATAAATGTCGGGCGTAGTACAAAAGATCAGGCGAGAGAGGGAGCTAAAAGTTGCAATACGCTATGTTCGCACCTGATTAATGGGTTCAGATAGCGTAACAACCTGTTATTGTAAGTCGTAGTGGTAGAATTAGGCATAGCTGAGCACGTTGAAATTTCCAGTATCTCTAAACAAATTCTTCAAACAATTTCACCGTCCCCTACTATTTGTCTGCAATCCAAACCCTTACTACTGCTACTCGAGAATTATATCTCAAATAAATTTATGAATTTTAACAACACGCAGTAAATATAAATTGTAACGCAAATATACAAAAAAAAAACATAAAATTGTGATTAAATTCGTTATGTCAGAATATGTTCCTCTATACTCTATCTATGATTCTACGTTCTCGTTCATTCATTGCCGAATACACTCATTCTATAATACGTAATTGCCCCTCCGTAGTTAGTGCGAATATATCACCCACGTTTTTCACACCACACCAGTTCTTGATATCGCACAACCATGAATGCCGTTTTCGGCCTGGACCTCTTCTACCTTCTATTTTACCCATTAATATTAGTCTTAGGATATCATATTTAATGCCTCGGAGTATGTGGCCCACATAAGAGATCTTGCGTTGTTTTATAGTTTTTAATAACACATGCTCGACGCCGGCTCTTCTAAGTACTTCCTCATTCGTTATTCGGTCCACCCAAGGAATCTTAATATCCTGCGGAGTGTCCACATCTCAAAAGCCTCTATACGGCTCATGGATTTTATTTTGAGTGACCATGTTTCGGCCCCATATGTTATTATGGGCGAAATATAGCATTTTACCATACGAAGTCTTATGTCTAATGATACTTCTCTTCGACATAGATATCTTTGAAATTTAATAAATGTAGGTCTTGCCATCGCCGTCCGTATTTTTATTTCTATATCGCTATCCAATTTGTCATTAATGCTACATCCAAGGTACTTGAATTTATTGACCCTTTCTATGGGTTTATCCTCAATCATTATTTGGGCCTGATTATGCTGTTCTCTGCTGATGACCATGAATTTTTGTCTTTTCGGTGTTGATTTTGAGTCCATATTCCTTACCTATCGTATTAATTTTGTTTAGAAATTGCTGTAGATCTTTCAAATCGTTTGTTAAGATGGCAGTGTCATCAGCATAACGTATATTGTTTATTGGGATTCCGTTTATTTTTATACCTTTTTGCTAACTGTCTAGCGCCTTATGAAAAATCATCTCAGTATATACGTTGAATAGTAGCGGGGACAAAATACAACCTTGGCGAATCCCGTTTGTTACTTCTAATTCTTGCATATCTCAAAAGTTGTTAATACGAAGTATTGCTGTTTGATTCCAATACAAATTTTGGATAACTCTAAGATCTTTTGTATCAAGGTCAATTTGTTGTAGTACTTCCATCATGTGCCCATGCTTAATGCAATCGAAAGCTTTCTGATAATCAATAATAACTATAAACATGTCTTTACGTTGATCGTAACATTTTTGGGTCAATAATTGTAGGCAATACATAGCCTGCCTTGTACCCATTGCACTCTTAAATCCAACTTTTCTATTAGTCTCTTTAATTTTTCATTCGATAGTTTCTGCATGATTTTTCAAACTGAAGAATAAACAATACTGAAAAGAGATTTGTCAAACATCCAGTTATGTTTTACTAAATCGTTTACGTTCGTCTTTTACTCGTCCGCATATCTCGACAACATCCGCATGTTGGCTGTCTGCCTATCCGTGAATGAATACAAATACATCGTCAGTTACTGTTGGAATATGCTGAATACCGAACAGGCATCAAATATTCACGATGCCTCCTCCATACATCCTCTTCAACGATATCATTCTGATAGAAACGCCTTCGGCGTTAACTTCCATAACACGTTACGCGAGAAGCAAGTGCTTCTAATGCTTTTCACATTTCGACTTTGACAAAATTGAATTTTACTGTCGAGTATGGCATAACCGAAAGAAGGTTTCAATGGAAGCCGGCTTTGAATAAAAGCGTTGTCACGGTATATAGAATGGTGACATTTCACTCATCGTAACTCTTACTTCATCCACCAATAAAAATATGGTTTTATATAATACGATATTTTCTAAGAATAGGACAAAGCTCGAGACAAAATATATTTATTAATTTAGTCAATCGAATACTCGCACAACAATCGATTGAAAATTTTGTAATGTAATTTAAATGTAATAAAAAACGCTTTATATATAAAAACACTCCACGTTTATTTCAGGCTACTAATAAATAATTCAGTTGTCTTACTGTCTTCCTCAAGTTTGAAGGTACATTTCTATACTCGAACAAAAATGTCGTTTTGTATAAAATGCCATTTGATAACAACAATGAGGAAAATTTGTCGATCAAAATAAATACTAAAAAAGTCAATCTAATAATGGCACAAGACAGGGTGTAACATTTTGAAATGTATCATAGGCATATATATAATTAAAAACACAGGGTTAAATTCCACAAAAATCTTCATCATATGTTTTTAACTAACTCGACATATGTTTCAGAATACTGGCGAAATATGAAAATCTATAAATTTTACCAAGTTTTTGATACAAATTTAAACTTAGCCCTGGTTAATGGCTTAGCATCCCGCAATATATGTTGAATGTTTCAGAGAACATTGTAGAATTCAGCAATATTTTTCATCAAATTATCCTTCACTCACTATCATTCACTCTTTGTATATTATAAATAATGAGTTATCAAAGAGAATTGAAGAAAATGTTAGTGAATGGTCCGTGTAAATATAATGTAGACGAATTTGTTTCTAATGGCCCTAATTAATTTTCATATCTGTATTTTCTTCATCAAATTATCCCATCATTCACTCTTTGTATATTATAAATTTCGACTTATCAAAGAGAATTGAAGAAAATGTAAGCGAATGTTCTAATAACCTGATTATAGGAGAATATGTTTCTAATGCAATTTATTCACTTATTTATTATTATTTTATTTATTTATTTATTATTTTGCATATATGTATTTCTTCGTTAAATGATTCGATAATTCACTCTTTTGTATTTTATAAATCCTGAGAATTCGAAGATAATTGAAGAAAATTTTAGTAAATGGTCGTCTACTGTGTAGAAAGTGGACGAATATGTTTCTAATGTAATTTATTTGCATATCTCATTTTCTTCATTGAATTATTCGATTCGATAATAATAATAAATAATAAAATAAATTTATTGAGAAACATTCTTCACATTGTAAAATCACATTGTTTTCAATTGATACAAAGAATTACAATTAAATTAATAATTGATGAGGCCGATACTTGATGTAAAGATAAGCATAATAAAACAATTGTTCAACTGATTTACACATATATTAAAAATAATACTGCATGACGTACGTTTCGATGAGATTCACCTTTTTCAAATGCTACGTGCAGACTAATGTCTGCACGTAGCATGATCTCATTTCCATCTCAAATTTCTGTCTACATATATTCCAAGAAACTTTGTTGATTAGGATGATGATATAGTGTTCTCCCCATATTTAACATCCAAGGTAATAATTCCCTTACCCATCAGACAGAAATGAACACATACAGTTTTGTCAACATTCACCATCAGATTGTTCATTCGACACCAATTTGTGGAGGACACCAAAGGGAGTTTGTAACTCCCTCACAATGCATTCACATGCCTCCAGACGTTCTTCAGGAGTCCTGCCAGAAACAACCACCGATGAATCATCGGCAAACAGTGTCACCAAAAATCTAGACAACTTAGTAGGCAAATCTTTTATAAACAATATGAATAGAAGAGGTGCGAGTACATAGCCTTGCGGCACCCCAGGACAATGTCATGTCTCTGAGAATAACTCTCGCCTATTTTCACTACCATTGTTCTTTCTTGAAGATTACTACGTAACCAATTCAGAAAAACACCTCTTAAACCTAATTTGTAGAATTTATCAAGTATAAATTCAAAGGATAGTGAATCAAATGCCGCAAAACAAAGAATGATTATTCTTTGTTTTGTAATCATAACCTTTGCGGGATAGATATCTCAATCCTGGGTTATTTACAACGCACAGTATAATTGTATTACCAAATTACTATGAACGAAATATTAATATCAATCAAATTACCAGCAAATTAACTATTATGAATAGTCTGAATATATTTTCTTGAAAATTTCGTCAGATGTCGATTCAATTTGAATTTCGATGCTTCTTCCTTAGATCCAAATGATATATCGACCTCAGAGATAATATGCATCAGTTACATTTCCTTGTAGCATTGCAGGAAGACACTGCGTTGTAGTCAATTTCCTGTCCGGAAGCCACGAACGAGGGCATGAAGTCTGATAAGGGCGCTCTTCCCGATAAGTTCTTCTGCGGCCGGAACCCAGTCGATCAACGATTGCTTGTTAATGTGGCGAAAAATGTGAACCGAATAACCGCCAACATTTCAAGTATGAACACTATAGCCATATTTCAGGTTTTCGATTAAAAACAATACCAACAACTGATTTTTAGAATAATTCAATCAGAAATAAATGACGAAAGGAATTATATAATTAATAATGATTTTTGAATACTTAAGTTGTATTAAACTCTTGATAATGAGTTAGTAGCCCGAAATATATGTCGAATGTATTGAAAAATCTTGTAGAATTTGGATAAATGTTTTCAATTATACCATTTATTTCAAGCTATTTCACCTAGTACTGTGCGATGAATCATAAAATTTAGAGTTTGTTTACTCTAAAATTGTACACATCCTGACATGGATTTCGAAGTGAGACTGTCTATACTAAAAACAACAATATATTTAAATAGGTTCGTAAACAAGTCCACAACTAACCACACATTTTTAATTTTTTACTGTCTAAACAGAATTTTCATGCACATCTTTAAAAGAACATCGAGTCCACAGCGTTCGATTCCCACCGTATTTTGGGGCCTTCGGTATCGGCGTTAAATTGTACTTTCAACTTTATCACAAAAACCATAGCCTTCTGAAAGAGTAGTTAGCATTCGTTGGATTGCTGGAAATGACATGAAAGATCTCTAGGCTAGTTTAGAGGCGTTAACATACCACGAAATTTGTGGGACAATGTGACAGTAAAATTATATAAATTTCAACTGAGCAACAGTAAAAAACTCTAGTTAGTAAACATTTTCGATGACGTCGTTATTAATACATGTTGGGAAGTCCCCTCCTTTGATGCAGATCTCCCTTCCTTTGATGAAACCATACATTTTGTAGGACAAATATTTTTTTCGATAATGTAAATTATTTTCTGAAGTTTTGATAACAAAGCCACAGTTAATAAATTTCTGAGAATTGTCAAATCGATTTATTCAATCCCTGCTATCTCTGTTAGCGACTACAATGGAGCATTGACGTAAGAAAAAAGTTGAGAAGCTCTTCAAAATGAAGCTACTCACAAAAAATTAGCTTGATAGTAATAAATGTGAAAAATGGATACAGGGATCCTGAACTAATACCTACAATGAATGTTATAATTCAGAAACATATAATTCTCTGAAACTAAGGTCTGATAATATACATAATAGTACTATTAGTTAAAATATGTGTTCATTTTCTCTTCTTTGGATATTAGTTTGACTCTTCTATTTACTGGGACGAAAAAAGAATATCTTTTTTATACTTCTTTATTTTTTTATACTTCTTCATCTTTGCTGATGAAGAAGTATAAAATTTTGACGAATTATATTGAGAACTATATTGAGAATACGAATCAAATAATTGAATTGAAACAAAATGAACAGATATGGTATATGTGAAGATACATAAATAAAAAACACTTGACTTAGTTTCACAAAATTTTTTAATTTCTTGCAATTGTGTGGGGGTGTTACCCCATCTTCTAAAACTATTCTGCACACTTGTTTTCTCGAGTGACATGTTTATGTACTTTTCCATGTATACCTGCAATAAACCGACTAGAAGAGAAAATAGAGATGATTACAGTTCTAGGTATCGATGTCTTTCAAGGAAGTAAACAGATCCTTATTCAGGAAAAAAGAAGTAAATTGAGTTTCAAAAAAAAGTTTCGAACAGAGAGGATTCAAATGGAGAAATTGACGACAAGAAATAATAATGACTACAAACTGAAAATAAGTCGTTAATTTATTATCGGTTTCTTACATCGACATGAATCAGGAGTTTTAAGTGTTCTAAAAGATCGGAAGTTTTTTTTTATATCTGTAGGTTCAGGAATATCGCTGAGGTTGAATCTACAGAGTGGTTATTATGAATACAATGCGTTGAAAGTTCAGAAAAATTTTTATTTATGTAATATGCGGTATTAATGTTGTTTCATTCTCTTTTTATTATAACATGCGTCACAATTAGCACAAATGATTTCATATACTCCACTTTTTTATTAGCTGTTATTAGCTAACATTAACTAAAAATGAACCCAAATTTCTTTTATTCGTGCTGATGGTTTCAATATTGTGCTTTCTTAATCTATTGTCGATTTTATTAGTGAGATTTGGTACATAAAAAATACTATGGAATTTTCGATTATTATCTTACACATTTGAAATCGTAAAAACTGATTTCATTAATCGTGTATAACGCTTTTTCATTATCAATTCGTCAATTAGTATGTGAAATAAATATGTTAGTTGAGAAAACAAGTATTAATATGTTAGTTGAGTGTTCAGTTTAGTTTTAAAAATGTCGTACCACCCCGAAAAAATTGTCAAGCATTTAATATAATTTTGTGGAAGTAAGCCAAGTGTTTTTTATTCAATACATTGGACAACGTTTCACCAAGAGGTCAGCTAACATTCAATCAAGTATATAGGTGAAGCTTTCGAAAAAATTAATCGTTTCTTTCAATTTGAAGTTGAAAAGTTTTTCGTACTACCCTCGTAAAATACGAAAAAATTCTCGACGAGAATGGAATAAATTTAACACGAAGGCGGCCATACAAAATCATTTTCCCACATATCCGTAATACGTAGATTTCTCGTAATACGGGTAAAATTGCAAATTGTCGCAACGAAAGAACCCTGATAATATAGTTAGAGACCAAGCCGAGTGATGATTAAATTAGCTCATAAGAGTGGATGTCCGTCAACTCCCGGCAGCGTTGGATATTGACCCACGCCTATGCGATGAACAAGTTTATTTGCTACTCGAGTTAATTACGTCGTGCTTCTATTGACGTGCTGGCGAGATGAGATTGGGAGGATTCCCCAACGAACCATTTTCATTCGTTTCTGCGGAATTGCGCAACGTTTTTAGAAAATGAAGAAAATCAATCATTCTATAAACCTAAGGGAGCGAATTAGCCTTTGCGATTTGCGTAAATTGATTGAAATTTTAATCTAGTAGAGTACATTCAATTTTAGAAAAATTGGAGAAATATTTTTACTGTAGGTAACCGAAATCCAGAATAGAAACGAATACTTCAAATACATTTTGCACAGCTTTTTCAAGTGGCTAGTAACCAAAAGTGAAAAAATATTGAGAATATCGAGTTGAAGAATATTGAAAATTCGTCTTGGACACAATTTTTCACTGTCACTTTCAATAAATTAAAATTTCTAACTTCACACTAGGATATTAAGAGTTATTAAGACAAAACACAACAAATTTGGTAATTTTGATGTTCTGGATGTCATAAAATGTTTTTAATGAAGACTTTTTGCCCAATGGTATTGAGGGAACTTTCGAAATTTTTTCCACACGAGTAGAAGCAAGCCAACAGATTAGACTATATGCCACCGAATAAAGTTTGTTTTGTACATCAGAATTTGGATTCAATTGGAACGTCCTATAGGTGTGATCCTATAGGTCACAAGGAAACATTATTATTTGATAATGTTTTTCTCAATATTGTGAATATGTATACTGCATTCCACTATATTTATGAAAATAATATTTCTATTCTATTCTATGCTAAAACAATTCGGATCTCCATAATCCCCCCACGATCCCTTCTTTATATTGGCTATCCCCCGATCTCTCTGACACTACCAGTCAGTCAATCACCTTATTGATATTTGTGTTATTTATATTTTCTAATCATAAAATGGTTCAATTATTTTTACGCATTCTTTCCTACGACCGAATGCGTTGACAAATAGTCAATTAGATCAAAAATTGAGCAGAGATAAAAGCTAGGGATACTGTAGTACACATCCCGAATATTATTTATATATGTTATATATGTTTATTCAAATTTGAGTTTGTAAGTAATTTATTTGCTCTGTGACAATCTACAAACCTACAGGAAATAATTATTATTATTATATTTCAATTATTCTTAGTTAATAAATTATTCAAGCTTGAGAAGGTAACGCAAATCGCCCAATCGTTCTCAAATCAAACTTCAGGTGTAAAGAATTATATAGTTAGTTTTCTCATACTTTTATACAAGACCTAGGTTATGTTATGTAATTTGGATAATGAAGTAGTTATGTTTACTAAATGTTTCAGGTTAGTTTTTGCCGATTCCCGTGGGTAAATTACAACTAGATTAATAATTGATGAGGCCGATACTTGGAGAAAATTAATATCCATAATAAAACAATATTTAGAATTTTCTCAAACCGGAAATTAAATCTATAAATTTCATACCGCAATCGATTACTTTCAAATGCAAAGGAATAAGCGTACGTAAAATACCACTCGTTCACAATTGATATTCGGGGCACAAGAAACATTAAAAAGCCTAAATTATTTCAGCTATTGTACCACTACTTGTACACATTATTTTCGAAATTGTTATACCGGTGCATTTTGTGGCAATTGAACTACGAACACCACCAGAACTAGTTCCTTTTCATAATGAAACTATTTAGAATTTTCTCATAATTTTAATACAAATACGCATGACGACGTTTCGAAGTACTACTTCTTTATCAAATGCTGGCTTAATACTAGGTGTAATTTTACAAACTCTATACTTATAGCTATTTTCACAGAACATACCAGGTATGTTTTATGACTAACTTGGAATGAGGACCATAGAATACACTGATATTGAACAAAAAGGATCGTATACCTGGAAATGAACACAAAATCAATTTCATAAGTCAGGTATACCAACTAAATGTAGGAAAGATACAAATATACAACTAAGATTTCTAGCAGAAATTTTTCTAGCCGAAGTAAAAATCTTAGTTGTATATTTGTATCTTTCCTACATTTCCTAAGTTGGTATACCTGACATAAGAAACTGATTTTCTGTGTTCATTTCCAGGTATACGATCCTTTTTTTTAATATCAGTGTAGTCTATGGTCCTCATTCCAAATTAGTCATAGAACATACCTGGTATGTTCTGTAAAAATAGCTATAAGTATTGAGTTTTTAAAATTACACCTAGTATTAATCCAGCATTTGGTAAAGAAGTAGTACTTCGAAACGTCGCCATTAGTATTTGTATCAAATTATGAGAAAATTCTAAATATTGTTTTATTACAACTAGATTATTTCAATATTGGTTTAAAAACGGTGAAACAAAGTGAATACAATTAGGGGGAAAATAGGTCAGAAAATTGTATATTTCTTAAAAAAAGAATATAAACTTTTAGCAGATCTAGTTTCGGATAATGCGCCAGTACAACCTCGCGAACTTGAAATTATGCATCCAAAAAGAAAGTGACATTTTTTCCTGCCAACATGACGGCTTGCTTCAACCTATGGAGCAAGAGATAATCAAAATCTTCAAAATCGTATTGGATGATGTGGAGTGTGATCTTGATGTTGAATGTTAGGATTGCTGGAAGGATTTTGACATAGCAGAATGCATAGTAAACATAAAGAAATCATTGTAAGAACTGAAGCCATACACATAGAATTCATGGTGTAAAAACTGTGGCCACTCTGGCTGCAGAAAATGACGAAGAATCTGTGCACATTCAAACTTTGACTGCAAACATACCTGAAATTCCGAATGCAATAGGACGAGATGGGTTTGGACGGATAGAATCAAGTGACGTTCAGATGTTGCTTCAATAGCAAGATGAAGATTTGACTGAAAACAACTTAAAGGAAATGTTAAATTCACAGGAAGACTACGGGGTTAAAATATTTACAGAGGTTAGGTACTGTAAATTACTATTAGTCTGATAAGTCTTTGGCCTTCTCAGATCTTTCAAATTACGCATTTCAACAACTCATATAAGTTGTGACTGGAAAAATAGATTTTTTCCACTCATTTACAGATGTACATTCATCAAAATTCCGCATAATCGTGGACTCATCGTATTCACATAAGTTAATTTTGTATTAACGCTGTCTAATTTCGGGCGGGGGGACTGGTCCCCCCTTTATATTCGCCCCTGAATATAAGTATAAAATCTTCAGTCCGAAGAAGCCATCATAATAGCTAAAACTACGCCACAACTGTTAAATTGAAGTTCTAGAAGAATTGAATGAAAGTCCAGAAAACAATATTTCCATTCCCATTTCATTGTTGAAATACAAAAGCCAATACGTCCACGGCGCGATAACAAGACCTATCAGAATGGTAACATAACACCCATTGTTCGTAATTACATACACAGACAAACAATTACGGCTATCAAACTCGAGGTACTAAATTGTCAACATTTCAGTACGACCAGCTGGTTGTTTTTGATGTTTTAAGAATCATTTATATTTCCTATGTCCCATTGTTGTTGTTGCTCGGTTGTAATAAGGAGCTCTTTACACCTCGTAAATTCCGCTCGATAAACAACGCGTTTTTTCTCAACAATGTGCATACAAGCCGTCCCATAATGATTCTCTTATGAAAGAGCTTTCTTATCGCCGGTTTGGTAATGTTTTGTCTAGTTTTTTCGGTATCCAGAGCGGCACGGTTCAGTGTAAACAACATGTTCGAGATGATTCTCATCTTTTACCACCAGCGGTGAAAGCAAATAAGCGCGGATTAGGCTTGTCTGAAGATGAGAAATTTATATTGCGCTTCGTAATTAATTGGGACTAGCAGATGTGCAAGCACGCTATGAAAGGGTTACTCTCCATATGCGCTCTTTCAATGCGTTTATCAATTATTTTCAGGATTGTTTACATTAAAAATCCTATAAATTATTGTTGATTAATTAAAATAGTAGAGGAAAATAGCGTTTTCTAACTTTACACAAGTTTATTGACCAATAGGCATGATGACAGTTTTTGAAAAACGGGCCTATAATGTCCAAAAATATATACTATTCACAATAATTAGGATATTTTTGCAGAAATTAAGTATTGAGTAGAAAAAAATGCAATTTTAAAATAGAATTTTACTTGTTTACCTAAAACGTTCGTCAGTGTCATGGCGTCGCTTGTGACGTCACGTTTGAGTAAATACTAGGCGCTAAGCTCGTGCAATAATTCAATTATTTTGTGTTATTAAATATGAATTCGAAAGTTTATACGTAGTGTGGGGTCCTCCATAGTGAGAACACATCCATAAAATCTCCTAATAAGTTATTTGTGTTCGTTCCTCAAAATAAAAGAACACGAAACAAGTAGCTTAAGCTTGCAAGACGAGATTCGAATGAAATATTGTCCAGTGTCACCTTTATTTTTGTGAAGATCATTTTGATGTAAGTTTTTACATTGTTTTGTCGATTCTAGCATAGTATATATTTTTGTACGAGATCTAAATGTAAAAATATAAACAATCTATTTCGAGGTGTAATCTCGAAATTTCACCTGATTGCAGTTATATGACGTATTTTATTCAAATTTCAGTTACCAAATGTCATGGATAATTATATGGAATATAACAGCGTCATCGCATAGGATGGCCTGAAGGACTTAGAAGAAAAATCAATTTATAAATGAAGAGTAGAAGCATTATAAAAATAGATTTCATTAACATAACCCTAATATGTAATAAACTAATACATTACATTATATACTTATTATTAATTATAAAAGTATATTTTAAAGAATTATTTTATAACTGAAATTATAATGTTTTTGCTTATTATCAATATACTTACATGGAAGTTCCAACATTCTGCTGAACAAAAATCTTCATTTGATGGCGAAAATTCTCCCAACATTATTATGTCGATGCTAGACAAATAGCGCTGTTTGCATTAGCAAATCCTTGCTTCATGACTCATGTTATTTTATATTCGATTTTATTAAGATTCACAATTAAATAGTGGAATTTAAAAACACAGTCGTTGATGAAGTTAACAATACGAGATGTTACGTTGGTGCGTGTTTACTCAAAGGTGACGTCATGCGCTCTGATTGGTGTTCATATCATGGTGGATTGCCTTATTTTGTAGTTTTATTTTATAAAAATAAATATTAATCACACTCTTAATAAAAAAAACAATGCGTGTTTTATATCCTAAGCTTCAAGTTTTATACAATAAATATAGTATTTTTGTGATTTTTAATTACAAACCATCATGCCTTGTGAGGTTATGAGGTAAGTTTATCCATTACGAGGATTCATCCAAGATTAATCCAAAAAGAAGAAAATGGAGTAATCCTTCCGTAGCGTGATATGAAGCCATTGAAACGTACGTCATAATTGTTCAAAAATTGTGTAAATCTAGAAAACAGCACCTTTGTTGCCATTTTAATTGTTAAAATAGATTTACATTGAGTAACGGACTTAAACATGAAACCAAATCATTATTGTTTGTATTGTAAATTATACTAACGTAATTTTGCTATTTTCTCTATATTAATGTTCGTCCAGTGGTCAAAATTCGCCGATATATTCATTTAATTCTCAGTTTGTATGAAGTTCTAACCTAGAAATTAAATGAATAAGGCAGAGGCAACACTTATCGTCATTTTGAGGTTCTTCAATCTTTCTTTTGGCATGAAAAATGCAAGCTTTGAAGAAGACATTTGGGCTGAATGTCATTTATGTTTCAATATCTGACCTTCCAGAAAATCTAGTGATAATACAGATTTCCTGTCAAATAAAATTATTGCAGAACTTTTTTGTCGCGAACTTGAAAATTCCTCACCTTTGGTCAATTTATTCTACTCTTAGCCATGCATTATCCTTAGGTTTGGTTAATCAAATAATGATTGCCTATTGTAATGCTGATACTTATTAATATTTATCGAAATAAAGAACTCATACTGATTATTTCATCAATTAGAGTGGGGTGGTCATAAGTGGTGCCCCAGCGTATATAAATTGATATCTACACATAAAGTGAATGAATCCTATTATCAAAGGGTTCTTTTATCAAATACTATACCTCTATATCATCCTTCCTTTACGATTACTTCTATTACTATGCTAATCTGATACTCTTATTCTATTGCTCTGATAATATTGAAACGATAGAAATGCAATATTACTTCAAATCATACTTCTGGAAAGCAAAGATATTTGATAAAATTATTATTGGGATTGAGTAAAGAAAAAATTCAAGCCCTTCAAAAGTTACAGAAGAGAGCTATGCGAACAATTTTGAAAAGTAATAGATATACTCCAATCCAAAGCATGCTTAACTGTTTAGAACTAATGTCAGTTGAACAGAAGAATACTTTCTGCTACATACATATTTATAATTAAAGTTGAAAACAAATTGTTCCCATATAAAATATGGGAATAAAAAATGTAACATGTGTCAGTGATGTGTACAGTTATATATAATAAAAGAAATTCTGACAATTTCTACATGCAAGTTTGTAAGCTTTCTAAATCTAGGAATAGTATATTTTATGAAGGATTCCACGCATTAATAAATTGCCTAGCTACATAAAAACAATAAGTGACCTTAAGGTATTCAAGCGTAAATTAGCTATTTTTGAACCTAAATGTATATATGATTTTATAATAGCTACCTATCGTTGAATACATATTATTATTATTATTAAATAATTTACCCTACCGTAAATAGATCTATTTTAGTATTTCGAAATTTATGTCACGAACTTATTCAAAGGAGTTCGAAGCACAAGTGTTACGGTGGTACTTTTCTGGTTGAAACATAAGGTTTCATGTTACATAACATCAAATTAATTTCAACCCTTTCGACTGTCACCTGGGGCATACATGCTCACATTAGTTCACCTTAAATATTTCCGAAAGGGAGACCATCTGCTACCAAACATTTATTTTTATCAAGCATGACAAAATATATCTTTTCGGGCGTGAAAAATGACCAGGCGCAGCACGCATTTTCCATCTGTTTTGCATTAAAAACTGTCCAATCTCTTGGACCTTACTGAATTAATTCGCACGAAGAAAAGCAAGAGCAGGAATTATATAAATATGGACGACAAATACACGATTAGAACAAAATTTATGGCTGATTCTCAAATAAAATCGAAATTGTTGTGCTTGCTGATTTCTATAAAATGGGATCGAAAGTTAAAATTAAGAATATTCTCCCATGGAACTTCATCACAAAGTGCACTGAATTATGAAATAATTTTGTTTCCATTGTTATGAATGAAAAACATATTCTTAAATATACACCTCAAAAATCATTCCCTCATTCTGTCCCAACTACCGAACTTCAAAACATTTCAAATTACCCAATATTTTGGGTAGCTTTTCTGAAACAAAATTAAATAGTTTATTTTTTATTCATTTATAATAATATAATCTTTTTAAAAATGCATATTTGTTAGTAAAAAACACTAAAAGAGAAACACAAATTACATTTTTTGTTGTGTCCTTAAAAGGCGAGTCATTCCCTCATAGTTTTTATGACAGTGAAATAAGAGCGAAATTTTAAATCAAACTGAACTCAGCGTTATATTTTTAGTAATGTGGTAGCACTACTATCAAAAAAATTTAGCGAACTCGAAAGTCACTGATCAACAGTATTGTTAAAATTACTTTAAAGGAATAATTATTCTAATTTACATTTTCTGATGTCATTCCCTCACACTGTGTTAAGAAAAGGTAAGAGTTTGTTTATTCATTATAAACTACTTATCGTATGTGTTTTTGAGCGTATGTGATTAGTATGCATTGCCATAGAAAAGTAAGGTTATGTTCATAATGAATTCGGGAAATTCACGGTTGTATGTTTTTTTAGAGCGATATAAGAAAGAGATGGCACGAAAAAATAAAGTCACAGAAGCAGAAGCTAAATTAAACAAAAAGGAAAACGACAAAAAAAGAAATTTTTTTTTTCACGAATAATATGATCGACTTTAGAACACTATCGTGTTTTGACTGCTTCAAAAAATTTCAACATTTTCACCTTGGTTATTTTAAAGTCTGTAAGTCTCCTAATATTAAGTTTTGCAATAAAAAAATTGATTGAGATATTAAAGAATATTTTATTTTTATTGAATTTCTAAGAGAAATCAAACAACCCCCCTATCCCACCTAAAAGTCATAGATGTTATGGACCAGTATGATCCTCAAGACAATTACGTTATACTCTTTTATAATATCATAAGAAATTCTATAATAATAATAAAAATATTTCGCGACATCAACAATATCTTTTTTCCAAATTTTCCGAGAATTAGCCGTATATTTTTAAAGTTCGAATTATGATTATGGCCAACTGTCAATTGATAACTGTATTAAATCGTTTACAGACTTACTATTAGTGCAAAATGATTATATTCAATTCCGTCTAGCAAATTAGTGACTTTCCTCAAGAAATAGCACCACATTGGAAGAAGAGTCGTAACATGGTAATAATAAATCATCAAAAAAAAAGTTTATTTCTCAGAATCTCATCATTAACGGTCAAAATATAGAGTTGTTTTGATCATATTAAATTTCACATGTGTTGCTCATTGAATTAGAGTAATTCAAGGGCGGGCCCAACAATGGAGTCACGGGGCAGGAGCAGTTATATAATCGTCCAAGTTCGAAAAAAAAAATTCAGTATTCAATAGATTCGATATTCATCCTTTATCAATATTAAAAATTTTGTAAAATTAGGTAGCTACGAGATTTTTATGAATCAACCTACAAATTATTGCATACTTGGTGGAAGAAATTTAAAGATTTCTTAACATTCAAACTAACGGGTGTTTTTTTAGAGGTATAGAACTTGAAGTTGGCATTACTGTTGAAGATGGCGACCGATTCAACTGCTGAGAAGTGATTTATTCTCAGTTTGGTTCGGCAATTCATCATGAATAGACTCACGCCTGAACAACGCTTGCAAATAGTGCAATTTTATCTCGAAAATAATGGTTGTGTGGAATACGTATCGCGCACTACTTCCATTTTATCGTCGACTAAATCGTCCATCAGAGCAGTTAATTCGATTAACCATGCAACGTTTTCTCACCACGTTTACTCTTATTGATAACTCGCATCCCCAGAGAATCCGTACGGTGCGTACAGAGAAGCAATAGTTACTGTAGAGCCTAGCATTGAGAAAGACCCGAAGAGTCCATCCGCCATCGAACACTGGAATCGGATCTGTGTCCGTACACTTTTTGGAATATTTTGCGGAAGGATCTTGGTTTACGTGCTTACAAAATCCAACTCGTGCAAGAATTGAAGCCAAACGATCATCAAGCTAGGCGTAGATTCGTCGAATGGACCCAAAACGAGATTGCCTTGTTCCCGATTTTCATAAGCGAATTTTGTTTAGCGATTAAGCGTACTTTTGGTTGAATGGCTACGTCAACAAACAAAACTGCCGCATTTGGAGTGAAGATTATCCTCAAGCGTATGTCAAAACACCGTTACATCAAGAAAAACTGACGGTTTGGTGCGCTTTATGGGCTGGTGGAATCATTGGTCCGTACTTCTTCAAAAACGATGATGGCCAGAACGTTACAGTCAATGGTGATCAGTATAGAGCCATGAATACTAACTTTTTCATTCCTGAATTGAACAACCATGATTCCAGGAGCTGTGGTTTCAACAAGACGGCGCAACGTGTCACACAGCTCGTGTCACAATCGATTTATTGAAAGACACGTTTGTGACCATATAATTTCACGTTTCGGACCTGTGAATTGGACTCCAAGATCTTGTGATCTAACACCACTAGACTACTTTCTGTGGGGCTATATAAAGTCATTGGTCTATGCGGATAAGCCACGAACGCTTGACCATTTCGAAGACAATATTCGCCGTGTTATTGCCGAAATACGTCCACAAATTTTGGGAAAAATCATCGAAAATTGGACGTCCAGATTGGACTACATCCGAGGCAGCCGTGGCATTCATATTCCAGAAATCATAAATCATATTTAAAATGTAATGCCACAAGATTATCTTTCGAATAAAAAAAAATTCTTGTCAATCGAATGATCCATCGTTGTTTTATTGCAATTTAAAGTTCTATACCTCTAAAACAAACACCCTTTACTTGGCTAATTCCCTATAAAGTGTTTGATTCAAGCGACATATACATTGGTATACAAACCCATTAGCAGTTTTAATAATCCATTTAAAAATGAAATTTGAAATGATAATATTTTTTGTGTTATAAAAGCTGTATTTTCTTCAGTAAATCGTTAAGTTGGTACCTACATATAATATTGGATCATCAGAAATTTTCAACACAACGGAAAACACACAACGAAAAATTCAGAAAGTTCAGCAGTGCGGCATCAGGAGATCTAAGAAAAAAAAATTATAGCTTGGGAGAGCAACAAGAAAACTCTAGAATAAAGTTGATTAAATATTCGATGATCTCTTAGTGTATCATAGTGAATAAAAACAGCTGGTTTGGTGTCACAAAAAAAATTAAATTAATTCTTTGACAAATGTGTCTGGGTGTAAATTTTCTAGCTCACTTTCATAAGCTAAACTAATTCAAGTTTTTGGTATTTAGTATTTACAAATAGGGTAAAACGACGAAGGAATTGTCAAATAATCTATTCAACATAGTTTTTGTGAAACCAAACCTCCAGAATAAACAGCAACTCAATTATACTATTTCCCACGCCAGGTTTCAAGGTTTTAATCCGTAAAAATGTCATACATATTTCAGTTCAAATTATTTGCTACATTTCACGTCCTTGCAAATTTTCGCAACAAAAACAGAAGACAAATTCACATCGAACGATTTTAAAAACGAATGTTCCATCGGTCCCACGCTCACCAAGAGTGAATCATTATCAGAATGGGGTGAGGAACCCCTCTTTGAATTATAAAAGGAATAAATTCGTAAAATGTAGGGCGTTCATACGGAATCATGAGAGGGTTCCCATTCACGATCTGCCGACAATGTTGTCGTTCGTAACTAACTTATCCATTGTTGATGTCGATACTTCGAAATATGGGTTAGTATTATCTTAATCGAGGGAAAGTATACACGAATTGGGGGTGCACAATTGAAAGTTACGACAAAAGACCTTGCCACAACACAAAGTATCCACCTGAATAACTTTCAATCTGAAAAGATTTACTCAAAATAAATCGAGATAATTGCGAAATTCTTTGAATAGCAACATATTCAAGAAACATATTAAGTTAAATATTTTTAATTTTATTAGAATATAACATTATATTAAAATATAATATTGTTATATCTTAAAGATATTTTAAGATTACTAATTAAAATTTTTTCATTTTTTAATTATACGCATGACGCACGTTTCGAAGTTCATATTCTTCTTCAGTTGCTTGATAACACTGGTACAATTTTACAAATACAGATGTTTATACCGATTCTCGCGTGCTAGAACATAGCAAAACTAAGAAAAAGAATAGAATATAATAATTAAAATAGAACAAAGAAACCGAGTAACAAAGGGCACGTATAAAAATTTAAAATTACAGTAATATATAAAAAACACTATAATAAAAGTTAGGTATAAAAACAAAGGGTAGAATAATCCTTCTGACCTGCTACTTGAAATTGCATTATTGAAAATATCAAGTAAACGAAAGATAATAAAGAAAGTAATTTATGAAAAAGAGGCTAACTAGTTCCAGGACATTAGATCAGGAATGGCGAACCTAAGGCAGGCTTACCACAAGTAATACGATTTTGATGTCACCACAAAAACGAGAATTTTTTGAAATTTTTTGTGTACTATTACAAGTTTTTTAACACTCAACTTTATTCATAATTTATGATATAAATTTATAGCACTGAATATCAATCTCAGAAAGTTAACTGTACTGACAAATTTTTCATTTGAATACAGAAATATCCTTGCATTCGTTCGAAGTATGAAAACTGCGAAATAGACACAACTCTACGAGAGTTTTGTTTGGACAGCTTATTGTTTTTTATGTTTTCTATAAAACATGTCAATTTCGAAATCACTTCAAAACAGTGCTTCAAAAAATTCCCTTCCTTTATTCATTAATTAAACCTAGTAAAGGGAACCACGGGACAGAAAGGAAAAGTAGGCCCTTTTATGTTGAAATTATCACAAATTTATTGACTCACTTACAGTGTTTACTTACTTAATAGTTTACTTACCGTAAACTATTTGCTTCAAAATCATTTCTTATGAAGGCATATTATAAATTCGTATTTATGAACTTCATAATCAAGGATATTATCAATAATAAAAAAGCCAAACAAAGAATCGCAATTATTTCTCAAATAAGTACTTCAGGATAGAACGAATTCCATTTTTCCCAGATTACATTAACAGCTACTCTTTCAGACTATTATTGTATTTGTGAATTTACTTATTACAGATGGAGCGTAATTATGAACGGAAGACCTATAAACGAAGATGGAACGGAAAACTAATGCGAAGTGTAGTAGAACCAGCAATTTCTGGAAAAATGGATGCAGGTCGTCAGTGGGTGGAAAGTGGACACAGAAGGCTGCCCTGAGTGATGGGGCAGAGCGAAACAAACTAGATTTTTTAAATTTTCATATCACTTGCAAACTTTTAACTTAAATGTTCAATTCGTTTTCTTTATCACACCTTAATTATTTAATACACATATTTTATAAAATTTACTGCAGTTGATTCAGTTTCACGAGAAAATAAATATGACATATCGGATATGCCGTTCTGCTGTAAGTTCTCCTATATTTAGTTCTCCTAAATTTACCCTTTCCTCGATAGTGAAAACAACCGGTAAGGTATATAATAGAGTAAAGAAAACAAAAATCATTACAACTTTATTGTGGCTCCGTAGTTATTCAATAAAGATAATCATAATTTCGTAGTACGGTCATTGAAAAAGGTTTGGCATCCCTGCACCAGATTATAAATACGACAACGGAACAACTAGACCTGAATCCATCCAGATGTATAACAATTTAACCACAAACAAATAAACTAATCACTGAAGATTTCAGCTGCAGTAGTCGTAGAACAAATCTTGCAGACGAGAACGTATATAAACAACAAACATTCTCTGAAAATATTTTCAATCAATTTGGCAACTAAGTTTTTGTTGATTTTCTTTTTAACTGTATTCCTAGACAACGCTAAGTACTCAACTCTGCTAGATAAGTTTCTTGTTCAATTATTGTAAGAATCGATTAACACTATCGTCTTATTCCTCAACTACGTTATCTATTTATTCCACAAGGTGAAAGGAATCATCAATTACAATGCTCAAATACCTATCCATTATTGCAAGCAAATACATGTCCGAAAAATTGTATGTGCCAATTCTATCTTTGGAATATTATCACCAATAGTGTAATACTCTCTATAATCATTTATTTTAGAAACAAATCATGTGGTAATGAAGTCATTCCGTAATAGGACTGTCAGTTCGCTTGATTTAAAATCATAATAAAACCTTCAAGATAGTAATACTCTTCAATAAAGAAAAAATTAATTTTTTTATATTTTAAAGATTTGAAGTGCAAAAAAACATACATATGATACCATCTCTTTGCCACGATTAGAAAACGAATTATTTATTACATAAAATATATATGAATATGGTCTTTATTCCCCAACAAAATACAAATATAACAAAGCGTTTCATAAATAACAAAGCATTAAAAAAATGCGTTATTCAGTTCGGTATACTTTAGGCTTTAAATAACCGCAACGTTTCATTTCAACAATGATTATTTACTCACAAAGAATCAACATCAATTAAAATCAAATTTGGGAAGTTGGACTTTTCCAGGTCGATGATGTATCTTCCGGTAATTTAGATGACAGGCCCACCTATGCCGTATTCTTAATTATAGAACAAAGATTCAAATTCATTCAGTCCACAAAAAAGACATTGTGGTAACTCAATACCTAAAAAAATATAAAAGAACAAATTAAATTCTATTTGGAACTTAGAAAACAAATTTCTATACAATATTCTATATTGCTCTACTAAAAATGATTCATAAATAAAGTAATCAATCTGAAACATTTTCATTTTGAATTATTTCACAATGCTATTGAATCTTTATTAGATCTCTTGTTTAGTTCCATCATAAAGTAAGAGTGTCCATCTGAGAGAAAGTCTTGAGATCAGTCTCAGGGGGATGTCCACTTGAAATTGCTTTCCGTCTCGAGACAAACTCGTGAGACTAGAAAGCCACAACAGTCTCGAGACCTGTATTATTTCATTTCCACCTCAGAAGATATACGGTGAGTTTTTTAGGAGATCATGTTTTTTAAGGGGTGTTGGGTGAGGTTGAAATTTCTGAAGTTTTTTATAGCGATTACGATGAAATTCAAATTTCACGTTTGAAAGGAACCTTTCTGCCTTGTAAAAATGGACCGACCCCATTTGTATGATGGAGATCTCAAAGATAGAGATCCTCTGGATTTCTGATTTTCTATAGGTATCTACTCTCAAATTTAAAAACATTGTGGTAGGAAAACGTTTTGGTTCAAATGAAAAGTAGAAAGAATGGTAGACGGATGATCCGCAGAATTTGTTGTACTGTAGAAACGTTGGGACAAACATAAATAAATACAACAATTTTTGAACCGAAAAAACACAATTTCTCACTATAAAAGAAAATTGCTCACCACACCTAGACAATCAAAGTGAAGAGAAAATTATAGCATATTTTCATATATAAACGATCGCCAATAATTAAAGGATAGTATTACCCCATCGCCATCTTTGAGCTGCTTTAGAAAACACTCCACAAAAAAAGGAATATTATTATAAACGAAATAATACACCTGAAAAATATTTCATTAATCATTTTATTGATTTCTGATTTCACAACAATACGAATCCAATCAATATAAATACAACTCCTATATGAAAAAAAATTGGAATTGTTAGTGAAAAAACCAACGTTAAGTTCTGGCGATTAAAATAACGTAACCTGTAAGAATCAATGTGGCTTCAGGTCTGTGCACTCGAGCGAGGTGGTTTCACAGAAACAAATGAATGGATAAAACTAATTGATCAGCGAAAAATTATCGTTGTTGTATTTTTGGATCTTCGTCGAGACTTTGAAACGGTAGAAACAACTTATGATAGCAAAACTT
This sequence comes from Henosepilachna vigintioctopunctata, assembly GCA_030704895.1. NCBI lineage: Eukaryota > Metazoa > Arthropoda > Insecta > Coleoptera > Coccinellidae > Henosepilachna > Henosepilachna vigintioctopunctata. The sequence goes on along the minus strand of JARQZJ010000031.1, from coordinate 273,448 downwards.
AGGAAAATGTATTTATGTAATAAGAGTACAGAAAGTGAAATTTGGTCGCATATTCTCAGAAGTAATAGAAACGAAATATGGGGTACCGCAAGGAACTGTGTTGGATCTCATGTAAATTTTGTTATATATAAACGACTTGCACTTGCTATGATAAATATTGTAAAATATTACTATTTACTGATCTATGCAATTAAATGATAATAATTTGGAGGATATGGTAACTAAAGTAACTTATTCAACATAATGTTGAATAACAACTGAATAACTGAATGAATAAAATGAAAAGATTAAGAAAGAGCTCAATCTAACCTAAAAAAGTAAGTAATAACTAAATAAATGAGAAGTAATAATAAATACTTGTCTAAAAATCACTTACTGAACAATTCTTTATTCGACTAGTTTCGCCTTTTACGGCATTATCAAAAATGAATACATATTACAATCAGCGGATCTGTTCGGACCACAGAATTCACCTTAAATTCGGCCATAGAGGTGGGGGTTTCCAAATTATCAGAGAATTAACAGCGAGGAGTGGTTTAGGTCTAACTGGTCATTGAGAAAATTGAATTTATTAATAACTAAATAATAAAATTAAATGAAATATGACAATCAATTTCCCTTGTTCGCATAGCTCCTAATAATAACTACTACGGAATCAAAGTACACTTATTAGCAACTGTAATGAATGGAGACTCCATAAATCGAATGGGGATTGTATTAGCGAGTTGGTCCTTGGAGTTTCTAGATGGAATAATTCTGTGGTACGAGAATTTTGACTAGAAACACGAAATTTCAAAGAGGACAAGAGAGGAGGACAATCAATACTGTTGTGCAGTAATTTGTACAAAAATTTGAGTGGTAAAAATTTCTCTCTTGTCCTGCAATGGGATTAAACTATGAGCATAACTCCACTAAAAGCAAATTTATGATAGTAGGCAGTTGACTTAGAAAATACAACTTGAAATGTGATAACATTGCAATATATAGGACTGTAATGTTGAAAAGGCGTCAGAGTAGAAATATTTGGGGGTTGTCTTCGCGAACACCTCGACTACAAAGCAAACTGTAAATATATTTGGCATAAAATCTCTAGAAACCGTTGTTTTCTATGAAGTATAAGAAGATTCTTCAGTATATATTCACAAAAAATAATATATAGGTCAATTATATAGCCACATTTTGAGTACTGCTCTGCGCTTTCGTTCAACTTAACTTGAGCTGACAACATTTCAGGTATTGCAGAGTAAGGCAATGAGGCTGATGTTGAGGTGCAATAGATATGACCTGCCAAGACTACGTTGAAAGTCTTGTCAGTATGAAGAATAGGTATATAATATTGAGAGAATAAGAAATAGAACAATTGATTTTATGTATAAGATGAGAAGCATCTAAAGTTGTCTCTTCAAATAGATGATTATCAAACCAGAGGTAAACATGATTTGTATTTTGACAGCTGAAAGAATACAAGAGCTCTATTTATTCAAGAGGACTAAGAATGTTCAATGGATTACCTTTGATCATTAAAATTTGTAATAATTATGAACATCAAGGTGTGTTAGGGAATGAGATGGTAGATAACGCAGCAAAAGCTGCCTGTAAAGACAGAATCACCCCTATGAAGTACGTATATACAGATCTATTTCACAAACATAAGATCTCCATAATGAGAAAATGGACAGATGAATTTCATTCAATAGAAAAAGGCAAATTTTACAAGTCTATACAGCCAAATCCGTTAACAAAACTTTTGATAACGGAAGAGCTTTTATCAAGACAGTGAGTCGACTAAGAAGCGGTCATTTTCTTAGTCCCTTTTATTTACACAGAATTAGTTTGAAACAAGATAATTTGTGCATTTGTGAAGAAATTCGCAACATAGACCACTTACTACTATTCTGTAGCAATTACAGACATGAATGCGTAACACTATTACAGAATATACAGAAAACGATTTAGTATGATCAACCTTTCAACGCAGCCTTTTTATTATCGCTCCACAACATACAGTTCTATAAGCTTTTATTTAATCATACTTCTATTGGCCTAAAAATTTGATATTTCGTTGCAAAAACTTTTGCTTCGTTTGCTTCTGTTCTCATAAAATTTACCATATCGACTGAATTATGTTGGCTCATCACATTTGTCGATGCCATTCTTTCATTAAATATAAAAAAATAATAATTATGAGAAATTTAAAAACTTATTGTATCATTTTGTGTTAACTGACTTATTTTGGAAATTTTGTTATGACTTATCGTTTTATATCATCTATATGGCAAATAAACCGAATTTCATTTCATTCCATTCATTATCGATGAATATCTCTTTGTGTTTTTCGTTCTAGACGATGTCACCTTGGTCCTTGCATAATTTCCAATCGTCTCCGACCCACACAATAGACAAGTTAGAAGTGGCTTATTGAATTGGCATGGCATCTTGTCGCATATCCGTGATTTGCTGCGGTATTTTATGCATATAACCCGGTACGGCAGGAGCCAGTCGGTTCCAATAGCTCCGAGAACGTCTGTCCACCCGTGCTATGTTCCGAACAGCGCGAAAGGGTTCGGTTTGATCGATATAATGCCCATAACCTAGTCGTTATTCACTGATACCATCTAGTTAGAGCTGCTCATTTACATATTCTGTCCGAGCTCGACCGCGAGGAGTGCAACGGTTACCGATTAGAAGTAAGATGGAAGGGAAGAAGTTAATGATATTCGTTAGTTTTTCATCTATCAATTTATAGGATGCATTTGATACGCTTCTTCACATTCAATAGCGCAAACTGTTGATTTCGCCGATTCGCGCAGCGGATAAGAATTAGTTCTGCGAGCTGGTAATCTGATAAAAAACACATTTTTGAATAAATTACTTGGAATATAATTTCATAACATACCTGGTAAGCACAGAAAAATATAAAAGAACATTCTTAAAATCGCACAAATCAGCAATATAAACTCTGGACAAAGCCCAAACCATCATTAATGTAAAATAAAAGTACCTAACATACCTACATGAAGAAATCTAATTATCAAGAAATATAAATCGCATGTAATTCATTTTTATGCAAAAACAATGCTCCAAACTAATATGGAATCGAAATTGCGAGTTTTTTTTAATGTTTGAATCAAGTACAATTAAATAGGTTCACAAAAAGAACAAAATAGTTGTTATGTCACATAGTGACTTAACAAGCTACGGGATAATCACATTATATAGTATCGAAAAAAGAAGCTTGAGTTATTATAACTGAAATGCACTTATGAAGGCAATAACACGGCGAATATCGTCTTCCAGATGGTCAAGCTGGTTTGATGGTTGATGGTTTGTGGCTTATCGGCATAGACATGACTTCACATAGCCCCACAGAAAGTAGTCTGGCGATGTTAAATCACAAGATCTTGGAGGCCAATTCATAGGTCCAAAACGTGAAATTAGGCGGTCACAAAACGTGTCTTTCAATGAATCGATTGTGGCACGAGCTGTGTGACATGTTGCGCCGTCTTGTTGAAACCACAGCTCCTGGACATCATGGTTGTTCCAGGAATGAAAAAGTTAGTATCATGGCTCTATACCGATCACCATTCGTTCTGGCCATCATCAATACGGACCAATGATCCACCAGCCCATAAAGCGCACCAAACAGTAAGTTTTTCTCGATGTAACGGTGTTTTGACATACACTTGAGGTTTATCTTCACTCCAAATGCGGCAGTTTTGTTTGTTGACCATTCAACCAGAAGTGCGCTTCTGGTAAAACGGACGTAGTGCGCGATACGTATTCCGCACAGAACCATTATTTTCGAAATAAAACAGTCCCGTTTTCATTAATTCTGTCCAGCTGTCCCCATCGAGGTCCTTATAGTCCCGCTTTCGCAAGCAGACCAAACGATAATTTAAACGATGTATTTTTACCGAATTCGATTTTATTCAAAATTGAACAAAGTACATACTCCTGAGACAACTTATTAGAATTGAATGAGATGCCCATAGAGTCCATAATGCGATCAAAACTGCCGCCGATTGCCTTCCTGCTGTCTTCAAATGCATCATAGTGGGAATTTACTCATTTTTTTACATCTACAGCGTTCGATTGGAAGTTTTAAAACATTTTTGTGACTTTATCTATATTTTTGTGGTTAATAGAGTATCTTAACCTGCAGAGCTACAGTTAAATTTCCTGACTTAAACAAGTGCCAAAATATTTCAAAGACTTTTTTCGAAAATCACAGCTCAAACTTGTGTTACTTTTTCTGCACACACAACCTTTCACGAAGCTGTATTGAATATTGAATTGGAAAATGTTTGGCCACAGAGTCAGCCAAAGAAATAAATCGTCTACGTTATACGAGATAACCTGGCACCAGAAGAGAATAGAATTTTCCTTCCTTATATTGTCCGTAATTTTTTCTGAACAGACAAGGAATAGAAACTGCTGTTTACATCTGAGATGCTGAGTTTTATAGAAAAAAAGAATACTTTAAGCATTTCAAGTATAGCATAGTGTCATTTCAAGCCATAACTAAAAGCGCTTAAATGGGTAAAATTTAACAAAATGTCCTACGGGAGAAGTGGTACAGAAAGTGCTGGATTTACTGATCAAACAAGGATTCTTTACCAATAGCCAAGATACGGAAGTCTTCGACAAGTTTTCACTTATTTTCGAATTTGCGACAAATGGAAAAATTCTGTAGCTGGAATGCCAAGGATGTTTCTACTGAAAATCGTTGGGTTGAATTATTCCAGCGCTTTCGTACAAACAATTTTCATTCAACAAACTTCTCCACAATAATTGAGTAAGTTATCTGTCTGCCTGTAAGTCGCACACATCGTTGGCTTGGAAGAAGACTGTCATAACTCAAAAACGGTTGAATTTGTACAAACGTACAAAACAAAAGCTGACAATGCAACTTAAGTTGTCTGCAAGCCACCTGTAAAGAATATGGTTTCTAATTATTTAATGAGATCGAGATCTGAGTACATTTTATCCAGTAAAATGTTTACATGCTTCCCCTGAAAATTTGTGTATTTTGAGTTATGACAATCTTCTTCCAAGCCGACGACATGTCGAAGGAGTTTTTCTCATACGACCAAATGATAAAACAGAGCAAAGTGTCGTAGTAATGAAAGCTATTTTGATTACGACAATAAATATAAATGAATCATGTATTGAGTTCCACTTTTATACTTATCTATAAACAAGACCCGACGTTTTGAAACAAATTAGTTCAGCCAACAAATAGAAAAATAGGACTTGGAAGTCAGACCATTAATGGGGCTTAGTAAGTCGTGCCTTTTTGTGTTTAGTGCTCTGATTATTTTGTGTTATTCTATGTTCTAGAATGAAAAACTTGTGAACATTAAAAAAAAGTTTCACTTTATAATTCCGCAGATGTCCCGCTTTCTTCAAAAAAATTAATGGTCACGTTATATATGAAGTTAGAGTTTGATTCTTTTACTTCTTCATCTGATGTCATATTTATTATTTATATTTCTTCGATTCATCTTGTATTTCAATGAGATGAAATGTAAATTATTTTTCCTTTCATTTTTGTTATATTCTCGTCCTTTTTAACGGGTTTCATCCTACTATTATTTTTTTTGGTTTCATAAATTATCGACCGTATCTATAAATAAATGAAAAATTTATAAATGCTTCCGAATTTACGCAGCATATTTTCTTTCAATCCGAATAAACCAAGTTTTATTCGATTTTTCCAAGCAAATGTACAATCGATTATGGCACTTTTGCAACGTTTGTTTATACTTGTCAATCGGTTTTATCGTGGCGATTCCAGGTTTAATGACCCTGTGTGCGAGCGCGCTGTTTATATTTTTTAAAATAAACACAGTACACTATATGAACGTTGGGCGGAGTCTTCATTAGAGATAATTACGTCAATTACACATGCTGTACACTTTCAGGAAGTCCAAATCGACAAATTATTTTTATTAACGACAAAAATTACTTCAATAAAAAGATGGAAGTCATCAGGATACTCCATCTCTAAATAACACTGTATAAACTACAGATGATATAAAATTAAGGGGGATATGATATGATATGATGAATAATGTAAATTTTTTTGAATAAAAATCTGAAAGAAAATTTTCATTATTCAATATTATTTTGAATGATTACGCTAACAATTAAGTTATCAATTATCTAGCACTTTGAGTTAGCAGTTCAATTCATATTTACTACATTTACATCGTTTTACAAATAGGTACCTACAAGAAATGTACGGCTCATATATTTATTGATAACCTCTAAAAATTAAATTTAGGTTGTTATTATTTTTCCTATATTCTTTACTTGACATTCTCATTAGATCCCTGGAGTAGTCTACGATACTCTTTCAACAGCAAATAAAAGATATTTACACCGAAATCTTGTGCAATGACAAGATAAAGAGTAATCAACATTCGTAAAAAGTTTTCCAAATACCGTTTATTAATAATTGAAAATAGTAAATATATTTGAAGTTATCTTCCTTATTATTTGTTATTTAGAGGTCATCATGAAACGCAGTATTTACTATGTCCCATTATCTATTTTCTGGCACCAGCATATACGTGTATATATGTCTCTATGATACTACGATCATAGTTGATTACACATAATATATTAAAATTTCATTAAGACCAAAAGTTGAAAAAATGTATAATATGTACTAAAGATAGAATGTAAAATCATTCGAACCAATTAGTAGGATAAAAAAGATCATAGAGAAGAGATCTAACATACCTTATGGTTAATGAGAATTTCTTATCAGATATATTCTCTTACTTTTAGACCTATCCTAAAAATATATATTAAGGTAGGTCTGGCGCTGTAACCTTTATTTATATCTCGACCGTTGGCTTTTATATTACCAATTATTTTATTTCCATTGGATGTAACTGGGTAAGTGGTTCAAGAGTAACAAAAACAGGGAGGGGCCAAGAATTAATCCCTGAGGTACACCGTTAGCAGCATTAATGCAATGATATACGTAAACACTGAAATGACGCAGAATAACAACATCAAAGCTATCAAGTAAGCTATGAGCTATCATCACAAGCCATACTCACCGTTTTAGTAAAAACATCGAAAGTTTCTTATTCCACGATATATAACACTTAATCCCAAGTCCCGGTTTATTGACTAATTGTATCAATGAATTGAAATCTTCAGTTCAGTGGAAACGTTTCATTATGCATAGCAATTTTGCACTTGAATTTTTGTTCATAATTGAATTATTTTTAATCAGTATAGATAAGAAACTGTACACTTAGTGATAACTGGGATAATAACATTATTATGTAATTTTAATCAATTTAAAAGGTCGGTTGAATTTATTCAAGCGAAATTAGAAGAATTCTGCCTCGGTTGATTTTTGGAGAAAGAAAACTAGTAATATTTTCTCTGAAACACTATTAGAGAATTTAACAACTGAATATTAGATTACGTTTCATATCTAATATTAATATTGACATTCAAAATTTGAAATTTCTCGAAATTCAAACATGCTTGTTATGCCAAGTTGAAAAGTAACGATTTCAAATTATCATATGCGAATAAAGTTTGAATAGACATTTATGACAAGTGCTCAAACACTTTAATTCCATGTCAACTTCAATGACAATTGTGAAAATGTCGGCAAAATCATTATATTTACTCCATATAATAATTTTCAAAAAAGTAAATTTCAACTAATTTAGTACATTTTATGTTTAAGTAGAAAAATAAGTGTTGAATTCAAATCAGTTTTTACAAATAGCTCGGAAAGTATTTCCAATAAGTTTCCAATGGGTAACCTAGATAAAAACCTGATATTTTGATTCATTGACTATAGTCTATCAGAGAGAAAAAACAACATACATTATCTAACCTCATCTCAACTAACAGATATTTGTTTACGTTGAATGAAATCTTCATTTCTTATACAATCACCTTGAACTTTCATTTCTTCCTATTAAAAATGTCACTGTGAAAATTAATAATTTTTAATTGGGATATTCAGTTAAATACAAAAATTCGACAAAGATTTCTGATATTAAATAAAAACACTTGGCTTGGTTTCAATGAATACTTGATAATTGTTTGGGGATGTTCCATTTTCAAAAGTTAAACTGAGTTTAAGAGTCTTGAGTTTAACTTTTGAAAATGGGAAACCCCAAACAATTGTCAAGTATTTATTATAAATTTTGTGAAACCAAGCCAAGTTTTTTTCATTTAAAATATCAAACAATGTTACACCAAGAGATCACCGAACATTCAATCAACTTTATTAAAGATTTCTTATCAAAATAGGTTAAGCTATTCGCTAAAGTTTTTCATTAGTTGGAGAGCATCATTCTCTAATTGAACTCATTCCTAATTAGAGATAATTAAAGATTAAAGTTTAACATAAGTATTCTTGTTTTCTTTAGAACTTGGCAAAGTCTGATACAAGAAACCTGTCAATAAATTTGAGTCATATATAAATATATAAATAAACAGTTCCTTACTCATTTCTTTTCCGTTTTGATTTTGTTTTCTTTGGTTTAACATTTACAAGTAGCAGAAATATTAAATAACAAATTTGGGAAGCAGATTCAATTTTGAATTTTTCATTATAAATATTATTGTCGCAAATATTATAGTCTTAAGTGAAAATTAATGGTTTGAGTGTACAGTAAAAGCTCCTTATTAGCGCTTCCTTTATTCGCGTTTTCACTATTCGCGGATTGAAAAAATGCAACCCAATTTCTATATTCGCGGCAATAGATTTCTTTATTCGCGGATCTAATAGCTCTTTTTCGTTTGTGGTTCCGGAATTTTTTTGTTTCGGAAGTTGAAACTCATTTAAAAAATATATAGACTTTGAGCAGATCTAGTTTCGGATAATGCACCAGGTCAACCTCGCGAACTTGAAATTATGCATCCAAATATAAAGTGACATTTTTCCTCCCAACATGACGGCTTGCTTCAACCTATGGAGCAAGAGATAATCCAGGCCTTGAAGCTCTATTACATTAGACGAACCTTCAAAATCATATTGGATGAATGTGGAATGTGATCTTGATATAAATGTTATGGAATGCTGGAAGGATTTTGACATAGCAAAATGCATAGTAAACATAAAAAATCATTGGAAGAACTGAAGCCATACACATATAAATTCATGCTGGAAAAACTGTGGCCTACTCTGACTGCAGAAAATGACGAAGAATCTGTACACATTCAAACTTTGACTGCAAACATAGCTGAAATTGCGAATGCAATAGGACGAGATGGGTTTGAACGGATAGAATCAAGTGACATTCAGATGTTGCTTCAATCGCAAGATGAAGATTTGACTGAAAGCAACTTGGAGGAAATGTTAAATTCACAGCCTATTGAGGAAGAGGCTTCAACGAGCACGGAAAACGTGACATTTAATTTGAAAATTCTCAGTGAAGGTTTAAGAATGGCTAATGAGCATTGTGATTTTATTTATGAAAATTGATCCATCTATGGAACGAAGTCTTATTTTAAGGCAAATTGCTAAAGTCATTGCTTAATATCAGTCTGAATTGAAGGAACCTTTAAAAACTGCCAAGCAAGAAAAAATTACAAAATTCTTTAAACCATTGCCTAAACCTGAACATAATAATTAAGCAATATGATCAAAAACTTCATTTAAATTAATTTTTTTATATACTTTTTTCATTTTGTCACCCAGGAACGTATCCCCTATAATCTCATATAAATTACAACTCCATATTCACGGTTTCTGTATTCGCGGCATATTTTCGGAACGTATACCCCGCGAATAAAGAGCTTTTAATGTACAAAAATTAATCTAAATTCAATATATTGAATATTTTAATCCTTATGCGGAGGTTTTTCTATTAGATCAATATACCCTTCGATTATTCTAAACATATTGTAGATTTAATATCGACCATCCCCGAATGTAAACAAAAACAAGATGCTGCAGAATCGCCCCAACAACATATTGATTATTCAATAAAACTCACGTCTCCAAGTACTGGAATATCCTATACACCGGCTTTCGATACATCAGAAAACCCTCGACCTTCTCAACCATCATGACACCCTCACAACATCACAAAGAGTTTTTGAAAAATGTTCGAAACTTGGGATGCTAAATCGAAAATACCGCCGCACAAAGGTCTATAAATTTAGCCGAATCGAGTTCGCGGGAAATTTCTACGACGACGAAGAACGAGGACGGAATCGCGATAGCCGCGCGTCCAGATAACGGTCTATTTTCGCCATCGCCGTGGGGTGGCCCGGTGACGTCGGAATTGGTCGTCTTCGCCGTCTGGCGTTGGGTTGCGCTTGCAGCAGCAATCTTTCGAGTAGGCGCACCGCTGACGGACGGTCGAAGCGGAATGTGATAGTGTGCTGCGTTTAGCGAGACGCGCAGGCGCTCTGTCGGAGACAGAGGGACTCCCTAATCGTTATGACTTGTAATCGAATGATTTCGTATTGTTTTCGAACCGTTGTTTGCCGTTGTCTTCCGAATACGCGGACACTGCGCGATTAATGACCGAGGCGAAAAGGAGGAAGTTTATCGGATGTGGAAGTGTTTTCAATTAGTTTTTAAGTGGACGTATACGTGAAATATTTATAATGACATTCCGTAACCGAAACAAATTCCTTATACGGAGTTGGCGAAATGAACCTCGAAAAACGTTGCCAAAAAAGGCGTGATGTAATAGCAAACTAGCAAACCCTGATCGAGTAAAACCCCGACTCTATGGAATTTGAAAACAACACATAAATTCGAAAGATCTGCGATTTTCCTTGAACAAAGAATGCAGTTAAAGATGCCAAACTGATGTCCTCCAGCGAAAAGCCATTAGTTTAGGTGTTTCAAATAGCTCATCCAACGAAAATGTTCACCAGAAAGGGCGCTTTCACCCCAAGGAAAATAACTTTCCAGAAAGTTTATATTGAAAACATACTTCTGAAGTAATTCGGAATCTATACCTATTTTGACACATAAATATAGGGTGATCGAAAAAGTTGTCCAACTCTTATCGATCTGATTTTAAGGATACTATGATCTACTCCAACTAAATAAATCAATCGACTGAAATTATACTGTAGATAAAAGTAAATCGGAAAATATGAATAACGTTATTATTTATAATCATAACGAGATTACAACAGGCCTCCAATTTATAACGTTATAGTTTTGATTACTACTTTTCATATCTTTTATTATAGATTTAGTTATAGATTTGTTACATCTACGATCTCACACACACAAGATGTACACCTGCGACTAACATCTGCTTCAAAACCTGAGTGACTACTAAGCGAGAACTGAAAGTTAATGAATTGTACCACACCACAGTTTGGTTTTCTGGTGGATCAAACAACATCTCCACCAGATTTAACAGTTCTTAATCTTAGTTCTCCATAACAGTAATATCCACTTGGTTCAATAATTGATAATTTGATTTTATATATAGATATATATATATATATATATATATATATATATATATATATATATATATTATATTGAATATAAAAGAAAATTAATAATGTGAAATACAAAAAAAATTGAAACAAATAAAAGATAAATTAATTCTCTCTTGATGAAGCGCACTTCTGGTTGAATGGCTACGTCAACAAACAAAGCTGTCGCATTTGCAGTGAAGATAATCCTCAAGTATATGTCAAAACACCGTTACATCCAGAAAAACTGACTGTTTGGTGCGCCTTATGGGCTGGTGGAATCATTGGTCCGTACTTCTTCAAATACGATGATGGCCAGAACGTTACAGTCAATGGTGATCGGTATGGAGCTATGATTACTAACTCTTTATTTCCTGAATTGAAAAACCATGAGGTCCAGGAGCTGTGGTTTCAACAAGACGGCGCAACATGTCACACAGCTCGTGCCACAATCGATTTATTGAAAGACACGTTTGGTGACCGCCTAATTTCACGTTTTGACCAGTGAATTGGCCTCCAAGATCTTGTGATTTAACACCGTTAGACTACTTTCTGTGGGGCTATGTAAAGTCATTGGTCTATGCGGATAAGCCACAAACGCTTGACCATTTGGAAGACAATATTCGCCGTGTTATTGCCGATATACGGATACAAATGTTGGAAAAAGTCATAGAAAATTGGACGTCCAGATTGGACTACATCCGAGACAGCCGTGGCGGTCATATGCCAGAAATCATATTCAAAATGTAATGCCACAAGATCATCTTTCGAATAAAAAAAAATTCTTGTCAATCTAATGATCCATCTTTGTTTTATTGCAATTTAAAGTTCAATACCTCTAAAAAAAACACCCTTTACAAAAAGTTTCAAAAATTCGTTCGAAGATATATAATGCAATTTTCAAGACTTATGGTCACGCTGAATGGTTTTGAATTGCCAAAATCTATAGTCGTTGGCAACACCTTTTAATTTTTATCATTTAGACTGCCAAATATTATCAATTTTTCTATATATAAAATTATTTTCATTTCCCGTTACATAGCACTAATGCACGGTATCTTTCACCGATAAAGCAACTGTAAAATTCTGTCAGACCTTTCTGTTAGCAATCTGTTAGACGTTTTGATTGTATTAAATCCATAATACCAGCAATGCATTCTGAGTATATTGAATGAGCTGAAAAGTCGATAATACGTTATAGTTAGGTTAGGTAAAGCCTGTTTTCAAGGTGAGGGTTAGAGTTTCGTGTCACAAGCACGAAATCCCTATGCTGTTGAAAGATGCCGACACGAAATTCGTTTAGTTTAATGAAAGTCAGTTGAATTGTTTTATAACGTTTTAAATATACATACAAAAATTCAACAAGTTACTTCCTTTGCTATTTCAAAAATATTTTGTCCTTTCATAATTCATGAATCCCTCTTCATGTAAAGCTTGTTTATTTTGATAGTGACATTAGTGACTGCAAGAATACAATTCGAGTCTCTTTTTATCGAGACTTATTAATTGATCAAACATCGAATATCTTGAATACAAGATATTCGATGTTTAATCACCACCTGTCGATCTCTTTCGAACGCGTCAAAATCCCTTATAACTGTCAGTGTCTTGTAATGTAGGTACCATTAGAATACAAATTTTAGAAATGTAATCAAAGTTAAGTTCTTAAAATCACTCCTCTCATCCTTTCTGAAGAAAAGATATGAAAAGTAAACAAAATTATAACGTTACAAATTTCTAGAGATAATTGACTATAATACTATAAAAATCATCAACAAATATATAGAGATTCCTCCAAACAGAAAGGAGAAGTAGGATGACCTAACTATTTATGATTATCTCACTAACTTTAATGCTCAGTTTTGCCTAAATCACGAATTTCCACAACGCAGATTTTTTGCCATATACCTAGAAGGCTCTGCAATATATATCATCATCTCAATCACTCTCTACAAACATAATAATTCTTTCAGGAAGTATAAGCCGTCTTCTCAGTTTGAGAAACATCAAATACAACTGCAGCTTCAACTATTTCCACAAAGGTATATTATAGAATACTTTTAAGATATCACCGCAAAGCAGCGAAGGTCGATTCTCTTTAGTTAAAAGCGCATTTGGCTATTCCTAAATTTTAGAAATGTAGTCAAGTACTTTTTTAAGTTAGGTAAATTTAATTGTGTGTAAGGAATTTAGTTTATTTTTATTGAAAGGAAGATGAGATATTGAGATGTATCATCTTAAGATGTCAAGGTCATGAGAGGAAGAATTATACTGGGTCATAGAGATGATCGATATTCATCGGTGATGAATAAACATCGATGATTAGCTGCAAAATATCTATGTTTTGATTCGATAACGTTGACATTTCCATGTTGAGAGAAAATATCGAAACTGCAATATATTCTTTGAGTTAGTTAAGCGTGCCCTAAATACATGAGTATCAATATAATAATAGGTGATTCTTTAATCGTAGTTTTTTTTAATCGAATAAAACACTCAATTTCATTATATATTCAACATTTTTATTGAAATTAATAACTTGGTCTTTGCCATATACATTTTAAAAATAACTTCATGTAAATGTTATACGCGGCTCCGTATCAAATGGTCCATTCAGAAGGTTCAATTTTGCGTCACTTTTTCGAGCATTTCGGCCTGTATCCCGCGAATTACGCGTGTTATGTTATCCTGTAAGGCTTCAATCGTGTTCGACTTGTCCACATACACTAACCCCACAAGAAATAATCCAGAGGCGATAAATCGCATGATTTTGGCGGCCAATTCACATAGCCATTTCGAGAGATAAGCTGCTCGCCAAATTCATCCTTCACAATTTCCATTGTTTCACGAGCTGTATGGCATGTGGCACAGTCTTGATGAAACTACATGTCAACCAAGTTCAACTCGGCGAACTGGGGCAAAAAAAAGTTGCGTATCATGGCTCGATATCGTTCGCCGTTGACGGTAACGTTTCTTCCACGGTCGTCTTTGAAGAAAAATGGACCGATGACGCCACCAGCCCATAAACCACACCAAACTTTCGTTCTTTCGGGATGCATCGGTAATTCATGTGGGTGCATAATGACATGTGGCTGTTCATCACTCCAGATGCGACACTTTTGTTTATTTTACATACCCGTTAAGCCAGAAATGGGCCTCATCGCGAAATTTGGTGATAACAGCACGAATTGTTGATTCGCCAGGTCGATTATGACGACCATAATATGGTCGTAACAAACGATTGACATTTTTAACAGAGCACGAATTTTGATAGTAAATTTCAACAATTTGCAATCGTTGCTCGTTTGCAAGTATTTCCATGATTAAATGTCAGAGTATAGTGAAAACTTTTCACTTTGACAGATGTCGTTTGAATGCCATTACCAACCAATGCCGCCAACCTGAAAAACTTAACTCTTAAAAAATCACCCGTTACTAACTATAGGCAGATCTACGATATTAAATTTCCCAATTTTCTAAAATGAAGATCCGTACTTGAAGAAATCAATAATGATTGTTACAAACGTAAAATGTTGAAATCCTTGCAGTCGCAACTCTCATGGAGTAGTTACGTTAGGCGGTTCCAGAGCCATTAAGAGTATAACGGAGTTGATTTAATGAGAAAATGATCGATTGGCGGAGGTTTCCACAACACAAGAGGAAGTAAATCAAACTATCGATATATGAAAATATTATAAACAGGTTAAAGGAAAGAACAATATTTTGGCTTGACAACGTCACACGAATATTCATACAAGATTACAATTTCATTTGAAAAGACTAGTAAAAAATTAAAAACAAGAAGAATCTTCTTTCATGAAGAATGCTAGAATCCAACTATCAAATTTTAAAAAAAACAAATATTGAATTATTGTGTTGCACAGCCACATCCACACATTTTCAGAACAGCTTTTTCTAATACTTCTGCCAACTTCTGCACCAGCAGCGGAACAGGCTAAAGGAAAAACACTTGACAGAGTTAATTTTCTCACAGTTTGCTCGAAAAATACTAGGAATGTTAATTTTTTAAGTGATAACGTCTTTGGTGTCGTTGGGCACCTTATGGTAGAGAAAAATCTAATGGGTTCGCGACACCGAAATATATGCGATGAATTGTACTTAGATAAATATCAATCAAAGATTTTCATGTCTAACTTTGGTTACAATAAGATTATTGCACCTTTTTCAGAACACAATGAAAAAATTTAAAGTACAAAAAGTCTAAGTATTGTTTAAATTAATGAAAACAAAGATGCAAGCATGAAAATACTGTTATAAACAAAGCACATTGAAGTTTATGTAATGCAAATACTACTATCCATAAATAATAATATAATAGTATATTAATTGTGATTTCAATTGAGTTGTATTTAATTTTTTCATAATCTTGTACATACCGTAAAATAATTAAACATATAATTTTTGCTCGCAGTGTGAATAGATATGGAAACTAGATTGATTTTAATCTAAACATTAAGAAATTTTGAAATTCAATAACAAAAATTCTGAGTTTTCACTTCTATCGGCATTCCCTATACTGCCAATCTTGTATTGTCGATAAGAATAAACACATTTAATAATGCAGTTTCACTTTCTACCGAAAGCATCGATATTTTTAGAAACTATATCGATGTTTATGATCGATACTTTTGAATTGATATCAACCGATATATTTCTAATATATCATCCCTACTAGGTCACTCCTCATTAGGAAGTTCATTTTTTAAAGTGAAAGAAATTCCATTCCATGTTTTCATATTAACCGTCGATCTCTGTCGAACGCATCAGGGTTTCTTCTAATTCTCACTGTCTTGGAATGTATCATTAGAATATAAATTTTAGAAATGTAATAGAGTACTTTTCTAAGTTATCTAAATGTTATTATGTATAAGGAATTTATTTCTTTTATATCAAAAGGAGGATGAGATATTGAAATGTATCATAACATTGTGACGTACCTATTATCTGAAGATGTCAACGTCATGAAGGAAAAGACCACATAGTAGAAAGGACTATACTGGATCACTTCTTTTTAAGAATTACGATTTTTTTGAAAAGTTATTCTCGAATCAATTGTAAGAATCTTCGTAAGTTTCGATTTAGTAGCACACACTGCTAGTAAAATTTTAATTTTCCAACACACCAATGAAAATAAATATTTTGATAAAAAATTTTCGACAAAAAAATCATACCGCAAGCAAAAAACCGCCGATTTAAATCCAGTGTATTGTTTTTTATTTAGTCAATATTCCTCTGAAATTGTTTAGTTTTAGTATTTGATTAGTTTTTACTAGTCTTTGATAAACTAATAGTATTGTTATTGAGATAATGCACTTATCAAAACCAAAATTCGTTGTTGAATCTATAATTATTTCTTAAGTCAAGATTTACTGCCCTGAAGATGTTTTATATTACCAAACCGATAAAAAAACTGTTAAATATCTATCCAAAATTAAAAAGTTGATATTAAAATTATGGAGATTGGTATATTAAAAGAATGGAGATGAGTATATTACTCCACACCCAAAGAACGAAGAACAATTTTGAAACTGTATCAGTGACGGGAAATACATAATTTCCGCATTTTCAATAGCATTTCATTCATCCGGAGATATTATTTATCTTCGGGCAATTTAACATGAAATATAGATTTGAATTTAGATCAACCTGTCGTGATTTTCTAATGCGAAACTTTTTTCACAAGATCTCTTCCGTTGTATCATACTTTACACACATTTATTAGTTTTCAGTAAAATCGAACAAATATATTGATAAATAGTTCTGGTTGAATCGAATAATCCGTTATTTTGATTTTACCAAGCAACTCGACGTATTCAAATGTTTTCGTATAAAACGTCATAAGCATGGAATTCATTGAAAATATTTTTATGTCATTTATTCATGAACATATTATAAGACAAATTTATACTTTATTAATTGCCTAAATATATGAAGTTCCGAAAACACGCTTCAAGAAAAGTACATATGAATATCTACTCAATTGTGAATCATATAGGTACTTCAAATAATCATTTTGAAACATGTAACAAATGAAAAAACTAATTTGGACATATTAATTCACTTTCATTGTTCAAAGTTCGGTTGTTTTATGGGATGATTGTTGAATACATGAATATTATTATTTGAGTTTGAATATGTCTAAGTGTAATGTAATTTTCACAAGGAAAAAAGATGTATTGAATTCTGATTATAGCCACAGTAGTCAGGTTCTTTCCCGTTTTGATTTATAGATAACAGGGTATAGTCTTCGACCACAAGCTCTCCTGCATTCCACATATCACTCAACTTATTTCATTTGTTTTGAATGATATATGGATACTTTAACCACGATAAGTATTCCAATAATTCAACATTTATAATTATACATCATGCCTTAATTCCTAGCTAGTTGGAATAAGGCACTGGCATCTTATTCATACATGCCATCAATACCAACTTAAGGTTATTCGGAGAAAGTTCTTGAACTTCTTGGTTTGGAGAGAGGATAAAGTTTATCTACCAAGAGGAGTCAATCAAAATCCATTATCAAGTCCATTCAGTTTAATCTCCTTGCAGGATAGGAGAGGAATTTTATCACTCAAATTCTTGTACATATTGTATATTGAAAATAATTTATTGTTTGTATTACTTCAATTTTGTATATATTCCATTTTGTCAAATGTGTAACCTATATTGAGGTAACAATGAGCGATTTATCACATTTAAATGGATATCTACAATGGATGGTTTTGAAAATAATATTGAAATTTTCATTAGAAGAAATGAATAGGAGAACATTTCGAATAATCACCTAATTGAATGTTTAAAATATTTACAACAATCATTTATGATTACAGTACACATCATACTTCAAGATATACTTAATGTCTCAAATACATAGCAAAATGTATTGTAATACTTGTACTTATTTTGTTTAATTCATTATATAAGCAATTTTTTATTTTTCATTTCAAGTTTCGTCGAAAATAAGAAAAAACATCACAACAAATTGTATTTCATATTCTTCATGAATTAAATTGGGTAACTTACATGTCTTAAAACAATTGGGGTAACACAAGAGCTTTCAGGAAGCCCAATGGTGTATTAGTGCCTAAGTCATCCATACTTTCACCATTGTTATTTCGATAAGAGTTTTCAGTTTAAAAACGTTTATAAATTAGAAAATACACTTTTTCAAACTAAACAACCACTGTTTAACCAAAACATCACATTTGACAATTATGACATATGAAATTGACAATTCGATTATTGACCTTGTGGAAACATAGAGTGTATTCATACTTCAAAATATAGCCTTAACATATAGTATATATTGAACTAGCTTTGAATCATATTTTACAGTTTTCTCTGTTTCCTTGGGCGAGGAGGATTCCAAGACACAGGAGTATTATCAGTAATCGAAATTATATTCAATCCAGCCATTTGAAGTCCCTTTATAGATGACTGAAAAAAGTAAATTGGAACAAAAGATTTTAATTATTTTTAATCTTACCATTCTACCAGGTCCAATACCTTTAACTCGAACTCGGACTGTTTTTACTCCTCTGTTGTAGGCTTTCTGAAAATAAACCATATTTAATTTCATACATTAACACTATTCATTATGCTAATATTACTGTTCCTATTGTAATAGCTGTTGCTTGAGCTGCAATATTGGTTCCTTTCTTAGTATTTTTGAACCCTTCTATACCACATGATCTTATCAGTTCAGTAGATCCTGAAAAGTTAATTCATAAATAGTATTCAACCTTAGTTGGTCTAAAGTATTATAAAAATTTAGACTTTCTATTTACCACTTAATTGAAAGGATCATATATGTGTTTGTATCATTTAATTTTAGACAATACCTATTATATGAAGAAATAAAATCAATAAACATAATGTATTCTTTTTGACGCTTTCAAATGTCTCATTCCAATTAGGGAACTAGTGCAACTCATTTAAATACTGGAAACAAGTATTCGATCTTATTGTGTTGATTGATTAGTCTACATCAAATATTTAAAGAGAGGAATAATTGTTATAATGATTCTAATTAGCTAGAATTATGAAAATTGGTACATTAAATTTCAAAACATTAATAAAGGAAGAAAGGTTGAATTATTGTTTCTAATTCATTTCCTTTGATGCATTATTATTACAGCTACTTCTAAATTACTAGTATAGCGTCACAATTCTACTCTTTAATAAATATTAAGTATTTTTGTTCTTTGGCAATAAATAATTTTAAAACCTGTATATATCTAAAATATCTATATAAATAACATGATCCAACAACAGGATTTGTTTTATGGTTATAGTCATAAAATGTATTCTTATCCAACATATACTACAACAAATACCCTAACACCAATCACAAAGAATTCAGGAAATATAAGTTTTCATTTTCCTTAGTCATAACATCCTCACCTTTATTATTAGTTAAACTTATTATCGTATTGTTTCTTGATGACCTTATATTGAATATTGGTAAATCTTTAAATCTTATTCCATCAAATAATTTATCAGGTGTATCTTTGGTTGGAAACAAAATGTGTTCCCTAAAAGATTAACATTTTAATTATCAAGGAATTTCAACTATTATAAAACTAACTCTTTCATCATCAAATCTATTTCATCAGCCCGCTCTCCAGCGGTTCCTTCATCAGGTCTTGGTAATGATCTGAGCATTTCTCTTCTGTCTACAACATCTCGGAAATAGTAAGAAGTTGAATGAAAAATTCTTTTTTGGAAACTAGAAATTGTTTTATCACAAAAGTAACTGAGGTTTTTTAAGTTACTGAAAACCTGTTTAACAATCATATCTGCTCGGCGTTTTGACTTTATAACTTTAAAATTTTCTTAAGGTATAACCTTAAAATTTTGTATTTGTGTAGGTTAATGCATATGACATAGAAAAGTTTTTCTTTCCGTTTTTCCTTTATACTAGTGAGTGCAGAGTCACAACCTAACTCTACGAAAGTAAAATTAGTTTCTGGAGACTTCAAGAATCATACGTTCCTATTCTAATACAGGTGATTCAGTATATGAGTATCATTTTCTTCCAGTTTTTCTATTGAAGTTTCAAATAATAGCCTTCATAGGCATTGTTAGTAAGAACATCATAACATGAAAATCTTTTGAACATATATTGATAGAAGTGGAATACTCTATCGTTATATCCTTCATATCTTTAAGTCATAATATACCTATTTCTTCTTATTATTCATTGGTTTGATTGCTAAAACTTCATGAAATTTTAAATTATGGGAACAAAGTGCTTTTGTTTTTACAATTTTTATAATGATATGGATACTGGGTGAAACTTGTTATCGTTTTCTTTGTGTTATGGTTTGAATTTTATGAAACACTTCCCATTCATTCCGTCATAGTCAGGAGAAAAGGGGGTGATAATATGCAAAGTATCTTTATTAGTATTCACACTTCATATATATTTGATACGAAATAAATTCACATAAATAAGTTTCGTTGCTAAACCGTTTTCACTACTTTCAGAATTCATTATACCGTTTAGATTTTATTCCAAAATTAGTTCCAAAGGTAATATGGCTTCATAATATAACTATAGCAAATAAGTGTTTTTCTTAAGTGTACCCTCCCTTGCTTCAGAATACATGACATCAAATCAAAGAATTGGAGATGGAAAGCATTTTCTCAAATATTTTACATGGATATTTGATAGATTCGTCCTTTACTTTGTGATAATGCATAGTATTATAGAGAAAAATACACTTTGTTTTTATTTATTTTTTTAAAAAAAGAAAATACTTTTGTTTTTGAGTTATTATTCTTCATAAACATTTCCCATGTTCAAATACTCGAAAAAATAAATTGAAATTCAAGTTTTTGAAAAACCGGCATCTTGATACCGGTCTACATCTCTGGGCTAATTTAATTTACGGATCCACTATTGTTTCTTTTAGATTTTGAATACAGTGATCTAGATTTGCCTCGTAATATTTCTCTTTTAGGCATCCTCTTGATAAAAAATCAGAATTGTTAAATCGGGAGATCGAAGAGGAAAAATTATTGGCCAATGCCGTCCTATATATTGTTCAATAATTCATTCAGAGAAAATACGTTTCGATTATTTGATTTGATATAATAGCAGTCCAAACTTTAAACTTTTTAAAAAATATATCATAATTAATTTTGTAATAACGAATTTCACCCGCCAATAGCAACACTTTTGTGACGAAATAATTCCATTTATTGCAAATGTTGACTTTACATACAAAAAAATAATATTGTAGAGTAAGAAGCGGTCATTCTTACGGTTTTCGCCAATGATTGCACAAAAGTAAATATCTTCAATAATAATCTTCTATATTGAAAATAAATGTCGGTTTCAATGATTTTTTTCTACTTGAATATTTTTTGTCAATGGCTCTTAAAGAAATCAACTTTCGTTAATTTTTTAATAGATCCAAATTTAATATTTTTCTTTGCTGAATGCGAGTTACAATATACAATAGTTGCATTGTAGTGCCCGGTTTACGTTTTTATATCTTCAACAGTTCTTGCCTCATCGATTTTCTTTAGCAATGTTCTCAGTCTTTTCTGCGTATCTGATACGTTGCGGTTATTTCTCATTAAACAAATTGATTGAGTAATTGAGCGAAACAGCTTCACTACCATAGCCGTCTACAAAATATATTCTTTATGGAAGAGTTTGAAAATTATTTACCAGCTGAAAGTTCCTAGTTGCTTAGAAATTCTTAAAAATTTCCAAACTTTATTCAAAATTCTTTTTCAGGTATGTTATACTTTTTCAACAGGCGTAATATTCTTCGTCAAAAATGAAAATGAAGGAGTTCTTTTTGGGCACTCGCCGTAGATCCACAAAATACATATGCTGTATATAATTTCATTCATTCCAACCCGACCACATTATCTAGGTCCGGTTGGAATGTGTAGGAGACTAGACAAAAGCAAAACCATAGCACAAAGAACGTGTTTTTATTTATTCTATGCCTTCAATTGTTACAAAAAGTTTCTCCTAATTGGTGGGAAGTTGGATTGGAATATGGTTTGATTTAATATGAATATAAATTTTCATAATAATATGCTGAATTAAAAAGTTAAATCAATCTGCGATAAATTATAGAGAAAACTCAACAAATTCATTATAATCTAATGTAACAAAACTGAGTATCTGATTATCTACTCTGTAAACTTTTTCATTTGTGTTCTGGAATGGACTCCCAATTTGATGAGAAAGAAGAGCTATTTAAGTCTGAAGGTATCAATATATGGAGTGCCACACAAGAAACCTTAGAAAATCAAGCATTGTCTGAACTAAACGAATTTACAAAACATACATCTAAGTTAGAAAATGAAGAAGAAGGCTGTGATGATGAGCACAGTAAGAAGTCAAAGGAAGTCTTAATCTTAGAAAATTATATTAAAAAACAGGAAGAGCTAAAAAATTTACAAAAACAGAAACAAATTCAACGTAAGTCAAAAGAGGATGTGATAAAAACTTGTAAAAGGCATTGGAAAAGAGAGAATCGAGTAAAGAAATCAGGTAACACTAAGAAAATCAGATTATCTGCTGAAGAAAGTGTTACCAAAACATTTGAAATAACCTCATCAGAATGCCATAGTTCAGGAAGTGAATACATTCCATCAGATGAAGGTTTGTTTGTAACTTATTTGACGTTATTTAAGATGTTATTATATATTTAAATTCCTTATATATTCCTTCTATGTTAATTGTGTCTTAAAGTCTTAATACTAGATTTTTATCTGTATATGCCTATAGGCTATTCCGCCTATAGTAATAATAATTCTTTATTTGCAGTACACTTCATGCACATATGTATTGGCCTTGAATACTTCAGCTTTATCCCTAATAGACTAATTATCACTAAAAGAATAAATAATAAATTTTTTTCACTAAATTTCAATATCTTCATTCAATTTTAGATACTGATTGTGAATACAAAGTTAACTGTTCTGCATCCACTTCAGTACAAAGGTCCAGAAAATTCAATCAGATGAGATGTTCTGATGATGGATTAATAGAAAATTATAATACTAGGCTGGAGCAGTATTATAAACAAATTGCAGAAATTGATGCTTCTGCAGTACAAAATAATAGATCTGTGGATATAATTGATGATATCAAGTTGGAAGGGGCTCTAAAAATTCCTGCCAAATATTGGAAAAAGTTGTATAGGTATGTGAATCCTTGTAAATAAGTATTAAATAAAAAACACTTGCCTAGGCTTCACAAAATTTATAATAAATACTTGATAATTGTTTCAGGGTATTATTATAAATTTTGTGAAACCTAGCCAAGTGTTTTTTATTTAATATATTAAACAGTGTTTCACCAAAAGATCAGTGAACACTCAGTCAACTTGTAAATAAGTACTGAAATATGCTTAAATTAAGTTTTATTTATTTCTATTCATTAGTGAATTGGGATTTACTACCTACTCAATGTTGTGTATTAATCAACAGTTAAAAATGTAAAGGAACAGTAGCAAACAGTCTAGTTAAACTATACCATTTTTGGTTTACTAATGCTGGTTTGTTTGATTTCTGACATGTTCTAAAAAATAAAAAAGTAAATAAAAGACAGTAACAAATTCCAAATAAATTTTGAGTTTATCAATACATTAGTGAACAGGTCGTAGATTTAATTTATTGTGTTTTGATTTAGATCATTTGTTAATTGTTAGGAGTACATAAACTAAGTAATAACCATTTATAATTTTGAAAACTATTTTTTATAACGTCATATTTTTTATGAAATTCTGAAAGAAACATAAACCTACAATACGAATGAATCCCATAAAATTTTTAACAAGTCTTTTAATTCCAATTATAACTGATAAAGTATTAGTTTTTTTATATATTTTTTTATACTTTATATTTATATAAGATGTTTTAATATATTTAGTGAAACTTAAGCCAAGTGCGTTAATTTTAATTTATTGTTGATACAAGTATCTTTGAATACGTCATGGTACTCTCTGACAGTCAATAATAGTTGTTTCTGATATAAGGTATCAGCAAAAGGGTGTCAAATGGTTGTGGTCCTTGCACCAAAAATCCACTGGTGGACTTCTAGGGGATGAAATGGGACTTGGGAAAACTGTGCAAATTATTGCATTTCTCTATGCTTTAGATTACAGTCGTATTCATACACCTTTTGGAAAGTAAGTGAATTCTAAGTTACATTTTAAAAAATGAAATTTTTTTTCTTATTTTTTGCAAATATATGGCATTTGTTTCAATAGATCAAATTTTTAATCATGAAATGTGTTTTGTTCAATTGCTGCTATATGCAGTTACAAGTAAGAGATTGAAGACAAACATTTTGCAATTCAAGTGGCAAGCTTTCTCGCAGATGTAAATACCACAGTCATCTGGCATATTTTGCTAGATAACTAACAAAGCTCTGCCGACATTGTGTCGCAAGTAAAACTGAAAAATAAAATCAAGGCAAAACTTGACTGTATGATATTCTGGTATTCTTCTGGATAGTCAAACCATTGTTATATTCAAGAGAGTAAGAGGTCACCTACAAGTGTTTGGTAATAGAAGATCTGTTATACCTGTGTGCCATGAATGTATGTTTGGTCTAATGGACTACTGAAATGGTGCATACTGTAATATCTCTCTCCTAAAATTTATTCCTGTGTAAATTACTATGAATTTTGAAATGTGTAGAAAATGAAATTATGTTTGACTTTGTTCTACTATATTCTATAAATAGTAGTACATGAATGAGATTTTAAATGAAAAAAAAGTTGTATCTAGTGTGCTGAATATAAAGCTATGAAATTTTGATACCTACAGGTTGTATTCTGAAGAAAAATAAAGCATAATCATTATTTTGAAAAATTAATAATTTAAGAACATTTAAATGAACACGTCATATTTGGGTAAAAAAATTAAGGATATAAAAATGATGAGAACAAAACTTCAGGTTATGGTGAATATGACAAAATTTCTCTGTAATAGACAAGGGATAACCTTAAGTGAAATAACAAGTAATTAAAGATGCAAAGGACATTTTAAACAATAGAAAATTGATGCTATGTGTCGAAGAGATAACACATGAAAGAATATATATATATTTAGAGTTTTGCATTTGTATTTTCATAACACATCAAATATTATATGTGTTTATAGTTCTGTTCGCATTCAGTATTTACATTATATACCAATGCATATTATACTTATTAATGCAGGATTTCTATTATTTTCTTCAAAAAATTGTCAAATTTTTCTAATTTCATGACTCGATTCAATTAATGACTCACAATAATGTTCACCATCTGAAATATTGAGTATTCACCATCTAAAATGTAGAGTACCTTAGGCGGAAGCGTAACGGGGTTGTTTATACTCTATTCACGCTCAGAGGGCTAGTACATTTTAATATCCTGAAGATGTTGTATTACGCAAACTTTCAGTCCATCATGTCCAATGGCATTATCTTTTGGGGAGGATCTCAATAATATTCAGAAAATATTTTCCTAACACAAAAATGAGCTTTGAGAACAATTGCCAATTTTCGGTACAGGCAATCATGTAGAAAATTCAGAAAATATTCTTTTCTCAGAGTGTATGGACTGTATGTTTAGCGGTTGCTTATCTTTCTTAAGTCCCAGTCTCATTACTTTGAAGAACTTAAAAATAAGAACGTAACCCGGAGAATGTGCAAATATTTATATCCTATTTGTTGCTCAATGTTGAAAGAGAGGAGAACCCAATACATGGCAATTTGGCTCTTCAATTCTCTTCCTCAGCAGCTTCAGCTAACAGCTGGCACAAGGCACTTTGGGAGTAATGCTTACAGATGTGTGATGGACTGTGAACCATACTCCATCAATGAATTTCTGCTTTTTTATAAAGCGAATAGCAATATCTTGTCATGTTAATTTTGTTCTTTTTTTTTACTTGACTTTATGTTGACCCTTTTTTTGGCTGGTAATATTGCAATGTAGAATTGATTTTTGAGTTAAATAAATTATAATTATTATTACTATTATTTTGGGAGTAAATAAATAATTTGAAATGAGTATAGCAGAATGTTTTCATTTGGGTCATATATTGCCATCATTGGTTCCAAATGAACAATTGCTTCATTTATATCTCAATGACAATGTTCCAATATTTCAAATTTAGACAATGACTTCCAACAATGATAAATATTCCTAAACCATGTAATGAAATATTAATTATTGTTAAGTAAACATCAAATTGTTAAAATCAGTTCAAGTGACTAATTACTAAGAAATGTGTTCCCATGTGTATTGAAATGTTTATTTTTTAGTTTTGTTGGTCTTGGTCCTTCTATTATAGTTTGTCCAGCTACAGTAATTTATCAGTGGGTTCGACATTTTCATGAATGGGCACCTGAGTTTAGAGTAGCAGTATTACATCAATCAGGAAGTTTTCAAGGTAATCACATGTTAATATACATTTGGGAAAATACATACCAAACACTGTTAGCTCAAAGGCAAAGGCTCTAGAATAGAATAACTATAGACCTCATAATTAGCAGTTCAAACTTGACTACATCTATGTTAGGATAACTGGATTAGAATTTTTAGTTCATATTCAATGATTTGATCAGTGACAAGACAATATTCTGGAAAAGTGGAAACATTTTCTATAAGGTTTGGAAGGTCTTAATAACAAAGTATAAGGCAGTGTACTACATTTTACTAGTGTTAACTTGATACACTGCTGAGTCTTTCAAATTAATATGAGACGCCACTTATTTTGGTGGAGATAATCAAATTTTGAGTTACTTTTCTTAATTTTCAGTAGATATTGACGATTTCGTGGTTATAATTCGACTCTTCTTTCTACAAAGATTTAACACAAAGTTAGTAGTGGTATCTGGCCCACATCTATTTTTTATCACTCTGCACAATGCAATTGTTTCACTTGTTATGTCGATTTCTCGTGTTATGTTATTTCGATGAAGGTAGTCCTCGACCGATCGTGAAAGTTTTTTTGCCCTTCCCTATTTCGACTGGAACACTTGAATTCTTAACATAAATATTAGTTAAGATTCGTCAAATTCGCCAAAATAAATATTAATTTCAATATTAAACATCAAATTGAAATTTTACCCTCACATATTATATTGTATATATTTGTTAATTATATTTATGACTTTTTTCTGTCAGAGCTGAAGAATAAAGGAAAACTTTTTACATTCAACTATAACATGATTGTATGGAAATAATCAACTTAAGTGTCAAATTTCATGTTCAAATGCCCTCTTATGATTTGAAGAATTAGTTATACCGATTTTGCTTAGTAAAATATAGGTACGTTAAATTAACTATTTTTGTTTTCTATATCTCAGATTTACTTCTAATATACATCTTTTTTGGATGAATTTATGGTTATATATTCAATATTAATTGAGGAAGGTATGTACTTCAATTACAGTTTTTGCTATCTTATTTATAGGTAATAAGTCTCTTCTCATAAAGGACATCAATGAAAATAATGGCATATTAGTAACCACGTACCTAGGAATTCTCAAATATAAAGGAAACTTGCTTGATTATCACTGGCATTATGTTGTACTAGATGAGGGTCATAAAATCAGGAACGCTACTGCAAAAATTACAGTTGCTGTGAAACAAATAAGAACTCCTCATCGGATAATGTTGACTGGAAGTCCTATGCAGAATAATCTCCAGGAATTATGGAGTTTATTTGATTACACTAATCCAGGCATGTTGGGAGCACAAAATACTTTTATGGAGCATTTCAATAACCCTATCATACAAGGAGGTTTTGCAAATGCTACTCCAATGCAGGTAAAGCAGTTTTTTTATGAAATTTATTTACTAACTATGTGAAAAAGCATAAATTATTTAGCATACCTGAAGTTAACTTAATTAAATTTGATATCCTCCAATTTACATATCGGAATGTGTTTCGGAGTTCAACTACAGACCAGTTAGTTTAAAATAAAACATTCTTTAATTGTAGCGCATAGTTAAAGCAAGCAAATGACGGAATAATAGTTTATTTAACTATGATGCACAATTATTGTCAATTCTTCATTGTCCCTCTTAACTTGGTGCTTTTAACCTCAAAATCATTGTAAAATCTATATCTACTATTCTGTATCATGGTTTCTTTAATTCATGAAACAAATTTGGAATCTGGGATTTCCTAATCCTTATTTTTTATTGACATCTACATCATGTAATAATGTCCTTGGAGTACTTATATAGGGGTCGCTCTTTTTCATATATTTTTCCTTGTGTAATAATGCTATGGAATATAGTCTAAAAGGAACCAATAAATAACTTTTCAAATATTTGTTTAAATGTATTAGGCAATGTAGATTCTTCACTATTTTGTCGGACTTTCATTGCCTATAAATTTAATTTCAAATTCTGAGCCAGAATATGATTAAAACAAAATTAAATGGTACAATTAATCGGATTAAACTGGAAAAACGAAAAAAGATTAATGTCCTGAGGGTTGAAACAGAAATATAAAATGAGAATAAAAATAAAATAATTTAATATAAAATAAAATTAATAAATTCTTACCGTCGATGAACACGCGGATGGTTGAATCAGAAAACGAACTCACACGACGTTTCGGTTAGTAATGTGTCCCTAATCGTGAAAATTGTGAATTTCTGATTCAATCGTCATCGGCGGTAAGAATTTATTAATTTTATTTAATATGTAGTTATTTTACTCGTATTTTTATTCTTATTTTATATTTCGGTTTAAGCCCTCATTACATTAATAATTAATCTTTTTTCATTTTTACAGTTCAATCCGATTAATTTTACTATTTAATTTTCTTTTAATCATAGTGTGTTTCAGAATTTAAAATTAAATTCATTGGCAATAGAAGTCTGACAAAATAGATACATGTTATCAAAATAAAAATTTCGATAACATGTATTAAAATATATTCACATTCAATTGCTTAACAGTAGTAGTTTCATTATTGATACTGACATGAAAGTAATTCTTCATATTTTAAATTCATATGAATTTTAAGTCATTTTGATGTATATAGGACTCTTTAATTATTACAGGAAGCAACAGCTCAATCAATGGCAATTGCTTTGAAGAACATGATTTCACCTTTCTTATTGAGAAGAACTAAAGATGAAGTACAACAGCATATTGAACTGCCAAACAAAAGTGAACAAGTACTGTTTTGTTCATTGAGTGATTATCAAAAACGACTTTATAAGGACTACTTAATGGTAAGTATGATGATGTGGATAAAAGTTGTGATTCATTTTTTTGATAAACTGAGCTTACGGAGGTTACTTTGGAAGGTATCAATAATGAAAATCACTTGGCTAAATCCTAAATAATTCTTCAAAACACTGGACATATGTCATCAACCCATTATTAAACATTTAATATAACTGACAATTAGTCATATTAAAGTCTTGATAAAGGGTTATTAGTACAACAATTTCTTCCAGTGTATTGAAGAATTTAAATTCTTTTTCTAACAAATTTGTGGAAAGTAGCCAAGGGTTTTGTAATTATGTATGTGATATATTTCAAAATGTTCTGCCAAGTGTTTGTGCGAGAAATCATTATTACATTACTTTAGTAGGACTCTTTTTCCTTTGTCTCTTGTTATTGGTTTATATGTTTTTGTTGATTCAGTGATGAATTATGATTTATATGTTCAGTGTTTGTATTTAAAAAATGCGTTTTTTCTGTCATTTACATCTTTCAGTCCTTTATTCCTCTCCTAATTCTACAAAACAACTTTTACAAAAAATGTAGTTTCAAAGTAATAATAATAATATAATAAATGTAGTTTTCTTGAAAATAAATTGATTTTTGCACAATTTGTTGGAATCAAATTCCTAAAAAATATTTTAAAGCTAAAAATAATTGAAGTTTATTTTAGTTAAGATAGATTATACTCAATAGGTAGCATAGAATTTCCTACTTGTACTCATTTGACATTTGCACCACTTATAAATTAATAATATATATTTCAAATTCAATGTTAAATAATTGATGAGTCATAGTTATCATAAGTGCCCTGTGGTTATAATGAAACGAAAATATTGGTAGAACCCTTTATCACAGTAATACAGTATATAATTTGCAGATTTGTGCTTTTAAAAATCTCAGTCAATATAGAAATAATGGTGCTGGAGGAGCTATTCTCAACCGCTGGTCAAGCGGACCACCAGTCCTTTTTATAAAACTGAATTTTTATCCGCGAAAAAAATTTACTTATCAAAAAAATAATAATAATTACTAATCATGTAGTAGTTCTTTAATAATCTTTTAAAATATCACTGATACGCTAATTTTTTTCAGAAATTTCACTGAATAACCAAAAAAGGTTGGGAAACGCCGTGGTTTCTATAGGTTTTCTATTATATGTAATATTTTGTTTAAATATAATGTTTCATAACAACATATTGAAAATGAAAATTGAAATTTATGCTGTACAAAATATATCCACACCATATTTGTTGATTTGATTGGTTCTTAGTATGAAAATTTATTCAACTATTGCCCACATTTTGTAATGGTGTAGAGAGTATCTTCATATTTTGTAGCTACCTTTATATTTTGTATGAAATGATTTTTTTAAATGGTTATAAATGTTATAAAATTTTTGCTTTTTTCTTTTTTACTTGTTGATTAAATTTTGAAATCATTTTTAGAGTGAACATGTGAATACAATTCTTGGTAGAGGATTGAAGAAATGGAGCTCTGATAACTATATGAAGGCTAATATGTTAATGGCAATAACTCGTTTGAGGAAAATCTGCAATCACCCAGATATATTTCTGTATGATGATGATGAAATTCCTATTGAGGTAATTGGATCTTTTCATTATAACTCCATTTCAAAAAATATAACATTTTCTTTAAGGCTGAGGATCAGAGTCCCGAAGAAAAATTTGGTTATTATAAGAAGTCTGGTAAAATGGTAGTAGTATCAGCCTTATTGAAAATATGGAAGAAACAAAAACATCGAATTCTTTTATTTTCTCAAGGCAGGGCCATGATAAGGATATTTGAGCAGTTTCTAGATCTCAATCACTACAAATATTTAAAAATGGATGGTACGACATCCATAAGTTCTAGGCAGAAGCTAATTGATAATTTCAATCAGGTGATTACAAAAAATGTATACTAAAGTTTGATTTTATATGAATTATAATTGACTACAACGATAAACAATTGTGAAATAATTGAACTATGAAAATATAATAAATAATTTTTTGTTAAATTCAACTAATTTCAAAACTACTGATAGTTTGCTCTTTATGTTGTTCAATATTCTATGTTATGCAATAAGCAATTATTGATATTATTTCAGCATTCAGTTGTTCTTTCAGAAGTATTTTATGCTTTTACATAAGTGCAGTAAACTGACAGCATTGTAGTATCTCTACACCGTTCGGCTGATAGGCTCTAAGTCAACTTGATATCACATATTAGATATGTCAAGGATCTATCGTTAATAATAATATATCCTGTAGATGTGAAACACAATTCCATTTCTACTCTGCCAGATTATAATTAAAATATTTTGTTTAGTTCTGTTAAATGTGGATTTTATCTCATGAAAAATTGATATTTGAATTATAAAGTACATTAAGTCGTTTACATCATGAAATTTTAGTGAAACCCAACTATATGTAACAATAATAATAATATAATACATATTTTCAAAATTGTCATACAAAAAATACAACAAAAAGAAATAAGCATATTACCTACATATACAGAGTGTCCAAAAAGAGTATCGGGTATTTGTTTAAGCGCTCTATTTGAAACGTTGGGATGGTAAGGAGCAGGGAGGGGTTTGTAGCGTCCGCCATTCTGTGGAGTTTTAGTCGCGATGGAGTGGTACCCGGCATTTTGCGTACAAGAGTATGGAAACTCAGTAGTGACTGCTCAACGTATGTATCGTGCAGAATATCGTACACACCATGCACCAAGTGACGATAGCATTAGAAAATGGATCCATACGTTCGAAAATACAGGTGCATTGGTAAAACTTCAGAACTCGTGTTGCCCACGTTCAGTTCGCAACGAGAAAACCATCGAAGAAATGGGGGAGTCGGTTCGTCAAAATCTGTCGTTATCTATCCGTAAGCGAAGACAAGAGTTAAACATAAAAAAAATCATCAAAAAAATCAGTTTGATGGATTCAACTGAAGAGCATGGTTTCAACAAGATGGGGCCACTTGCCATGCATAGAATGCAGCGATGGAAGTCGTCAATGAGTTATTCTCGAAAAAAGTAATTTCGCGTAGGGGTAACATCAACTGGCCTTCCAGAAGCCCACACCTTAGCTCTTTTGACTATTTCGTATGGAGATACCTGAACAATAAGGTTTACGAGAAGAAACTAACAAACCTTAAACAGCTGAAGCAAAACATGAGGTCAGAAATGGCAGCAATATCCAGAACTATGTGTCAGCTTGTCATCCGTGATCTTCGTGTCCGATTAGAAGAGTGCCAGCAACGCAACGGTTACCATTTATATAACATACTCTTTTCCAAATAATTTTCCATTCAATATTAGTATTATCAATCATAAACTCTTTTTTATTTACAAGTAGTTTTTGCTTTATTGAACTTACAAATACCTGATACTCTTTTTGGACACCTGTATAAGCGAATAGCCTTTCGATAAAGTGATATCACAATTTATCACAGACTAACAGGAAGTCATTTGCATTGTAACGATGACTTTATAAAGGCGTTGGAGCAAAAATTTTTTTTTGATTCAGATGGCAGTTTGCTTAACATTTTAGGAGCAATATATAATACTCCCTTTTCAATCTCAGTCAATCGATGTTTAGGAAATAAATATGAACAAATTCCTCTTCTAGTGGTTTTATTTTCAAACTCAGAGAATAAATGATTGTTTTTGTGAACAAAGAGTAACAATTGACGAATGAACCATTAATATATTGTTCCATGGTAAAAAGTCCTCTGCAAGAATCATTGCGATTTATTGAAGATAAATCGCGAGCTCTTATCTTCAATAACTCTCAGAGCATACTTTTGCATGACACACGCCCTATGCGCAACTGAACTGCCAACCTAAAAAGCAATACCATAATCCAAAATATATTTTTTTGCACAATAAACCAGTTTCAAAACATCGTGATCAACTTGACCTTATAAAACATCTACTGTATATGTGACTGAAATTAACCGAACAAATTTTTATCACTTTGTATCATTGTGATTGGTTTATTTTGGCAAATACCTTATTTTATCAATTAGTATTATGATTTATTTCGTTAAATATTCGACAACGTGAAATTAATCTATTTTGAAGTATTTCTAATTAAATTGAAAAAGCCTTTTCACATCTTCAAACAAAATTTTAATTTTTCATTAAAATAAAGTTTCTTTTAAGGATGAGACATATGATGTGTTTCTGTTAACTACTAAAGTTGGTGGACTAGGCGTTAATCTGACTGGTGCTGATAGAGTTATCATCTACGATCCAGATTGGAATCCAGCAACAGATACGCAAGCCAGAGAACGAGCATGGCGAATTGGTCAAAACAAACAGGTGACTATTTATCGCTTGCTATCAGCTGGCACAATCGAAGAGAAAATGTATCAACGTCAAATTTGGAAGCAACTGTTGAGCAATAAGATTCTGATTGATCCAAAAACCCACAGAGCCTTCAAAACATCAGACCTTTTTGACTTGTTCTCACTCCAAGAGCCTTCTGAACAAGCGAATCCTGAAACAACAAACATATTCCATGATTCCAGAGTGAAAATACAAGGTAAAATTATGGAGAAAAGGAAAAAGAAGAAACCAGACAATGATAATGACAAAAAAGAAATAGTATTTTCTGAGGATAAAATAGAAAAAATGAAATCTTTAGCTCAACAACTTTCAAAAAGTATAGGCTCAAGTATCAGTAAGACTAAAAAAACAGCTTATCAAAAGGAATTAGAAGAGGAACGCTTAGAAAAGAAAAAATATAAGCAAGAACTGAAACGGTTGACACCAAATGAGCTTCTTCAACTTAATAGAGAAAAAACAAATCACGTGGAAAGTGATACTACAAATAAAGTAGATGATCAGGAAACTTCTTGTAGCTTTTCTCAAGCCTTGAATGTAGCAGAAACTAAATCTGATTTATATCATCGGCTTGTTGAAGGGAAATTGGATATAAGTAATTTAATTCAAAATGTTGAGAAAGATGAAACTTTGGTAAAAGAAAAAGTGAAGAAAAGGACTAAAGGAGAGAAAGCAAGAGTTGATAAAAGTGGCAAAATAGATGGCGAAAAAGTTGAAGGATTGATCAAGTCTGAAAAGAAAAAAATTGATCATATAGATGATGATCAATCTACAAATAGCAATGACTTTATATTGAACAAATTATTCTCCAGCAAAGGTATAGATATTGTATTTTCAACAATTATTCATTTTATAGCTCATAGAAGTATAATATATATATATATATATATATATATATATATATATATATATATATATATATAT
This sequence comes from Henosepilachna vigintioctopunctata, assembly GCA_030704895.1. Taxonomy (NCBI): domain Eukaryota; kingdom Metazoa; phylum Arthropoda; class Insecta; order Coleoptera; family Coccinellidae; genus Henosepilachna; species Henosepilachna vigintioctopunctata. The sequence goes on along the minus strand of JARQZJ010000031.1, from coordinate 238,484 downwards.
ATATATATATATATATATATATATATATATATATATATATATATATATATATATATATATATATATATATATATATACATGGCAGTAATTCATCATTTTTTCAAATTCAATATTTTGGATCTCTTGGTCTCACGAATATAATTATTGAAGTTTTCTTTATATTCGAATTTATCGAATATATTTTTAGTGATGTTTTATGAATTTGATGTTTCATTTAGATTCATCTCGGTCGCAGGAGACAAAATAGTCTATTTCGGCTCCTTTTGATCTCAGGAATACATATATTCATTCTATTTATTCTCTGTTAAAATATATTTATTACCGAGCATTCCATATATTTTTAGTGATTTCTTTATAAAGCTTGTTCTATTACTAAGGTTCTCTCAGATAATAAATACATTCTCCAATTAATTTTTTATATTTATACGGATTTTGCACAAATCGAGATACCTTTTTTGATAATGTTGTTTCCTTTTGAAAATTTCGTTACATTTTTACGATTTCACCCATACAATAGATAAGCGAAAAAGTTCTCACAAATACAATCAGCTACACGTTTTCTTCAGGAATTATTGCTTATCCAAATATAAGTTTTCATGCAGCATATTATGCTTATCGTGAATGCCATTTCTCATGATGAACTTTTCAATTAATTTCGAAGTGAGTACCTACTGGTAGACTTGAGGTAGCAAAATTGTCCTTATTATAGCATATTATGAATAATTGCAGACAATTGTTTTGTCCTTGATGGGTTGCGTCTTTTCGACAATACGCGCTCTCAGAATTACCCTAAACATTTTACACAAATATTTTTTCTGTTCCTGAGATTGATTCATCTTTCATGGTATCGAAATTTGATTGTGAATATCGCAGAAAAGTTCATTAGTATAAGCGAAATTAAGACGAAATTTATAACCCAAATCAAATCATAATTGTGGAAAAATAATTTCTTCATGGTTTTTCGGCAGGTACTCCGAAACAAGTGAGTTGTTTCCGAGACCTATGAATAAAAATGCTGCATAGGACACAAACAGAAGTGTTTCGGTGGTGCAAATTCATATCACAATAATTATGAAATAATATAATCTAATATTAGGGACAAATTGTTCCAACAAATTGAAAAACATTATTTTTCGAGTTAATTATTTCTGCTGATTTTCATGATAAAAACTTCATTGAAATGAGAATGAGGATGGTATATAAAATTGCCCCAATTAAGTCTTAATAAATTTGAGCACTGAAGGTAGTCGAGTTTCATTGGAACATCAACCAAAACTGTAACGAATTTTTTTAATCACTAAAATTTATTTCCACCATTCTGATTGGCGTTTTTTTTGTCAGAGTCGATGAAACTTTCACTATTTTTTCAGAAATCAATTTTATTCAAACCATTATCGGTAGAATTCTCAATAGAATTTCGATGGAAAATTTCTTTCTCTCTAATTTTTACAGAAGATATCAACACATTGGTCACTACCTATCAATAAATTATCGACTCAGCTACTTCAATTTCATCTTCATTATAAAAAGTTTTAGCCAAAACCAGACGTATGCCGAGTTGTATGCAACATGATTTGTATGCCCAAGATAACGGGTTCAATTCCCGGAGAAGTCCTTGAAAATATGGCGCGATATTTCTCGTAAGGCAAACCTCCAAAAACGTTCCTTCCAATAAATATCCTCGAAAGTTAAAAGAACTTCCAAGTGACTATGCCACAGTCATTTGAAAGAGTGATGTAAACATTCTGCAAAATAAATGTGATAAAAGAATATAAACTAGAATTATGAACGAGCAAAAGGGGGCTGACGGAAATCTTCAGAAGGTGGTTGCTTATAGACAAGAAAAGCAATAATAAGAGTATCAGCAAGATAAGTAAAATCAGACAACCTTTTTACTAAGAACACAAAATCGATGTCACGATTCTCTCGGAAACAAATGAAGATGACGAAAAATTACAAACCAAGAAACTACACATTCTACATAACGAAAAGTACTGAAGGAAGAAGAAGACAAATCGTGATCGAAGATCAGAGTAGAACAGAACTGAAAATGCTGAAATTACAACAAAAACTCAATACGAAATATAAGGAATTGAAAAAAACAGATTAAATTGCTTGCATTCACATGTATACACGTATAATAAAAACGAAACAATTTTGGGGAACTTTTACGAAGAAAAGTCCTACAGAAAGCAGCAGGGCACGTTGCTGGAAGAACACGGACTGAAATTGCAGAACAACAATTTACATTACGATGAATCTAGCAAAAATTATAGAAAATAACGATAAAGCCTCCGCAGCACAAACTCAAGACTCACCGATATATTGGATATAGCCCTGCCGTAGAATATGAAGAGAAATTAGGAAATATAATCAACATAAGACAAAAAACCTGACCAAACTGAATGTCAAAAGGAATAAGCAATGAACGTGCTGAAAATAATTAATGAATGCACTGCATTAAAACGCAGTAATTGTCAGGATTTGCAGGGAATTAATTGAAACACCGGAAACTCCAATACGAAAAAGGTTGTCAGAAGCAATTCTATACTGAAAAACAGTATAGAATGTCCGAGGAAAACTCAAAAAATCAACTCCACAGCAGAAAAAAAACTCAGAATTAGATAATACTGAGTGATAAGCTGATGTACTAGAAGGAATACAAGAAAACAAGGTATCCTGAAGACAAGAGGAAACCAAATGATGAAAGACGTGAAGGAAGGGACAAAATAAAAGGAAAGGAAGTACTTATGTACAACGGAAATAGTCTTTGCTAGAGCAGATGGACAAAGCACTTGTAGGAAGATCGAAGGATAGGAATATACCACTAATAAGATACTATAAAACACTTATTATGTCTTTTTCGCCAGAAAGAAACAAAAAGGCAGAGTTGTTAGAAAAAAAATTCAAATCCAAAATTAGAAATGCAAAATTCGAATTCAATATAACTTCTTGTTCACCTGTACCTACCTTTTTCTTGTGAAATTTTTCAATAGTCTCCAAAAATTATGAGAATGGTGTCATTCGATTCGTATTGTTATCTAGAAAGTTTAAGGGAAGGTCCGAAAATGCGCTGAAAAAAATTAAAAAAGTTATAAACAATAAAGTGAGAAAAAACCTAGGGTTACGATTTTTTTCAATATCTCCGGAAATATTCAAAATTTTCAAAATTGCAAAAAGTTTCAAAAGATGAAGAAATTTTCTAAAAAAAACTGAAAATTCCGAAACTATAGCTCTAATATTTATAATTTTTACAGAGCCACGAAAATAGAGCCAAAAGCGGAAACTCCGGCTCCGCGCACGTTGGTCACTCTGACACAACAACGAATAAAATTATTCAAATATATTAAATAATAATATTAAGGAACAATAAAATTCATGGAGTGCTGAGATACATAAATAAACAATAATCAGCGGTCAAAAAAAATTTGTCTCAATTTCAACATAAATTATGCTTTTGTTAATTAACTATTTTTTCTGAGCTGAAAGTTAATATTAGAGCACAGATAATTATTAAACTAATACCCTAGAATTTTTTTTACTCAGTAAAGTCATTCTTAATAGTATAAGAAGGAGATAACAATAATGAAAAATTTTGATTTTCCACTTTTTTATTAACGATTGAAAGTTACAAAATAAAAAATAGTGAATAAGAAATTATTTTTAAATCTTCATCCTTTTGAAGCCTCATGGTTAAAAGCTACTTAACAATATTTTTTTTACTGTTACTGTTTGAATAATTGTGATTAACAAATAAAAAAAAATTTGTTATCACTATTTTTCATTTTATAACTTTTATTTGTTAATAAAAAAGTGAAAAATCAAAATTGTTTCATTATAATAACAACTAATATATTTTTTATACCATTAACGATGACTTTACTGAGTAAAAGAAATTCTAGGGTGTTAGTTGAATATTGTTGTTATAATGGGTTATGTTAAAATTGGAACAAAATTTTTTTGACGCTTATTATTTATTTACGTATCCCAAGTCAATGAAATCTATTATTTCTTAATATCAATATTTAATATATTTAGAAAAAATTTTTTGTTTTGTCAGAGAAACGCAACGTGCGCTGAAGCCAGAGTTCCCGCATTCGGCTCTATTTTCGAGGCTCATAAATATTAGAGCTACAGTTTCGGGATTCGGAACTTTTTTAAGCAAATTTCTTAAACTTTTTGAAACGATTTTGTAATTTTGAATATTTTCAGAGATATTGAAAAAACCGAACTCCTTTTTTTTACATTATTGTTTATAACTTTTGTAATTTTTTTTAGCGCATTTTTGGATCTTGCCTTAAACATTCTAGGTAATAATACGAATCGAATGACACCATACTAGTAATATTCGGACTCTATTGAAACATTTTACAAAAAAGGCCGAATGTGAACCAGACTAAACCATGGTCCGGATAGGAAAAAGAAGAGTCGCAGTTCGAAGATGAAATAGAGCTAAAACTTCCAGGAAGATAGAAAAACATAGTAATACGCTGAAAATACGAAAAGCCTCAGGAAGATACGGAATAACCAATCGAGCACTAAAGAACCTACCAGAGGAAACAATGAAGGCGATAGCAAATCTGAAATATTGAATGATTGAATTTGAAGCACTGCCCGAGAGTATGGAATAAATCAGAAACAAGGCTGAGATATCCAGATATGAATCAAGCAGTTATAGATAAAACAATATACAAGCGGAAAAAAGCAAGATAATGAAAAGGACAATATGTTGAAAAAACAAGAAGCATTCAGAAGAGTGAAGCTTCATTTCACGACACCAATTTTGATTAAAAAAGCAACACGCTACAGAAAATAACAAGGAGAAGATTTTACTGAAGAAAAGAAACATGAAGACATAGAGAAAGAACTCGATACAGTAAGGCACCAAGGATTAATATACACAAAAGAGCAGAAGTGCAGAGAAAAATAGTGAAGTTAATAGTATCTTACTTGAACGAGAGGACAAAGAGAGTTAGAGTCGTAGACCTGACTGTTGCCTGTAGAGCAGGAAAGAGAAGAGGAGCAGCAGGGACCTTTCAAGAATCAGGTCGTGGCTCCTGCTGTTGAATATCTCAACGCGGAACAAATCAAGGAGGAAACATTTCAAAATAACTCAGTTTGTGTCTTCACAATTCGGTAAAAGTCACTACAGAATGATTGAATGAATATAAAAGAATATTACAGGAGACTAAGATCAAGAATGGACCTTGAGAAAACAGTGACAGTTCTACTTGACGGAAAAAGAAGAAGAATCGAGAAGGGCCTAGAAATTATGGAAACAGCAGTACGAGACAAATCAGGAAAACCTAAATTACAATAGGCAAATTGAAGAGAACTCAAACATAGCGAAACAACTACATGCTGTTTCATATCCAATAGAGAACGGAGAAAACTAGATGTTGAGGCAAAATACTGAAATCGTGAAGGTCGAAGGAGAAATATGGCACACGGCAGAAAACCTGAAGAAGCACGGACTACGAGGAATGATCAACCGGATAACCAGCAATTCGAATCCCCCAAATGAGAAAATGCTGAACGAGTTGCAAATTGCGAGAATTAAAGACAAAATTAACAGACAAACCAAGAAGTTTATAAAAGAGATGGAACAGCACGGGAATGAAGAAGTGAGACGTGGTTCGTCTCACTGAAAAGATCAACAAAAGACGAACATTGAAAGAATGGAACAGAAAAGGTGAAGGGAGTATTGAAACGAAACATAAGAGGAAACATAATCCACAATATTCGTCACTGAGAACCGAATCCTCAGAGAAGATCGAAAGGCTCCCTACTAATTCTTAGGTTTAACTTTTGAAAATGGTGACACACCAAAAAAATTGCAAAGCAGTTAAGTAATGGTATTCTGTGAAAGTAGAGAAGTATTTTCACAGACTATAATTCAGTGAAACCTATAATTCAAATAAAAAATATTTTTCAACGAAATATGAATCAATTTTATTGAACAAAATCGTTAATTTTCTCATTACCTCCAATTTCATACGCTATGTCCTCAAAAAAATATTCATTTTTCGCCGTAAATTATGAAACTGATCACAGGATTTTTATTCTACTGAGCAATTTGTGGGTGTACGGTCGTCGTAATGATATATATATATATATATATATATATATATATATATATATATATATATATATATATATATATATATATATATATATATATATATATATATATATATATGTATACAGCATATATCAATCATATATGAAATGTCCCAAACTTTTACTTTAATTTTTTGTTTTAACTGGAGATAAAGATATTTATCTAAAGAATTTTATTGAAACTTGCTTATGTTTCACTACTGTCTTTGTTCTTCTTTCAAAACAAGTTCAAAATGACTCTTGAATAAGTTCAAGTTGTCAAAAATAATATAGTTTCAATTCTTCTTTAGGTGTATCTGGAGCACTAGAGCATGATTCCATAATTAAAGGAAGTGTTCGGCAAAATAACCTTAGGATTTCGACGGCAGCCAGTGAAAAAGCAGATAAAGCTCTACAAGCCTTAAAAAAATCAAGAATTGATAATTGGAGGTGGTAAATATGGTGGAAAAACTTGTGCAAAAAATAAAAATTCTCAACATGTAATTTTTTCAATGTGATATTTTGTAAATATTGAAATTAATATATTGTTTTTTATTATATGTTGTAGTTTTCACAAAGTGAATGTTCCAAATTTGTTGTTCAAATTCAATGAAACAATTCATTTTGGAAATTCAACTATTTAGTTCCATTATGTTGATAAATCAACAAAAAATTTTAAAAATTCGAATAGATTGAATAATAATTAATACAAATAAATATATGTAAAAAGCAAGGAAAAATTAATCGAAATAAAAACTTTTGAGACTTATCGTTCAAACAAATTCTTGGTATTTTTATAGTATTATTTTTTAGAACTAGATATTACTTGAATATTAAAAATTCTATTGTTTTATAAAAAATTAAAAAGGCCTTGCCATATTCATTTCGGTAACGTTACTAAAAGTCTCCGGATAAAGCAGTACATAGGTGGATATTTTGAATGCATATCCGGAAAAATAAACATTGTCCGGATTTTGTTAGGTTTCATGCATTTCGCAAGAGAAAGTATTGTTTGCACTGTACAAATAACAAATTGTCAAATGATAGGTCATTTAATTCATTAGATACCGGTCTCCGTGGCTTAATCGGAAGAACACCTGACTATGGTGAGGTAGAACTCTATCTCCGATGACGACATGGCTATTCGTGTTTGTCTATGATTTAAGTAGTTTGAATAATGATATATGTTGGGTAATGTACTTTGAAAACAAGCCCAATGGCAGTTCGGAAACGGCGTTAAACTGTAGGTTCACTGAATTAAAAAAAAATTCAATAGATCAAGAACTTTGAAAAAAGTGCTATTCAGCTGTTAATTCAGTATTTTCACTATCAGAAAGACGGTGTTCAAGTATCCTTAAAAGATATTCAATCACAACAAAATGAGACATCCGAAATGATTATAATTACGTCTACTCATTTTATTTTACGTTACTTATATTATGTGCCTCTCAGATCAACTAGTATCATTTTCGCCTGATAATGCAGTTACAAATTTTGTCGGGAAAGACAAAGGAGGGCAAAATTTGTTGCACATATTTTTCAATAATTCTGTTCATAGTGCTCTTGATTCCTTGCCATTGTCTGGAAAGTATTGTCATGAATGGTGCACAATCATTTTGCTATATTCACCGCACTTAAGTATAGCGGAACTCCAAAGTATTAAGTGATAAGATTTTTTTCAAACAAATACTTCATCATTCAAAAGATGAGTATCTTCGCACCGATAGAAAGGATTCTACTAATGTTTAAGCCATTAAGTCATATTTCTTGAAAAGGTGATAGAATCCAGAACTTTGAGAGAATTATTTGAATTTGACTTTAATGAAGGCTATTTTTTGGCTATTCATTCTTTTATGATCATATATCAAAATCTCTCAAAGATTCAGAGAACGCCGTTGTTTCTATAGATGAAGTTTTGAAAAACTATTCCGAAGTAAGGAATAGCACTAATGCAAGGAATGAACAGGACTTCTATCCACTGAAAGTTGCTAATAAATATTTGATGTTTTATAAATTTTGACTTTTGTTAAACAGTATTTGAAAAATATAATTTTATTTGTCGTTGATTTCACGAAGTCATTATTTTTTCCACAGGATGTTGAAATGCGTAAAAAGTGGAGGTCGGCTATTAACCAAGATTTAAAAACTACCAATTATATATGTGAATTATTGATTGTTATATTGATTAAAATGTGAATTAATGTGAATTATTATATTGATTAAAACTTTGTTTTTTACTTTTATGAATATTCACATATTTGTACTGGTATATTAGCATCAAATGAAAGGTATAAAAAGAAAGTAGAGGACTATAGGTGGATTGCCTGTCGGAAACTGAGGCGTCTGACACAAAAACACAAAAAGGACACTACTTGTGAGCCTCGGTTGATGAATATAAAACACCGTTATTATTTGCAACGTAGAAAACTTAATCGAGTTGTTCAGCAGGTAATGTTTTATTAAATTTTTTTCATAATTCAATTGTAGTTATTTTCGGAGTCTGTAATGAATGCTATGAATGTATTGAAAGATGAACCTCAATGCCCTGATTTGTCTGATTGCGATAGTACTATTACTTTCACTGAAAAAGTGAATAAATTAATTAAAGCTATGCTTTGACGCCAAATGATGACAATATTTCGAGAAAAGTATGTTCTTATCAAAAATACAATTATTATAATCATAATTTCATTATTGCAATACTAACTTCATACATTTTTATTCTTAACTGAACATGACTAATTATTCTTTTGATAGGCAATTATTGAATTTGATACTTTCATAAGGAATTGGGAAGCGACAGCACAAGAAAAAGTAGAGCAAAGAAAAAAGGAGTCTGATGCAGTAGATGTTCCCACTATGAAAACCTTCTATTTAGCAATTAGTAATTACTTATTAATATATTGTTAGTTATATATTATATTATTATATTATTAATTAATTATTAGTAATAAGTAATTACTTATTACTTATTCTATTAATAAATAATACCTTCAACCATAACTCAGTTATTTTTACTTTTTAATTGAGTTGTTCATTGTAATATTGAAATTAATAGGCATTTGACAATTTTTTAATGTATTTTGATAGACAATTTTGAGTTTCTTCACTTTAATGAATTCAATTTTTGAAAACCTTTTGTTAACATTTTTTTTATTTTCTTTGATAAAATGGTGCCTGTTAATTCTTGTAGTAATTATTATTTATTTCACTGTTGTCATAGCAACAAGACTTCCCGCGTAAAAATTTAAACGAGTACGTCCTAAAAAGTGGCGCGCCCTTAGGGCAAAAGATCTGTCCCTTAAATTGATACCATTTTTTTAACATCACGTCACGAAGTATAGATATATGTATATCTATACTTCGTGCTTTACGTGTTCGGACTCCTTATATTTATTATTCGTGATTTTATGGATTGAAGGATCATAAGATATACGTCGATGTTGACAGATAATTTTAATCATTTTATCTTCTGTCAAGAACATTACAAATCACAATATATATTTGAGCTTGATTGCTTACAGATCAACACTTGTATGACCTTTCTAGTATAGTTTTTGCTGATTGGAAATTTTGATTTTTATTGTTGATATGTCGTCAGAAAAAATTGCTGTTGTACGTGTTGAAGATGCTTATATGTTATTTCGAAATTTGAATCATAAATATTTCTTCTTTAGGTAACAGGAAGTAATAAAGGCATTGGTTTTGGCATTGTTAAAGGCTTATGTGAGCGTTTTAATGGGAAAGTCTATTTAACCGCCAGAGACGTGACAAGAGGCTGTAAAAAAATTAAACGATTTGGGTTTGAACCCCCTCTTCCATCAGCTTGACATCAATGATCAAGAAAGTATAAATAAATTTAAAGATCATATTGTTAAAGAATATGGTGGAATAGATATTCTTGTCAATAATGCTGCAATTGCATTCAAGGTGAGTTTTTGTTTCCCAATATATGTTAGCCCACAAATATATAATGGGCTGTAACAATGACACATCTCAAAAAGTCATGTTTGGGGATAAATGAGCTCAAAATTTCCATTACTGGAAAATGCATAAGAAATTCTTGAGTTTGCTTAAACAAATATTACTTCAGGTTGATATCGCATGGCCTTATATTGAATTATGTGTTTTGCTAGTATTGCTACTGAAAGGAATGTGTATTTTTATATTTTACATCTGTTCTTATATTGAATTATAATGTGTATTTTTATATTTTACATCTGTTCTTATATTGAATTGTGTCACTCAATGAAAATTAGCTAAAACCACATTGTATAACCACTATAATAAATACAAAACCAATTTCATTAACCTGGTTTATATTTTGAATACAGTTATATTCTTCATCAGGGCTTTACAAAATGCAGATGTCAAATAAAATGTGATGAAAATATATATATTTTACAAAAAGTATATTTCGGATATTATAGGCAGTATATATTTAAATCTGAAATGAATAATATTTATCATTAAAGCTCCGAGATCTCATTGAAACAAAAATTTAGAAATGTAAGTATATGTTATTCGAGTTTTTATATAATTATATGTTATTTTTTGTATATAGGATTATAATTTCAATTCATTACAAAAGTATGTTTGTTGTATCTTTGTTGATCAAACAAAAAATCAATTAGTATGTTCATTTCAGCATAATTCACCAGAGCCTTTTGGAAAGCAAGCAGAGGAAACTATTGCAGTTAATTATTTCAGTTTATTGAAAATTTGCAACACACTATTTCCAATTCTTAGGGAGAATGCTAGAGTTGTTAATCTTTCAAGTAGTGAAGGACATCTCTCCAAAATTCCATCACAAGATCTCAGAAAAAAATTTAGTGATGCTTCACTAAATGTAGAAAATTTGTCCAAGCTGATGGAAAAATTTGTCAAGTACTTGATCTGATTTTAACTGTTCTCAATATCTGAGGAAACATTCTTTCAATAGATACATTTATTAGGAAGATTACATTTATGAGAAATGTAATGTCTTACATTTGTAAGACATCTACAGGTTGAAAGGTTGAAGTGATATGAACATATGTCATAGATTCAGTTACACTCATTGTTAAACTGAAGATGTTTTTCTAATAATATCAGTAAATCAGCAAGTAACTGCTAAAAAACAAATTTGTTTATATTGCTTTTTGAACATTTTCAATGACTCAACAATTACATTACAAAATCTATGGAATAATGAAATTTTTTTCACTTTCAAATTAAATTTAAATCCATGATTTAAATAAAACTAAGTAAATAAGTTAAATCCATCTAAAAGTTTCAAATATGTGCTTAAAAATTAAATCAATACAAAAGAAAAGAATTTTTTCTGTATAAATTGAGCATAACTCCTACACTGAATATATTACATTTTCTTTCAATTAATAATGAAAAAGATAAAATTCCATTCTTATCATCGATAACTTGCGGCACCTTTGCTTTTTATTTGTATAAGCAGTAACATAAAATTAAATGTTTCAGTGATGCCAAAGCAGGAAAAAATGTAGCAGAAGGATGGGGAAAGTCTTCTTATGCTGTCTCCAAAGTTGGATGCAGTTCTCTCACTTTTATACAACAGAAGGAGTTTGATAATGAAAAACCATATAGAAATATTTCTGCTAATTGTGTTCACCCTGGATATGTTGACACAGATATGACTAGTCACAAAGGGCCACTTACTATTGATGAAGGTGCAGTAGGTCCCTTGTACCTGTCACTAGATGATCATGGCTTGAAAGGCAAATATGTGTGGTATGACAAGCGAGTAGTGGACTGGTATGGAGATTTTCCAAATTAAAATAAGCAGAAAGTGCATTTTCTCAAAATTGTAGTTCTTTATGTTGCAATTTTTCTGCAATTGTTTATTAGAAATTGTTGATAATTTTAAAGTTCATTAACAATGATTTCATAGAAATTTCTAGGTTTATTCATATATATTGGGCCTTATTAATTTGGTTAATAAATATTATCTATTCAAGTAAGTTTTTTTTGTTATGAATTATTGAGAAAATGAAGAAGTAATTGGTGCATTTCAAGTCACATATAAACGGCTATTTATTTATTAGGAATGTGTTTGGAACATGTTTTATATATCTTATAGGTGGCGATTTCTACAAAAACATTGAATTTTATCATAGTGACCTAGTGAATTTTTGGTAAATACTTTATCTTACGCAATATTGATTAATATAATGAAATTTAAAAATTATGATTAATTTTTTTGACGATGGTCAAAAAGTGGTAATCATATATGCAGTAAATGAATTTTATGTTGATCAACTGTTTTTGATATTATGCATAAAGTGTATTTTAAAAACTATATGAACAGTCTACAAAAAGTTTTGGAGGAGTCTATCAAAGTTAGTAATAATCCTGTTGAACATTTAAGAAACTTATTTTAAAAAAGTGATAATCTTGAAAAGATTATTTTAGATATGTGTTTATTTCAAGATTTTATTACAAAAAAAACTCTAGCTGAAGTTAAAAATCAAGGTAATGAAACTCTAATCGAGATTTTACTGAAACAAGTTACATCAGTATTTGACCACCTACTTAAAAGCAATATGTAAAAGATGATGTTAGAAATGTCAACATTTTTTTATTTGATTTGATATTTTTTATCTAATATGTGAATTCATATGTAATTCGCAACAAATCTTCTATATTTCGATATTTTATTACAAAAAAAATTATAGCTGAAATCAAAAGTCAAGGTAATGAAACTTGAAATTGAGCTCTTATCAAGATTTCACTGAAACAAATCACATCAATATTTTACCAACTACTTAGGAAGCATTATGAAAAAGATAAGGTTAGAGATATCAGCAATTTTTTATTTGCTTTGATATTTTTATCTAATGTATGAATTCACTTGTAATTCGGAACAAATCATTTTCCATATTGTTTGAAAAAATCATTTTATGTTCAGGGAAATAATTTTTTTTAAAGACAGCTGTATAGCATAAATTGTTGCAGAATGGATTTCTTTAAGAATGTTTAATTACTTTCTTAAATTGAATATAACTTAAATTCAAACACTTGAACTTATGATTTACACTTTATTCTAATACACTTTATAAATAAAGTGTAAATCATAAGTTCAAGTGTTTGAATTTAAGTTATATTCAATTATAATGGATTTACATCAAGTAAACGCCAACACTATCAAATACTTTCTTAAAAATTATTTTTGTTCAAATAGCAATAAAATTTCCTGTTGAATAAATGAGGAAATGGTTATACAAATCGTCGTCTATCTAATAGGGGAGCTCACAATACTAAAAGGTGATTTACTGATATAAATAATATATCAGTAAAACTTATATGTGTATAAGTTTTACTTATATATGCCCTGTATACTGATTGGTGACATAATGAATAAAAAATTATTTTTCTCTTATCAGCGTTGAAGTCTAAGGGCGAGATAAGTATCTACTGGTTAATAGATAAAATAAAGATAGATAAAAATTCCTTGGGTGGACCGAATAACAAATGAGGAAGTACTTAGAAGAGCCGGCGTCGAGCGAGTGTTATTAAAAAATATAAAGCAACGCAAGATCTCTTATTTGGGCCACATACTCCAAGGCAATAAATATGAGATCCTAAGACTAATACTAATGGGTAAAATAGAAGGTAGAAGAGGTACAGGCCGAAAACGGCATTCATGGTTGTGCGATATCAAGAACTGGTGTGGAGTGAAAAACGTGGGTGGTATATTCGCACTAGCTACGGAGGGGCAATTACGGATTATAGAATGAGTGGATGATCGCCTACGCGCTGTAAGCGTTAGCACGAGGAGAAGAAGGTTAATAGATAGATCACCTCCAATATTAAAACTGTTAAAAAAAGGTAATCATTCCGACACTAAATTTATTGATATAAAAAGAGCATTTGATAGTGCGTGGGCATGAGGGGTTAATATACAAATTATTCCAGTGTCGATGTCCAATTTATCTAATAAAGCTGGTAGACAGTTTCCTAGTTAATCGAATTATTCAAGTTAGAGAAGAATATGCAGAAACTTTTGCTCCAAAACAAGAATTACCTCAGGGCTCGCCCCTTTCTCCATGGCTCTATAACTTTTTCTGTGCCGACATATATAGTCTTATATTCTCCGTAAATGACGAACAAAAAAGCATATATACTGCAAATCGCAGATAACACGGCACTAATATCCCATAGATATACAGCGAAGGAACCATTAAATCAACTGCATAATCTAGCAAACAAAACTACAGCATGGATGCGAAAATGGAGAATTCAATAACCCAGCAAAATCAAATTTTATTACATTTAATCACGAGATAAACGCAAACTCTCCAACTATCAAACTTAACAATACAACTTTATTTCCCACAAGCAAATGTAAATATCTAGGAATCCTAATAGATAATAAGCTCAACTTAAAATCCGAAACAAAATTTAAAAAAACAAGTAACTATCGCTAGAATAAAACTAGCTGGCTGGAAGACTTAGGTCCTAAGACCTTTTGGAAGTATCCAAGAAATGGATACTTCTCTTTCTCTCTCTCTTCTTATTAGGTGGAACACAGCCTAACTCTACTTACGTAAGTAGAGTTAGGCTGTGGGTGGAACCACAGGACATACCAAATTAAGGGTATGTTCTGTGGGTGGAACTATTTGAGCGTGTTAAATTCTTTACGTTTAGGTGATCAACTTCTATTCTGGAGGGTGATCACACAGAAGCAGAGGAAGTGATAAATTAATTATTTGTTGGCGTCTGATTTTCAGAGTAGATGTAAAATGAACTGTTAGAAGTGATTCAATTTCATCCTTAAAAACTGACAATTTGAAAGTGAAGCAAGCTATCAACAAATTTTCAAAAATGCTGTTAAAAGAATGGACGTATTGAAATACTCGAGCAACTCAGGTTTATTTTTACGGCGATTCAGCTTGATTCCGAGTATAGCTAGGCAAATATATGACAATTATTTTCAAATCAATCAAATCAAACTTTATTTAGCTATATTCCCTATTACATAAGAAATAAACTTATATTACATCAAAACGAGAAACATTTTGAGGGTCTTTCATTATTTTTTTATCTCAGTATTTTAGGATTATCAGTCAACATTGTAACAGATATCGAAGTATACTCACGAAATATTAATAAATTGAAAATTCTCTCTCTTTCATTTTTAACCCTAGTGGGAAATACATAACTAGTTTCGAGATTCAGGAATCCTTCATTGTTAATCAATATTGAGATTTGAGAGTCGGAGCGATTATAAGGAATGGAAAACCATTCAACACATCTACAGAGACATCTTTGAGATATTTGGATGAAACGTCTACAAAGCCTGCCATCTTTGCGCAGAAGTATATACTAATCTTGTTACGAGAATGTAACCATGCTGGAGAGAGTTTATCTCGATACAGGAGCTCACATTGGTAATGCACTAACGGACGTTTCTCTCATTTTGAAGAGGTTCCACCTTAGTTCGTTTTGAAAAAACATCGCCACTGATGGTTCTCTTAATAGGATGAATCAGCGATATAAGCGATCTTTTAGAAAATATATTTGATATTTAAACAAATTGAGAATTATAATAAAATAAAAAACAAATTGAATATTGTAAAACAGCCTTTCAATACTCTATAAATGATAAGCGATTCAGAGAAATATCAAAAATTAGATTTTGAAGTTTAAAATCCTAAAGATTGCTGAATCTCGGAAATTATTTTTCAAATTACATTTTATATTTAATAATTTAAAATTCAAACTAAAATGAGATAATTAATACAGTTTCTATGGTTTGAGAAATCATATCTTAACGATTTTCTATGTACCAATAACAACGTAGGTAAACCGTACCTCAAGGTTAAAAATAAGATTCTACGTGTATCCTGTTTTCTCAATAAATTAACATAGTCAACAGAAATAATCTTCCATATTGTAGCATACAACGGAGTGATTAACGTCCTCATTTGTTTAACTATGTCGAGTCCAAAAAGTGAATGTGAACTCAAAGCAGGCCATCCCCCAGCGGGTTTGTAACTCATTTTTCTTTTGTTAACATTTTTAATGAGAATATTTACAGTCAAGGCTGGTGGAATGCGCATTACACAACACAAAACAAGAAAAGATTCAGGTGGTTTGTCTGAAGACACAACTGGACTGACAGTTTCCAATAGTCCCCCAAAAACATTAACTATTTCTGGGGCTGTAGCTAAAGGATATGCTGATTTTCCTACTGAAGCAGTTCAAAGTTTTCATAAGGAAAAACCACCAGTACAACATGCTTCAAAACCGCAAGTTAATATTCAGCAACCAAGAAAATGAAAGTAATTTTCATCCAATACAAATTAAACAGGGAGATGTTTCCTAATTTAATGATAAGAAATATAAAAAACAAAAATTATTTTTATGAATAAATTTACATATTTTATTTTCGGTAATTGAGTCTTCATTATAAACAAATTTATGTAATTCAAGTATGAACCATTTATGCAGTCTGGTTCAAAAAATATGTGTCAATTTTGTTAAACCTTAGTTTTCAAATGTAATTTGAATTTTGTTATTGATGTTATTACTTTTATTTGAGGCTATAAAAACAACCTTCATTATTTAAACGAAGATTTATTTGAACTCATTTTGTAAGTATGAATTGAATAATTTTGATCAAATACAGTATATCAAAAACTTCCATCTTTTGGACTTCGAAACTAATATAATCATTTGAGCTAAAAACCAATTTGTTCATCAAAGCAAAGTGCAAGTTATAATTTGGACTCTTATAATGAATGCATTTATAAGGAACTTTTAAGACTGTGAGATACTTAAAAGATTTACAGTTAGTAATTTTAATGTATATTTGAATAACGTTCAACAATATATCAGTTTCTTTTGAAATTTTATTAGATTGACTAGGTTATAAGTGTTAACTTTGTATCAAGTAAAATGTCACATTCAGTGTTGAAATAGTTAGAAAATATTTATAATAAAATGTTTCTTCAAATGTAAAAATGTTTTCCTTATTAATATCATTAATATTGATGATAATGAATTCCTATGACATTTTTTGTTTAAAAAAATTAGATTATGTGCCTATTTGTTTGTTTAGTTAATGATGTGTTTCAAATTTTTCAGAAAATATTTTACTCTTGTACTGCTAGCTTTTTCCATGAAAATTATTAATGAGATTATAACGTGCATTTATGAGCTGCTAAGGACACAACAATTTTAAAATTCCACAAAATTTAATTATTTATGTTTACATTTATTGTACTTAAGTTAATATTTATGTTATTAAGAATTAAAAAAAAACAGCAATTATGTAACCTTTTGGAATTGTTATAATTTATGAAATAGATTTGGTGCACAAGTGTTCAAACTACTTTGGGGAAAAAATCCCGTTGATTTTTAGAGAATAAGTGAATATTGATTTAGTGAATAATCCATTTGTTTAAACATTATACTATACTTATATAGGCTATAAGTTATAATTATGGAGGTTTCAACAACTGATATTTCTGTTAAATGAAGCAGATAAATTGGGTTCAAATCTCAGGTTAGGTACAGGACGTTTGTGTCACAGCCTAACTCTACTTACCGGTAGCTCAATCCGGTAGACCGATCGGTCTTCGAACATCGGTCTACTACATGTTAATAAATGCCTTTTCAGAGAAATTTTTAGCGAAACTGTATTTTGTATAAAAAAATAGTTTCAACAAAAATTGTAGATCATACAATTATCTATAGAAATCAATAATACATTTTTTTTCTAGGAAGAACTATGTCTGAGTTATAGCAATTCAAATGTTGTTTTTTTAGTATGTACACTAACAAGTTCACTTTATCAATTAGAATTGACAATATGCTATAAATTTCACTATTTTTCATTCTCAGATGAGAGTAAGTTTAATGCGACAATTCCTTTAAACCTTTATTGAGATGTGTACAATAATTTGGACGATAGAAAGATTCTATCATATTTGTTACGAGCAAGCAAATTTTCCAGTTGAGACTATCTAGTTAATTTCAGTTTTAAAATCCATTTTAAATCATTAGGAGACAGTTTATTTTCATTGATAAAAACATTTACATGCATATATGAATATACTAAAATCTGATTAATAATTTGTATACTGTTTATTTGTGTAACATTCAGTTACGTTGGATGGAAAAACTGAAGTGTAAAAAAAAATGCTGTTAGTTTCAAAAGTTTTTATATTCCACGATTTACATATTAAAATCTTTATTTATAATAGGATGTTAAATCAACAAAATTACAAATTGAATCTGAGTTTTCAAAGGCTTCATTCAATTTCTCACAACGTTCCTTCAATGCTGGTTCTTTCAGCTGGATATTCTCTTTGAGAGTGTACTGTTTTTGATAAGTAGGGGTAAATAAAGAAAAATAATTGGCACTGCATTTAAATTGAGTTTGACTTTATCCATCTAGCCTTCTGTTGATTAATCTAGCGCTAACGATGAATATCTTCTTTAGTGAGTGCTCCCTCTGGAAAATGTTTGGCACAAACTACAGAATATTTTGTGGGGGTCCATAATGCCCTAGGAATATTTTTAGCCATTGATTCATTAGATTTCCATCATATGGAAAACGAAATACAGAAACTGGTGGTTCACCGGCCTCAAGGTAACTTTTGTGTTCGACTTGCATCCAAGCACACAGCAATGACTTGGCATGTTAATTTTTGTGCTAATATCAAAAACAAGACCTATAAGAGATTAGTTCTAAATAACTACTAAATCTAACAAAGGGTAAGTAACTCTACTAATCACAAAAAGGAACAATTCTAGCAAATAACGCTTTTGTTAATGTCTGAACTACTCAGTCAAAACATCAGTAATCGGTAGCTATTTACATACAAATTTCAAAGGTATTCCTTAGTCTGTAGCTGAAAAAAACACACTAGCACTTTCTACACGCTATACATCACATAATAGCACAACAACTAAAACGCGGATTTTTGTTTTTACACAATTATGAGATGATAAAAGTTAGGTATTATTTCTACCTCTCCAGGTATAACCAAAAAAAGCACAACTTAAAACACAACAGATATTCCTGTTTTTATAAGACATTTGCGGGAAATTTATTTTGCTTGTTCTTCACAACTTCAAACAATAGCACTTTTCACAACTTATTTTTAGATTTGAATATTATTTCCCTCGTTAAATAGCGATTTATTCAGCAGCAGTGACCAGAAGCCATTACAACGCCATTACAGCATCTCTTTTTGTGGGTCTAGCTTGGATGTTGCCAGATTTCCTAGTTCATGGCTTGTAAGTAGAGTTAGGCTGTGTTTGTGTCTACGAGTCGAGAGTTCACCAAATAACTGACGTCCAATCTAGACTCTTTACAAGCACAAATTAACAAAGAAAATAAAAAACTTCGATAAAATTTGTGACTCCCTTGAAGAGAATTTTGAGGTAATTGATAAGTTTTATTGCAAAGTTGAAATTTTTATTTTACTAGATCTTTATTCTGGACTTTAATTATTTGATAACACGTACTTGGTATTTTGTTTACCATTATAATTTCTAATTATGTCAATAGCGATTAAATGGTTTTTGCTCATTAGTTATTCCATGCGATAACGTCTCGTTTGAAAAATCAGTTGTTTTTGACAACTGCAAAAATCTTTGTGACATCTTATTGTATATTGCAAAAAATAAAGATAAACAATACACATTTTCATATAAGATGAAACTTTACACCTAATGAGATCTTCAATTTGTGTATTTACTTGGTTCAAAGAGCATGCCTTTTAAGCAAATCATATTAATTTTTATCCTAGTGGGTTAATTTAATTAATTGTTTAGACTTGAAAACTTTTACTTAAAAACATAGGTTCGGAAAGAAAAAAAAATTTCTTATGGGATTTTACTGTTATACATTTTTTTGTTTAGAGCTAAAAATTGGCTCCGCCCTTTTATGCGACATTAAGAGCCCCCGCAATTGACAAACTTTCTATCGACCATTGTTTGGGCTGTTAGCGCGCCAATTAAACAGTTGGGGAGTAGAATTGACCATCCGGCTCCAAAACTCGGAGCAAACTGAACCATCGGTCGGTATGCGACCTTGCGAGGAGCTCCATACTGATATAGCAGTCGGCCGATAATTTAGTTGAACGAGGTTAGGTAGCCCATCGAACTTATTTATCAGCCGATACCAAATCGTTGTAGTATGCAGACTTGCATACATCTTCATACTAATTATAAGCCCGACCAAACTAACTGCGATATAAAGTTTGTCGTTTGCGGGAGCTCTAAGACTTACCCAGTCCATTGGTGATTTTTCAGACACGATTTGTTCAGCTGTTTATGGACATTTGCACATTTAATGATTTTTGTTATAAGTATTTTACAAAAATGTTAATTTCACATAATCAAGGAAATTTACCAATAACTTAATGATAATAATTCTTTTCAGTTATATTCACAAAATTGAGAGAAAGGTAATAAAAGACGTTTGGTATAAATTTTCGTGGAACATAGATTCGATTATTATAGTTTTTCATGTTGAATACATATCCATATAAGGCTCAATACGAGGAAATGTTATTCACTATCAGTTAATGTAGTCCATGAACGCTGTTTTCTTTCTTTATCCTCCTTCGTTAATGACTTAAGGTGAGCAGCAGCTACATACTCCCTGCAAGTAAAAGGTATAAACTTTGAGACATAATCTACAATTTAGTATCTGACTGCAGTTGATATTTTATTGCTTAATATTAAATGATGAATATTGTTTAATTAACACAGTTAACAGTGCAGATACATTTTAATATTTCACAAATTATGTTGCGAGTACGAATTGATTTTCCCGCGCATTAACTTTAATGTAGCACCTGTCACCTTGGATCACGAAGTATAGATATATCTATACTTCGTGCCTTGGATACTGACAAATTTGATTAAGCTGTACGCACAGAACAATGTGTATTTTTGTAGCATAGCACAGAACGCACCTAACTCTTGTTACGTAAATAAAGTAAGTAACTCTTGAAGTACCAGTAAAATAAAAATAAAGTAAACTCAACCGATAACGCAAAAGTGTAGGTATGGCAGGAATTGGAATAATATTGGAAACGGATAGATTACACTAAACAGGGATCAATGAACAAGAAACACTGTCAGCCTATCGAGAAAAATCTGCACCAAACAAGATCAAATTCAGTTTATTAGGAGGATGTACGCGGTGTTATTCATATCGATTGCCTTGAAAACGCAAAACGATTGCTGCGAATACTATTCAGTGCTTTTGAGTATTTTGCAGCGAATACTACATCTTTAAGTTTTATCGAGATAATGCACAGAATCAAACGTGTGTGGCCTGCCAATGAAATTGTTTACGAAGCATTTTCCTGATCAGGCATATTGTTATGGTTTAGCCCTCTGTTACTACATATATAATGTTTTCAAACCTATAGCAATAACAAGATAAAATATTTGGGTCAAATGAGGAGCCTTCTATGATTTGAAAGAAATGAAGACGAAAAACGATCGACATGTCGGTAAAATTTATGCAATAAGAATATTATATTTAAAAATAAGACGGTTTTCCAACAAAAAAATATTGAATTCGAAAGTTACTAATTCATAATTTAGATAAAACAAAGTTTTGTGATTTTCACTATAATTTTGTCAAACATGACAATATTTTCATCAGATGTACTTAGATGTTTATTAGCTATATCATCTGATTATTGACAATATCGTTCCTTGGCGAAACTATTGTCATGTTTGACTATATAATAGTAAAAATTAAAAACTACTAAGTTTTATTGAAATTGTGTATTTAGATTTTCATCAAGTAACGGCCCAATCGATTATTGAATTACTGATTCATTAGAAACTTTTCTTATATAAGCACAAGAGAATACATTTTCATTTAAAACATGGTTTTTTCAAACAGCCAGAGAGAGCTGATGTCGAAATGCTAAGACAAACATGAGAGATTGTTTAATAATAACCGCAGAATGAAAATTTATGGCATTAAAACAAACAAATATTAACGCTGCGATCAGAGTATTGTTGCATTTAACATGTCTATATTAGCTTAAACTGTATAATCATATGAAATTTTGTTCACTGAAAAGTATTAGAGTGACCGCTGCGAGAATGTACTCAACACTTCCGCAACTTTTTGCGCCTAGAACCCAAGCGAAGATGTTTGGGGCCTATGACGAAGACCGATGGAAACACAAGAGGTCCAAGATGATGCTAAGTGAATACATACCAAGATTATTCACCATGCCATGCAACGATTACCGTCCCAAACATCAAGATATAATTTGTATATTTAAATTTCTGTTTTTATCGAGTTCAACTTGAGACATTATCAGTGTACCTCATTCAACCACAATAATTGTAGATAAGGTTATAGATTTGGTACTTCAAAATAAAGCCAATACGTATATATTGAAGGAAAAATGAAAATGTTCTCTACAGAAACGTACCTGAATTCATCGTATGATTTGCTGCTCACTGCTGCCTTAATTTTTGCATCATTTCGCAACCAATACAGTTTATCTTGTTCTATAGCATTTTGTAATTCCATATACAATCTTTGGTTTTCTGTTCTTGATGGCGTAGACATTTTAAAATCAAATTAATGGATACTAGCAGTAGTTGATTTAATATTTGACAGAACTTTAAAATGAAACCATGACTACGTTTGTTCAATATAAGGATTGACGTTCCTAGTTGCGACTAGAAGATGTTAATGTAATTTACGTATTAGCAACTGAAGATTGATATTATGGCTATTTATCTCAAAGTGGTCCCAAGAAAGCAATAAATAAACACTGATGAAATGGAGGACATCAATATGAACTTGTGCTATAGCGTGAATCACAGAACATATCAATTGATATGCTCTATGGCGTGAATGTAATACCGTAGGGAAAATCGGATTTACACCTTATAGTAATGTCGTCATTTTCTCAATTTCATGTAATTCTTATGCTCTCTTAACAAATGGTCTTCTGATTAAACAACACAATTTTATTTATGGTTACTATGTGAACATATTCATAAAAAAATCGCTTTTTTTCTATATACCATCTAATATCGCATTTACAAATCTGCATCAGTATTGGCTGTTAGTTAATCCCAGATTACCCTAGTAGACAATCTACAGATTATTTCCGTGTGAACTAAAAGAAGCAAGCAGTAACTTCATAAAACAAAACTTTATGCTGTAAATTATGAACTTTAAAGCAGACTAAATGCAACTTTGCATTCTTTAGTACTCAATTCTGAGTTCTCTTATATTGCCTGTAGTCCCAATGTACTATTCGTTAAATTCCACGCATTTCAACAACACATTATAAAGTACAATAAAGCAGCACAGTTCACAAACAAATCGAAATTAAGATTGTTGAACTTTTTGATTTCATCACTCTGGTATGATGCCAATGCCACTCATTCTTTTGTTTAACAGTACAACTGAGAAGAAGCTTCTAATTTATCCAAATTATTTGCATTCGTTTTTGCACTGTAAAGTTTAAAGTATCAGCATTTGCGGAAAAGTAAAGCATTTTGTACGAATAATCATGTCTATTAAATTTCTTGTCAATGCAAAATAAAAAAAAACATTTAAAATTCAAAAATTCTATTCACTTTATATTTTGTTAGTAGTAAGTTCAGTGGTAATAGTAAAATATTCTGAATATTTATTTGTTCGATATTACAAAAACAAAAATTAGATCCTAAAATTTGCTAATAAATAATGATGAAAATTGAAGTTCCTGATTTAGATGCTCTGTTTTATCTAATTTGATGTAAATAACCTGAAAAACTACTGAACCTAACAGGTACTAGCAACATTATTTTGGTTACTCAGCCTTCTCGGTACATAATTTTATATACAGTAGAAGGAATTAGCATAAGCCATTGCTCTCACTTCCGGATGAGGCTGAAAAGAATACAATAAACAAATTGTTCACATTTTATTTCTTGGATACTCACCACTGCTTCATATGTTTGGAATTTAGGAATTAAATCAGTTCCATTCATAGTAATGTAAGCACCTAAATTTTCCATAGTATCACTGAAACAAATAAATATACAAAATAAGAAATAATAAGTTGAAGTTAATTAGGACTATTGAATTGAAATTTTAAAGATATAATAATATATATCTTTATGAAGTAATTTTATAGTCAATGTATTTAACATTTTTAATGCAATCTATATGGGAATGAGTTTACAATCACTGGGCTAATCATGATTACACGTAAAAAACAAAATGATTTCATATTAAAATATTAAGAATTGAATAAATAGTATCAAAAGACTTTTCTATTTGTAGTCTTAAGAGCTGAATGTCATTTTTGAGCAGGTATTTGAGGCACCTTGAGAATTTGTTAACTACACTTTTTGTGTTATCTAAACACAATGCTGACGCCTGACTACAAAGTTGTGGATATTGGACGTGTCAGATATTCTTGAAATTGCAATTGGGGAAGGAAATAAAAATTCTTGAGGCAGTGTGAAATTTCGATATGTTTGAATAGAATATAAAATATAGAAGCAAGTCCATTTTAATGGGTTTAATATCTAGCCAGACATATATACATAATATTCTTTCTTTGTAATAAAAAATTGATGATTAAAAAAAACCAATTGCCAAAGAGCTCATATGAGTGTATTCTTCTACATGCCAGACAATTTAGAATGTTGTACATCAGTGTGAGTGACCAGTGTTATAAGGTTATTATCAGATCGAGAGAGATGAGATTTTAATATATATATATATATATATATATATATATATATATATATATATATATATATATATATATATATATATATATAGGTGAGTCAAGGTAGACGCGATGGTCTGTTATTACGAAACGGTTAATTTTTGAAATAATATGATCACGCAGTCATGTGGGGATTTATGAAGGGTACTTTCTAAAAATAATTTGATACATACAGGATGTTCCAAAAATGTGTGTCATAACAAAGTTATGTTTTTTCTTATGGAACGGCCTGTATTTGACTACGTTTTTGGGTTTCACGTAAAAAACAAGATATTTCGATTTTTCGGAAATTAGAGAGTCCACAAAAATAGATAACATCTCCGAAACAATTGAGAAAAGAGCGATTACGGAAAGTTTTAATTATTCAAACTACAATATCATGCTTATTTTAAATGGCACACACTGTATTTTTCAATCCTATCATGTAGCAAATTACATTATCTTTGAAAAGTTATAGAGGTATTATATGTCTATTTCTATTAGTTTTAGAATTATTTTCAATTATGTGAAATTATCATTTGTTCTTAACTATTTTGTCACCTCAGTATGCAAAACTGAGAATTTTTCTGTTACTATTATCAAAAACTTATCATCTTCAGAAACTTGAGACCGAACTTGTTAATTCAATAATCTGTAAAATCAACACTCAATTACTTAACTTCAATTATAAAAGTATATAAATGTTCAAATATAAATTGATATTCCAACAATCACAATTACAACAAATGTTCAAAAAGGCGACTATCCTGTTGAATGCACGGTGCCACTCGGTTTTCAAAAGAATTTCTCACATTTCGTAACATATTTGGGGCTATTGTTTCAAAATCTTCTCTAATTCTTTGCTTCATATTTTCTTCTGTTGTCGGGGGAGTGCTGTAAACTCTGTTTTCAATATAACCACACAAAAAGAAGTCCATTGGAGTCAGTCCAGGGGACCTAGGTGGCCAAGCATGTGGGCTTCCGCCCCCTATCCATTTGTTACGAAACTTTCTGTTTAAATAGTTTGGCACATTAACTGAAAAATGTGCGGGAGCCCCATCTAATTGCAACATCATTTGTATTCTAATATTGATTGGAACATCTTCCAAAAGTTCCCAGAAATCTTTTTTTAAAAATCTCAAAAATTTACAAACATTCACCGTGTACTAAAATCATGTCAATTCTTTCTTGTTTTGAATAATACATTTTTACATCTTTTGTGGATACTGGTTTGGACGAAACGAGTAAACGGTTAGAATAAATTTAAAAACTGATTCACTTTAATTGACAGCAGCCTACTTAAGCAAAAAAAAGGAATAACTGACAGCCTACTTCGAATATTCAAAAATGCCACGCTTTGAAAAAGATAAATACTCAAAAACTCAATAGTGATCTAGAGCTCTTCAAGAAACTGATGAAACATTCCGAGAAACATTTTTTGAGAAGAAACACTCATCCCTTCTCATATTAAAGTGACAAAATAGATAAATATAAATGATAATTTCACATAATTGAAAATAATTCTAAAACTAATAGAAATAGACATATAATACCTTCATAACTTTTCAAAGATAATGTAATTTGGTACATCATAGGATTGAAAAATACAGTATGTGTATGTGCCATTTAAATTTGCCACAAATAAGCATGATATTGTAGTTTGAGTATGTTAGCAGAGGAACATCAAATTTTTGACACCCTGTAGAACTTTAAATGAATGTGAATTCATTAAAACTTTTCGTAATCGCTCTTTTATTCACACAAAAAATTTCACTTCGCTAAAGTCAATTGTTTCGGAGATGTTATCATTTTTGTGGAGTCTCTAATTTCCGAAAAATCGAAATATCTCAAAAACTATAATTGTTAGGTATATGACATATTGAAGAAAGTATATCTTATTTTTTACGTAAAACCTAAAAACGTAGTCAAATACAGGCCGTTCCATAAGAAAAAACATAACTTTGGTATGTCACACTTTTTTGGAACACCCTGTATGTATCAAATTATTTTTAGAATGTACCTTTGATGAATCCCCAAATGACTGCGTGGTCGTATTAATTAAAAAATTAACCGTTTCGTAATAAGAGACCATCGCGTCCACCTTGACTCACCCTATATATATATATATATATATATATATATATATATATATATATATATATATATATATATATATATATATATATATATATATATATATATATATATATATATATATATATATATATATATATATATATATATATATATATATATATATATATATATATATATATATATATATATATATATATATATATATATATATATATATATATATATATATATATATATATATATATGTATATGCATATATATAATATTATATGTGTATATGTATATGTATAAATTATCAATCACATAATATAAGAAAATATTTACCAATAATTTGGTGCAGAAAACACCGTGATGCACATGCTTTTATGAGCTATGTCATAACCCATAGTTTTCACCTCGTGACTTCTTATGATATAGAACAAATTGTTCTCTTTAATAAACGCTTTGGTCACATCGGGACCAAACTGACAACCAACACCTCGACGACTAGGTGCTCTGCCATTTCTGTTTTGCGGATCAGACCATAATAGATCACACATTAGGCCTTCTTCTGGAGGTTGCCTATTACGATCTATCTTGCGAATATCATCCAAAGTAACACCATCTTTCGAGAAAAGACCACCATGCATTACCTACAGAAAAAGAGGGTTTCCATTATTGAAATCTTGGAATAAACAATGTGAGCTTATCTTCACTATTGGAAGATACATATGTTTATGAAAAAATACGATTCAAACTCTTTATAACGTTAGTTTTTATCACGATAAACTACCTATAATGTAGAAAAGACCACAATTTTGTTGGTTTTTACCTTCAAACCCACACATTATAAACTGTATATAACGCTGCTGCGTCACAAGTGTTAAGTCGTACTAAATGAGCGCACTCAATGTTGCTATAACTGTTAAGTGCTACTGAGTGAGCGCTTTCATTGTTGCAATAAGTGTTAAGTTGTAGTAAATGAGCTCATTAACTCAAAATTCTTATTTTGAGTTGTACCACTATTGATAAGTAATATATAATAAGTTATCATAAGTAAGTTGTTAGTATTTTTAGTTATATAATTATGATGAGAGTTTCCAATTTGAATTCTTGACACATGGCTAAACCAACACTTTTTCGAATGGACAGTTTACATTATTTTAAGTAATTATAGTTATTATTTTACTAAATATGCAAAAAAATCTGACTACAAGAATATATTGCATTACCATATTCTACTTACAAGAACTTTTTTGTTGAGGAGATGAGCTAATGGTAACCAGTTGTAAACTTCATTAAATAGTTCACACATCTGACTTGAATATTTGGCTTTTACTTCCCCATGGAAACCATACATTTCATTCATGGTAGAGCTCTCGTGATTACCTAAAATATTTATATGAATATCAACACAACACTGTTGGTATATAATGGTTTTGGCATGTGAACTGAAATATTAACTATCTCATTAGTTAACATCACTTTCTTTGTCTGATAAAGAATTGAAAACAGTGAAATATTTTTCAATTCGACATCAATTGAACTGAGAGATAACAAATCCATTCAACCACTACTATATCCCTAAATTCAAAGATATGTCCATACCTAACTCAAAACTGGAACCTAATACACTTGCTTCAGAAATTGTTCAACCATAAGCTCCACTAAAGTTTGAAAATTTGTTTCTTACCTCTGGACATGAAGAAATGGTTAGGATATAATAACTTGAATCCAAATAGGGTGAATATACATTCAACTGAAAACGAACCCCGATCTACAAAATCTCCATTGAATAAGTAAGGGTTCTCTTCAGAGGGTAAGCCATTCAATTTAAAGATATTCATAAGATCATAAAATTGCCCATGGATATCTCCACATACTGTGAATTTTTTATCTTTTTCTATTGTGACGTCAACTAGTGATGGTTGAGCCATAAAGAATGTTTTAACATCAAGTAAAATCTACAAATCAATATAAAAATGAAATCAAATTATAAATTTTATTCTACTCATTCATGAAACTAACTTAACTAATTGTTTCAAAAGATATGCGTTGCAGCGTGAAAAATTTTTATATTATAGGACAATATATAAATGATATATTTCGATATTATATTATAACTGGGAATATTCTACAAAAATGAAATTCAAGCAAATAATTAATTTGATTTTAAATGTTTAGGTAATAAATTTAACTCATTTGCTACAGACATTAAACATTTTACAATTACTGTTTCAAAAAGATAATTGAGTTCGAGTGCAAAATTCAATTTTGGCAAACATATAATTATTGTTCAAGTTGTGATAGTTTTCATTGGTTGAGGCATAAAGAATGATTCAACATATATATATATATATATATATATATATATATATATATATATATATATATATATATATATATATATATATATATATATATATATAATTATATATATATATATATATATATATATATATATATATATATATATATATAATATCTCTAGTTGAGGCGGCTGTATTTCAATCAGAAATGTCAGCTGTATTCAAGTTCGAGAAGAACTCAAACATCGAGTCGTACACCCTGTGGTCTCAACTGAGACCACCACTAAGCTCTATTCAGCTTAAAAGCATGATGGAAAACAAGATCAAAGTATCACTACCCCAGGCACCAGTCGAAAGACTGGCTTCACCTGATCATCGGATTCTGGGGGATCAGGGACACCATGCGGAGAAGAATCGGAGCTTCTCAAAAACCTTCCATAATCTCAAGATCAAACAAAAACATCACATTGGTACAATTAACGTTAATACACTCGCTAAAACAGGTAAACTGAAGCAGCTCACCAACACCATGAGAAAGTTCAATCTCAAAATCACCGCTCTCCAAGAAACACGATTCATGGACGGGAATCATTTCGACACCGACAGTTTCAGAATCTACAAGGGGAAACCTGCCGTGAAAGTAATGGGCAAATTACCGCTTTTAGGTACCGGATTCGCGATACACAATTCCAGACTAGACTCGGTTATTAATTTCACATCGCCAAACGAGAGAGTCTCGTTGCTTTCAAATAAATCAGCTAATAAAGCTTACACTTTAATCAACGTGCACGCTCCCATTAATCACCACAACAAAACCGTTCCAGAAAGCGTATAAGATTTTTGGGAAACATTGGAAGAAACAACCAATAAAATACCAAAACACCACGTGAAAATCTTGCTAGGAGATTTTAACGCACAGCTAGATAAGGAAAGGAAATTCAGAGATACTACGGGTCCCCATACTAAACACAAACGTACCAACAAGAACGGTGAAAGGTTAATCGTGTTCTGTAGAAACTTCGAACTCAAAATCATGAGTACTCAATTTCAAAAACCTGCACATAAGCTAACTACTTGAAGATCGCCCTGTCTCAAGCAGGGTGAATATCAAATTGATCATGTCGCAATTTCCAAGAACAACGTAAAGGAAATTTTAAATGTCAGAACTCGTAAAGGCGTCTTTGATTCGGATCACTATCTCCTCCAAATAAAAACAAAATTTCAACCCAATAGAAATAAAAAATTTACACCCAGAAAAGTTAGGTCCAATCCCGAATATCTGGAACTTCACAAGGATACAATCATTGCACAAATCAATCAGGAAGAATCGACGAATTGGGAAATCCTTACAAAGAATATTCAGAAAGCCAGCACACTAGGGCAACCTCCTCGCACCAGGAAACACCGCTGGTGGAACTTAATCTGCGACCAAGCAGTCGACAAGAGAATAACTGCATGGAAAAAATTTAACGGACATAAAAATGAGGAAAACTGGGAGAATTTCCTTACAACTCAAAAACAGGCCTCCAAAGTAATTAGAAGAGAAAAACGGAGATATGATAATAATAGGTGTCACGAAATACAGAAGGATTTCACCAGTAATAATACTAGAGATTTTTACAAAACTTTCAGAGAAAACTTGCGAGGATACCAAGCGCCCACTCTTTGCTTCAAAAAATCCGATGGCGCGTTGGAAACTAACACAAAAAATAACTGCAAAATGTCAGCCGAATATTTCAGCACCCTTCTCAACTGCAATCCACCCCAAGAAAAACTTAAAGTCGACTTTTCGGGGTTTACGCATCCAGACTCGCAAGCCCCTGATATGGAATAGATTACGGCAATTATCAAGCAACTCAAAAACAACAAAGCAGCAAGAGAAGATGGGATTATTGCGGAACTCTGGAAACGGAACGATACTACTTTGACCCAAAAACTTCATCATTTAATATCAGAAATCTGGAGAACGGAACAGATACCAGAGGATTGGAAATG
Source organism: Henosepilachna vigintioctopunctata (assembly GCA_030704895.1). Classification (NCBI taxonomy): domain Eukaryota; kingdom Metazoa; phylum Arthropoda; class Insecta; order Coleoptera; family Coccinellidae; genus Henosepilachna; species Henosepilachna vigintioctopunctata. Next base: position 207,274 of record JARQZJ010000031.1, on the reverse strand, counting down.
CGCTTTGATACATCCATTGCACAAAAAGGGGGACAAAATGGATATCAATAATTACAGGGGAATTTCCTTACTCTCGGTTGCGTACAAAATACTTTCTAAAGCACTCCTAAACAGAGTAGAACACCAAGCGGATCCACTAATTGGGGAATACCAAGCTGGATTCAGAAAAGGCCGATCATGTGCTGAACAGATCTGGACTTTGAAAACGATATTACAGATCAGGAAATGTAGTGATCACATTCATTGACTTCAAGAAAGCATATGATTCGGTAGACCGCGAAACCCTTTTCGAAATCATGAAAGAATTTGGAATCGATCGAAAGACCCGAACAATTATAGAACAGACACTTACAGGTACAACTTCCAAGGTAAAATTTATGGGCGAAATATCAGATCCCATTGAAATCAAAACCGGTGTGCGGCAGGGGGACGGACTTTCGCCAATTCTTTTCAATATTGTTTTAGAAAAGATCATTAGGGAATGGGAACTTCATGTGAAGGGCATACAAGTGGGTATCAAAAAAGAAAATAGAATAAATGTCAAATGTCTCGTCTTTGCAGACGATATTGCTATCATCACAGACAACAGAACTGAAGCCATTCGCGCCGTGGAAAAACTACATGAAATTGCGCAGAAAACCGGGTTACAATTTTCTTATGATAAAACCAAATACATGGAAAGAAAACCAAAAAATAAATCTTCTCTTATGACAAAACATGGTGAAATTCTGCAAGTAGGCAATTTTAAATACCTCGGGGAAGTTATACAGTCCTCAGGTTTAAACCGAATCGCTAATGAACAGAGAATAACCAAGCTCCAAAGGGCCTACAAACTAACATTGGCTCACTATAACAAAAAGTGCATTTCGAGAGGCGCCAAATTGAGGCATTATATAACACAATGATTCTTCCAGAAGCAATCTACGCAGCTGAAACAATGGTTATTGGCGGCCATTCAAGAATTAGAGAAATAGAAAAACAAGAACGAAAAATTCTCAGAAAGATTTACGGACCAATCAATAGAAACGGTATTTGGATGAAAAGACCTTAAAATGAACTGTATCAAAAGACAAATACGATAACGGAAGAAATCAGAAAACGACGAGCAAAGTTCTATGCACATGTCTACAGAATGAAACAGTCCAGAATACCGAAGAAACTACTCAATATAATTATGAATAGATAAATGCGGAACAGAGTGGCTAAAAGAGGTCCAAAAGGATCTACAACAGATCAATATAAAAAATCTCGAAGATCGCACTGAATATCGCTATAAAATCGCACATGTAAAGTTTGAGCAAAAACCAAATCGTCAACCTGGGGTAAAGTGGACAGATGAACGGAAGAAAGAGCATTCAGAGAGGATGAAGCGTTTTTGGGAGGCAAAAAACATGAAAGATTGCAATTCAAGTTCAGATGGGGAACAATCGAACTTGTTCAGGTTCAGCAGTGTTTGACAATTCATAATGTAAAGACTTAGCCCGGCACAGCGTCTACGAGGGATGTGTTTCGGGCGCTTAGAGAATACATACGGGTCCACATAATCGGCCTACCAAACGCACAATTCGCTCTACGATCAGTAAGTTTGAGACCCAATTTTCATTACTGGATAATACTCGACCAAATATACCTCATCCAGCACGTAGTGAAGGAACATAGGAAATATATATAAACAAAATGCCCGTATTTGGGGTGATGAACAACCAGAAGATGTTAAAGAGCTGCCATTAAATCAAGAAAAAACAACTATTTGTGTGGTTTATGGGCCGGTGGAATAATCGGTCCATATTTCTTCAAAACAGAGGCCGGCCGGAACATTACTGTGAATGGTGACCGTTATCGCGCCATGATAACAGACTATTTGATACCAGAGATTGAAGCCCGTGGTCTCGACGAAATTTGGTTCCAACAAGATGGCGCCACTTTCCAAACAGCTCGTGAAACCATGGCTTTACTGCGAGAGCGATTCGGCGAACAGCTCATTTCACGCTTTGGGCCAGTGAATTGGCCGGCTACATCATGTGACATCACACCTCTTGACTTCTTCCTTTGGGGCTATGTAAAGTTCAAAGTCTACATGGATAAGCCAGCTACAATTGAGGCATTGGATGCCAATACTACTCGAGTCATTGGCCAAATAATTTTTATTTGAAAGATAAGGAATTATCTACTAAACCAAGAGAGAATATGTCGGAATTTTTTTAGGATCGCCTTGGATTTGTTTGGGTTTGAATTGCTGTGTGCTGGGATCCTTGATTTGTGGTGTTTTTTATTTTATTTTTATGGTATAGAATGTATTTTTATTTCATAGAAAATAAATACTGAAGCCGATTAAATACAGTACTGTAATTTAATTACAGTTAAGAAGATTTTGTTTTGGTTTATATAAATTCTTGTAGCCCCACAGACTGGGATCGCCAAAGTTGGCAATAATTTACTTCATTATGTTTGTGATATATATGTAACAATTATTTCATAAATATATATCATTAAATACCACTCGAAATACTCATACGCGTCATTGAAAATTGGAATTACAGAATGGAAGTTGTTAACCGTAGTCGCGGACAACATTTGAAAGAAATCATCTTTAAAAAATTATTGTAGAGAATGGTTCTTTTGTTTGATAATAAAGATTATAAAATAAAATTGTTTTTATTCATATTTTTTTATTTAAAAAAAATAGCTCCAAATTATTTACCCTTTATATATATATTTCATTTACCAAATGACAATTTATCACAATCAGAACAATTCTTATAATACTATATCCACTATAACCAAAATTAGAATCTTACGATAGGGCAAAAACAAAGTTCTCGGACAAAAAGGTAAAATCTCAGAAGTACAACATACTTTTATAATACCTGTTCATACATAAAGAGTGAAAATAATTCTGTCCAATAATTTTTTTGTTAATGTTAATCATTTTTCATCCATTTTATATATATATATATATATATATATATATATATATATATATAAATAGCAATTATAAATAAATTTTACTTTTTTAGGACATTCAATTCCTATACAAACCTATATTTATGCTTTAAATTGTGAGAATTCGTCATAACTTATGCCATGAGGTTATCTATAGATTTGCTAATCTACTAAATAATTTAATAAACATACAATATCCAAAATTTGTTATAATTTTGCAAATACCAATGTATATAATAGGATATGGTTTATCAAAATTCATGTAGTAAGTATTACATACTAGAACAAGTTGAAGAGTAGTTTCCATACATAGTCAATATACATATTCTTCACAGAATAAAAAATTATTGTGAATGCACAATTTAGATATGTACTCATGCCTAAAAACAATGGAATACCCTTTCCAGATACAGAAGATAAAATTCATTTTACCTTATAAGCATGCTTCCTATGTAACTTTCCTTGATTTTTATAAAGATCCATTAATTCTAACATAAAATCTAATGTAACTTTACCATCTTCTAATTGAGGCCCAGTGTAGTCTTTTTCGATAGCTAAAATGAAATTCAATTGAAAACATTAGGGGTAAAAAGTAAATTCAGAACTCACTCATTGCTTCTAGATCAATTGATTCTGCAATGTTTTTTGCCCTATCCTCCACAGATATTGCTTTTTCAAATGCTAACTTCCTAACTATTTTACTACATTCATTAAATTTTAACTTAGCATCTTTATCATTTGGTCTAATTTTGGTTACCTAAAAATTCAAGAAATGTTTATAGTTACTGCAATAGTGTAGAAGAAATGAAGATTAATGAGTAGTTACAATTTCAAGAATTGAAAATAAGATATGACCAGAATAATGGCAATTAGAATAATTTGGTATACTTACTAATTCAAAATCCTTTAATGCTTCTTTGAATTTACCTAGTGACATGTGAGCCGAGGCTCTTCTATAATAGCCCTTTATATAATTTTTATCCAACTCGATTGCCTTAGTAGCATCTTGCAGTGCATAGCCAAACCATTCTAGCTTTAAGTATGCAAAGCTACGATTTCCGTAATAGACGGATGAATCAGGATTTGCTTCTATTGCTTTTCCATAAAACTCAATGGCGTTATCATAGTCTTTTTCTGTAACCAAAAAGTTGGGTTAGGATTATTTCGAATATATCAATTGGAAAAATAGTAAGGTTTCAAGACGATATTTAAGACAGTTTGGTAGAGTTTGAATTCATCATAACATATAGATATGTTAACAATAAATAATCAAATGTCTGAAAAAAACACGTACTTTTGAAATATTCATTCGCCTGATTTTTAAAGTTTTCAGCTATTTCGTATTTGTCTTGTGTTTCTGTTGTAGGCTGTGCAATATTATTCTCTGTTGTTTCCATTTTATATAAAAATAATATTTAGAAATGTAAGATAATTGATTTTACATATAATGAAATTCAATTATTTAGAATATTAGTTATTTTCAATTTCAGAGCACAGAAAAAGATAACTTAAAAGTTCTTTCACAAAATGGTGACTAAATACAGTCATCTTATTATCAAGATCCAGTCTTCAATAGATTTACTAACAACCAAACAAATTAATTTAATAATTATATTTCCAGTTTTTCTGCTGCCAGATAATTATTTAGGTATAGTATATATTCGAGGATTCGCTTCGAGGATTGTGACGGCGCATGCACGTGTATGAATTGTTAGTGTATATTTGCATTGCTTCTTTATAATTTTTGATTTATTTATGTTTTTCTCTCTTTATCCGATGTTTTCTTTTAACTCTAATGGTATTTTAGATATTTATATAAATGTTATTTTGTTTTAGTGAATTCTAGGAATTCTCTTTTTTTTTTTTTAAATATGTATCATACTTCTTTCGTTCATTTCTTGTGTTTGTGTTAACATTTTTTTTTCTTCTCTACTTTATTTTCATTTACTTTCCTGAGGTTAGATGGAAGAGTAGCTTATGCTAAATCTCGCCTCTTCTCATGTAGCACAATATGTGTGACAATAAAGACGTTTATTATTATTATTATTATTATATATATATATATATATATATATATATATATATATATATATATATATATATATATATATATATATATATATATATATATATATGTTTTTAAACTTATAATAATGAAAATTTGGTTAGATCCTACTACAAAAATATATTCACTCCACATATGGCTTTACTAAGTGTTGCATTACAGAAGTATCAATGATTCATATATTTACTATAGGCTATTTAAATACCAATAAGTTCAAATATCAATTCAAGATAAAGGTAAAAAGCTACTTATTTATACAAAGCAAGTGCAAATGTGATATTTCCATGCGAATAAAAAGATTTCTATTTTTTGCAATTACAAAGCGAACATAATGTTATTATTTCGATTGTAGTAGATTACTACTTGATAACAAATGAAATTTGCGTTAATTACAGTTGTTATAACATTACTATTATATATTTTTGTACACATATAAATGAAATATATATTCGTATAAATACAAATTGAATTTTATCTCACTTGTATATGGATATTTTGAAAAACTATTTGATAATCAAGCATCATTTGTCAGAATTTTAGGAATTTCACTGAGAAATCAAAGAGTCTCAATATTTCATTGCAAATTCGGAGAAAGTATGCGGAGAATATCGAATTATTAATAATCACCTGTCCGTTTCCTGTTCATCTATTATTTAACACCAAGAGAAAATTTCTTCATTATAAAGTGATTGTCTGTACCTACTATTTTTAAGAGAACAAAAATTTGTCAAACATATGTGTGGAATTCGCCAATTTCATGCCGCTCTTGAGGATTATATGAAGTGACTGAAGTAGCGAATGCCTTGATTTAACAAACTGATCTTTACCTTTAAAATTAATGATTGATAAGTTTGTTATTTGAAGGAAACTAATAATCCAGATGGGAAACAATAGGTATATTGTTTGTTGAAAATATTGTTTCACTATCTACATTTTTAATATGACATCGTATATCGGTTTTTACTTTAAATATTTCATAACTTAATGCATAAGATTTGCTTAGTAATTAATGAATTTTACCTACTCACCTTTTTAGGTGTAACTGGTACTTCTACTTATTACTGTTTATGAATTCTCAGGTGCTTTATTATCTATGTAAATAAAAGCCCGAAATTTTTCATTTGAAGAATGAAAGATGAGAAAAACAAGTAATCAAGTTCAAATGTGATGGAATGAAGAACACTTGGCATAGTTTCACAGCATTATATTGTTTATTGATAATTGTTTGCAGGTTGTTATGTCATTTTCAGAAGTTAAACTGTAAACTTGTTCTATATACCAACACTAGCGACCCGCCCCGGCTTCGCACGCCGCAAACGCTACGCCCCGCAATTTTTAAATCTGTAATATCTTCGAAAATATTCACTTAAATCATACGGTGTAAAGGGCCATATATATCTATATTAAATGAACAATGTATTCAAGGTATTTAATTGGTTAAGGATTAATGCTGTATGGGTTAAAATCGCTTCGAAAATTAGCCATTATTTGTCGCAAAAAGTAAATGACAAAAAAAAGTTATTGTGGGTTATCCATAAGAGATAGACATATACCATCACGGACTTTTCTGTAGACCTTTTCAATGTGTACAATACTTAGTACAATATTTTGATAAAACTCGTAGGGTTCAGCCTGCGTTTGCAATGTAAGCGGAAAAAATGTAATTATTTACGACATCACATTAGAAACCTCAAAAATAACAGTACTTCTCCACTATTTAGTGGATGTTATTATACATATAAACCTTCCTCTTGAATCACTCTATCTATTAAAAAAAACCGCATCAAAATCCGTTGCGTAGTTTCAAAGATTAAAGCGTACAAAGGGACAAAGGGACAGAAAAAGCGACTTTGCTTTATACTATGTAGTGATTTTTATATTATTCATCTGTACTTGCTAAAGACACATGGTGGGAGAGAAAATAGAGAAGAAAACGTTTACGGTTCTTGGTAGATATGGATGTCTTCAGAAGAAGGAAACAGTAGCTATTTAGGAAAAAAACAAATTGAGTTTTAAAATAGAATTTCAAACAAAAGCGATTAAAATTAAGAAACTGAGAACGAAGAAAGTAATGATGAAACAAACTGAAGGTAAGTTTATTCATTTGTATATAATTTATATCAGTATTATTTATTATTGGTTTTTGGCGCGTTGCGTATCAGAAATTTCCACTTGTTCTAGAAGTTTTTCATTCCATCTCTCTCCAAGACTCTAAATTTCAAGAAAATGATGTAAATTTGTTGTACAGAAATTTTAATGATAATTTGACGAAAGTTGTTGAAACTATAACACCATTAAAGAAGTAATTTTTAAACGAAAATGTCAGTGGTTTGATCATGAAATAAAAAAGGAACAGAAGGAAAGGGATAGGTTATATAATATTTTCAAATTTACAAATAGCATCGATGGTTTTGAGGACTATAAGAGACAAAGAAATAAAGTTGTTGCAGTAATTCGTAAGAAAGAAATTGAATATTACGAAATGAAAGTAGGTGAAAATCGGCAGGATATTAAAAAAATGTGGAACACTTTAAAATAAATTGTAAATAAAAATAAACAAACTATTAATTGTTCATCGATAGAAATAGGTCATTCAAACGAGAATATTGAAAATTCGATTAATAATTTTTTTGTTGATAGTGTTCAGGATATTATAGAGTATTCCCGAACCTAATGTTACTTTTAAGGAGATCAAATTTAAAGTAAACACCAGATTTACAGGTTTCAAAAAAGTTTACAAAATAAGTTAAAGAAAACAATAAATAATTTGAAAAGCAACTCATCAGCGGATGCGGTGTTGTCTGTAAATATGCTAAAATAATTATTTGATGTGGTTGGGTATCCCTTATTAAATATAATAAATACATCACTAGAGAATGGAATAGTACCTGAAGCGTTAAAAAGTAGTGTTGTGATACCGGTGCAAAAATTAAACAGTCCCAAAAAGTTAGAGGAACTGCTACCAATAAACCTACTACCCTGTTGCAAGTCTTGGAGGCTTTGGTGCATGAGCAGTTGATGAAGTATTTAGAAGAAAACAAAATATTCTATGCTGGTCAAGCCGGATTCCGAAGTGAACATTCTTGTGAAAGTGCGTGCCAGTTTATGTTGTCAAAGTGGAAAAAGCAAATTGATGAAGGAAACATTATTGTAAGTGTTTTTGTTGACTTAAAGCGGGCGTTTGAGACCATAGATAGGAGAAAGTTGATAGAGGTTTCCCAGGTAGCAAGCTGACTTAAAATGACGTCTTATTAGGGTCAGTTTTCGGTCAATTTTGGTCTGTGACGTTAAACTAAAAGTAAACCAAACTAAACCTAACCTAACCCAACCTTATAGTTATCGATGTCGTGGATATTCGAAACAATTACCATAAACTAGATACATGTTGCCTTGAGTTTTTATTTCGGAGATGCAAATTATTAACAATATTTTTTTAAGATGTGCTATAATTTTCAGAGCCATAGTTTCACGTTCTTCGAGAATAAATAATATAGAACATGCAATAAGAACAGCCAGTACTTCAACAGGCAATACTCCAGTGTCATCACGAGTGAATAATGAATATACAACAACAGGTAAAACTTCTCACATCATAATGTACCTAAATGTTATTTGTATATTAGGACAGTGTTAAGTTACATTAAAAAAAATTTCAGTTTTTTAAGTCGGAGTGATTCTATTACTGATATAAATTAGAGAACAAAAAGACATCTCTGAGTATTCTACCTGATCTTAATATTGGAACTGAAGAAAAAGTTTATATTTTTGAAAGTTATTCAAATGACAAGGAAAAATTTTGTTTGTTATAATAGGTGAGTCATAACATATTTGGTTTGAAGGCTAAATTTTTAATTAATAATTTTTTTCAAATGAAATGAGACTAATCTTTGAAATATAATTTTTCAAATAAATGTTTAATGATAAAAATTGTTTTATTTGAATTATGGAACCCTACAATATAGGCGCTGAAGAACGTCTTTACGACGTCTATTTTTCTCTGCTTAGTGACGTCTTTTTAATGTAGTTTAATGACGTCTTTCGAACGGCTTAAAATGACGTCTTGAGGCTGTGACATTTCGACGTCATTGCATGGTCAGTGAGACGTCTCTGTCGACGTCTTTTCCGACATGTTGAAACCAATATATGACGTCATATTACCGACAGTCTTCTACCTGGGTAAATCAGAAATTAAAACGTCGCAACATATTTTAAAGAAATCTTACGAAATCAACCATTTTTTTTTACATTAATTGAGCCTAATTATATCATTTAAGTAAAAAAAAAGTCAACAAAAATATTAACTATGAAATTTTTATAAAAAATATCGTGAAACTTCAACGTTTTCTTTTGTGCTTCGAATGATCTTCCCGTTTTAAACGCCAACAGTAATCACCTAGCATAATTGTGTCCCAACGGCGTTAAAATCGTTCTTCAAGCTTCTTTACATCCTGGTGAAACCTCTCACCCTGCTACCACTATTCGCACCAAGATTAAATGGAAAAAAAAGAAAAATGAGAATGAAGAAAGTGAATTTTTAATGACATTCTGCAACCCAACTTTTCGTATGCTTTTAACATGTCGTTCACTAGCTGTTCCGCATTTTCGGCTCTGTAGTTCCCTAAAAACCCTTTTATAACTGCTTTCAGTGACAACCAGGCATCAAGTTTTAGTAAGCTTTTTGTCAAAATTTGGGTCGTTTATCAAAGTACGTATTTGTGGTCCCACATTGGTAGTGACGCATACTTGTTGCCATTGTGCAGCAATACCACCTTCAGACTCCTATCAAATTTATATGCTGACATGTACCTCGAAAACTAGACGTGATGGATACCACATATGTTTGGAACATTTAATCTATGACTCATTACCTATTCATTCCAGCTAACAGTTAAGAGGGTACCAAAATCGTGTAACGCAGTGAATACCTAAAGTCACTAAAGTGTTTTTTATTCAAAAGGTATATCAATCGATGTGTCATCAAGAGATCGTTGAATATTCAGTCCACTTCATTGAGTTTAAAATTCTTAAAATTGTATGATGATAGATTTTTTATCATATTTTGTCAATAAATTCAATGGACGATGAATCAACTCTGTGATAGTTCATATCTACATGAGAGGTTATGAGAAATACTTGTCTAAAAATCACAAACTGAACACCTCTTTATTCGACTAGTTTCGCCTTTTCCGACATAATGAAGACTGAATACTTACTACAAAGACATCAGTTCAAATATTTATAGATCAGTTCGGTCCCCGGAGGTGGTAGAACATGGAGGTGGTAGAATATAGACCTTAATCTTGATAATGCCGTAAAATGCGAAACAAGTGGAATAGATAGTTGTTCAGTTTGTGATTATTAGACAAGTATTTCTCATTACCACTCATATTACATTGTTCTATTACATTCATTAACTCAATATAATAATTATAAGTAAGAAGAATGCTCACAAAAGGACTGAATTCAGTTTAGAGTCTGATCTTCCATTCAGTCCTCGAACAAAAATATTGGTTGAATTTTACGTGGAATGCACAAAAGTATAAAACGACATTTGAAAAAGAAGAATTACATTAAAAATACTAATCTTTCAGGACAATTCTACCTTGTGAATGATTGTCGTAGTAAAAAATAAACAAACATATGATATGATATGAACTCAGCCATTCTGTAGTAAGGCTTTGTTTACAGCAAAGACTTAACTCTCTTCTCAAAAAAATGAGCATTTAGTACTATTAAATTTGATCGTAGACGAATGAAGATTATGATATTTTGACAAGAGAGTGAATACTCAAATTTACATAGCTGTTTATGGTTGGTAATAAAAGCACATCACAGTTCCTTGTTGAATACTCATGATTACCTACTATTGAATTTAATAAACCTTTTTTCATTTTCTTTAACATATAATAAATATCTATAAATATGAAAACAAGGTGGGAATGAAATATGTGTTTTGAAAGAGTTTATTCAGAATCTAGACAAATATTGTGAATAATATGGATATATTACGGTTCTAAACAAAAATATAATTTTTGTGAAAACTTCTTAAACTGATTCATTTTTGAAGTAGTTCGAAATATTGTGACGATAAATAAAAAAACACTTATATAAATAATATAAAAAAAATTCGTTAATGAATAATTTTATCTAAGGTTTCTAGATTGTTGATGTTTTTACTGTTAGTTTATCCAGCTGTGCTCAAGCTTCTATTTATTTTTTGCACGCAGATATTTTTAGATTGAATGAAAACGTTTGATATACCTACAATTAATTCTTCAACCTGCGTATTTAAATATCGTGAATAGTTATTCATTCCCTATTATAAATTCATTTCCGTTCGTCGGAACACTTTATTAATCGATAGATTTATGAGGATTGAAAAAGGAATGTTTGAAATAATTGAATGGGACCGAACTACAAAACTGCTTCCTTCTTTCTCTCCTTTCTTAATTCCATTTTATCAGATCTATTGAAGAAAGGTGTTGCTTCATGCGAGAGTGAACGATAATCATTCAATTTAATATTGAAGGTTCATTCAGTGTTCTAGATCAAGGCTGTCCAAGTTAGATATGATCTGAGCCAGGGTTTCTCAAAACTTAATTTCATTGTGGATCCTTCTCTCTCTCGCTCATAAGTATATACCAGTTTGTAAGTTTGATGAAAAATTATTGTAACAAATCACAATAACATTATTATGGGGATTCTTTATCAATTTTACTATAAATTAAGAATAAGAAACATATAAAAGGTCATAAAAAAGTTCGAATAACACATACATAAGTATGTTTTCGATTTTTATTATAATTAATTCGAAAACATGACAATATCGTTTCGCCAACACAGTGGCTTTCTCAGATGTTGATGATAAACTTAGCTATTACATTGTGGACTGCTTTTATTTATCCTGAAGTGCGTGGAAATCACCATAGAACACTGTTCTTCTTTTGTAGGGGAATGACTATAGAACATATTTCTTCTGAATTGTGAAGGATGACCATAGAATACTTTTCTTCGATTGCATTTTTATTGGAATAAATTTAATAAATGAGAATTATTGATAAAAACTTGATCATTCAATAAACTGTTTGATTTCTTCCTCTTATTAATTTCCATGGCTTCTAACAGGGTTAGTTTATAACCTTTACGTTCCGTATGCAATATTTTAAAGTTGTTGTCGAAGACAGTATTCTCTTCTTAAAGATGTGTTGCATACGTATAATCGGTTTTATTTTTTGCAAAGCATCTTTGGTGTTCAGATAATTTAAGTATGAAATTCCTACCTCAGTTTTCACTACCTTGGAATTCCTTAGTTTTATTTAAATTTCGAATAACACGTTTAACTTATAAATGAACAACACAAAACAAATAAAATGCAGAAATATATTTATATTCCTTTATTTACTGTCTACTTAGGCCATCAATAAAGTTCAATTTAATTAGGTATGCAAACCTTGGCTTCAAGAAGAATTATATTTGATTTTGTCTTTCTGTTCAAATGTTTGAATAATTTTACAGATTCTAATGCATTGCTTGATCGAATTGGCTTTCACGTTCCTTTCAGAAGAACTAGAACTGACAATATATTCGCGTACTCCACCTGTCGTGCAGATTATTTGACAAATGCACCAATTAATAATATGTTATATTATGGTAATCGCTATGTAAATACTGACCTATGTTTTTGTACATCACTTAGGCAGTTCCGCTGTGTAATTAAGGATTTAGTTAACTAAATTTAGTTATTATATGTTTTTTCTTATTTTTCGTAAATAAATGAATAAATTGCGTTACACGTTAAGGAGGTGAGAGGGGGTCGACAAAGTGTGACATTATGTGTCAAAGGGTGATAAATTTCGTGATGTCACATTTCGAAACGTGTTGAAACAGGTACTTTGCATTAATAACGAAAAACTCAAAAACATTGCATCTCTGCATCTAGAAGAAAAATTCGTTCCGCTGTTACTTCAGATAACTTTGGACCTCTGACCGTCATCGCATTTGAAGCGAACTCCATATGATAGCTATTGTTTTAGTGTCGAGGCATGTGACTCCTCTACATCATAGTTAGTGGCATATTTTGCATCATATAAAGCCACTAATCAACACAAGCAATAATATAAGAGTTCACAAAAAGTTTCGTCCATTGCGTGATTGGTCCTCAAAGAATTGCTGCTAGTCGTGCCAAAGAAATTGTTTGTTTGGATGATGACGATGGTGCTCTATTGTGTGATAAAATAGATTTTGACATAACGAATGTTCCTGACATAACCAACCCAAAACGAGAACGAAGTGGCTGCTATGCCAGTTATGAATAATCAAAAGCAGTGGATACAAAGCCATAGACTCAAGACGACTCAGTATATTTCCTTCAATTGATATAATAATCAATTTTTGTATTGTTAATTTCTTGAAATGTTTGACTAGATGTTGATTTTATTGAAAAATAATTCAAACGAAAATAAACTTCATTTCGGAACTACTCTTTTAATTCGTAAATTTTTAGATGTAAAATTACAAAATATGTGTCGTCACATTAGGGGAGTGGGGAAGTTTCACACATGACGGGGAAGGATAAAAAAATCATGAAATTCATGTCACGTAATTTATGGATAGACCCTTATGACACTAATGCACTAGTTCTTCTGATCATAGGTCTTTTAAATGAGGACAACGTTTTTTGAGATGCTTTTGGAATAATTTAAACAAGAGATTAGCGAGAAAAAGTTTAGGAAGCACTATTTAAGGTGCAAGGTGCTAAGTCGCAACTAAATATATAAAATTTAGAAAAATTATGAAAAATCTGTTGTTTTAAATCTGAAAAACTAAAAATTTACAAAACTGATTTTTAAATCTTTTTAAATCAAGAAAACTGAAAAAAGCAGTACTTCATTCGAATTGGAAATTATGGCACAACAGAAAATTCAAAACAGAAACAGGGTCTACAAGAATTATTTGTAATTCAGCAAAAAGGAAAACATTTCTAGAAAATTTATTTTTTTGCGAAAACAAGAACACATGGAAAAAATTGGAGTGATTCCATTATCTCTCCAAGAATACGAATGGTACAAATTTATAACAATTACAACTGAAGATTTCGAATAAATTTAAAGAAACTGCTCTTTTTGCATAAAAGCAAAGTTTTGAAGAATATATTTGAAAATAGTATAACTATATTATATTTAATACATTATATTTTATTTTTGTTTATTATATCATATTTTTGTAATTTATTATTATAAACCATATATAACAGTATTCTATATAGAATATAGAAAAATACTACGAACTATTTATTTATTGCAACGGATACAAATATACAAAGTTTTGATTATTTGTTCGACAATTTGGAGTTTTTTTTGTAAAAGTCAAACAATTTTCAGCTAAATCTCGAAAATATCGAGAAATATATATTCGCGAAAAATAAAAATTTCGAAACGATAAACAGATAAAAATTAAATATTCGAAATTTTTTCGCGATGAAAAAATCAATCAAGAAAAAACACTTTTAAAGATCTTAAAATTATTCTAAAAAAATTGAAAACGAATAGAAAACAGTTTATTGAACACACAATTTTCATCATTAATTATCAGTATCAGAGTTAGTCGGTCTCCGTGACTTAGTCGGAAGAACACCCCACTATTGTGCGGTGAACTCGGGTTCGAGCCCTGCTGAAGTCGTGGGTGTTTCTGTTTGTCTATGATTTGAGTAGTTTGAATATTGCTAATGATATGGGTAATGTACCTACATTGCTTACAAGACACTAGCCGTTCGGAACCGGCGTAAAACTGTAGGTCCACTGAATTAAAAAAAAAGTATTGGAGGTGAATAATGTGTAGACCAACTAAAGAAGGATTGTAAAAATTTTTATCTTTCAATTTCAAAATGATAACTTTAAAAGTAATAATTTCAGTTATTTTTTATATAGATCGCTGAGGAAAATTCACTCAACTTGTTCTCGTCGTGCATTGAACCAGAAGTCGAGTAAATGGTAATCAAATTACTCATCCTAAGCTAGACAGCAAGTTCTTCATCAGAGCTGAACGGAATGCTAGACTGATTTTCATTATGTTATTATATGACTCAAATGTATAACATTACTTTGCAACCTTCACTTCTTATAAGTAATTATTTTTTAGAGATGAATTCAACAGAACGTTTTTTGATTGAATTTCAGACATTTTAATGTAGTGGATTTGTCTGAAGACAAGTCTAGTAGTGCTGATATTTGGATATAATAACTTTGATTTTGCGGTCTAATTACTTGTAGGTATTATTTGTGCGTCAGGTACCTACGAGGTCTGATCAAAAGAAAGGTGAATTTTGAATTTTCACTGGCTGTGCACTTATCGAAATGTTTTCTGTTATGTTGACATTACTAGAAATTTTAGATCAGTAAAGAAAGGTTAGTTACAGAAAGAAAAGGTTAGTACTTTTTTGTGTGTTCTTCAGTTTTATACTTTTGAAAGAAATGCATCAAAGAATATGTATCAAATTTTGCGTCAAAAATGGAATAAAGTGCTCAAACGCACTTAAAATGTCGACTGTCGTATTCGGAGACTCTGCTTTGTCTCTGAAAAGTGTTTGTTAATGGAACATGCGATTCACAGAAGGCTGAGAAGATGCAGGTGACAATCAGCGTCCTGGAGTTGCATCCTCGTCAACAAGCGAAGAAAACATCCAAAAAGTGAAAAAATAATAATAATAATAATAGTATCTTTATTTGCTTTCGGCTAGTTGTTATATTGCGTTCTTATGTGTATTTACAGCTATTTACTCAATGAAATATGATGTCCGAATCATTTTTTAAATATGAATACATTTTGTGATAACTTAACAAACTCTAATTATTGATTATATAACATGAGACCACCTACAAAAAGAGATTCTTATAGTGTGTCTGTTAAATACTTTTCTATGTGATTTTCTTCCATATTCCACATTTAGTATGACATCATAGCGGACCTTTTAACTAATGGTGCAAACAAGTATTTTCTGGCTAAATTATTTACAATTTCATTCATGAATATTAAGTTGGACTCATAAATCAAACATTCGACTTGCAGCGAAGTTTGTTCTGAAATTGCTAAATTTAGAACAAAAGCAACGTCGCATTAGTATCGCTCAGATTCGCTGAAAACGTCATAACTAGTGACGAAACGTGGATATAATCATCCCAATGGAATCGGTCAGAAGAACCAAGACCGAAAAAAGCACGCAAATTTCAATCAAATGTGAAGATTTTGCTCACTCTTTTTTCGATTACAACGGCGTGGTGCACCATTCAATAATGCATCAGCGCACACATAAACGCTTGTTCGTGATTTTTTGGCCAAAAATAACACGGTCATCATGTCTCAACCACTGTTTTCACCAGATTTGACTCCATGTTACTTTTCCCATTCCCAAAACTGAAGAGACCAATGAAAGGAAAACGTTTTTCGACAATTGATGAGATAAAGTCAGAATCGAAGAACGAGTTGATGGTCATACCGAAAAGCGCATTTCAGAAGTACTTCGAGGATTTGAAGGAGTGCTGGCATTGAGTGCATTATATCTGAAGGGGATTAATTTGAAGGGGACAAAATCAATATTGATGAATGAATAAATACTTTCGAAAAAATTCGTTCGAAATTCACCTTTTTGAACAAACCTAGTGTAAGTAAAGTGGAACAAAATTGTTATAAAATGCAGTGATAGACAAACACATTATACACATTTTAAATAAAGGATTGAATTTTTTGTTTGAATTAATGGTTTAGC
Organism: Henosepilachna vigintioctopunctata; assembly: GCA_030704895.1. Lineage (NCBI taxonomy): Eukaryota > Metazoa > Arthropoda > Insecta > Coleoptera > Coccinellidae > Henosepilachna > Henosepilachna vigintioctopunctata. The sequence goes on along the minus strand of JARQZJ010000031.1, from coordinate 190,505 downwards.
TTGTTATTTTATGTAAATCCATTTCAAAATTAAAATGGTAAAGGTTACCGTACGTTCTGCCCTTACCATGGTTTCTTTGGATTGTTCTCAGACCCAATTATAGATTCTGAATTATAGATTTCCTCCTACAAAGGAGGAAATTCTGGAATATAACTCTACCATTAAGGGTCCAGTCATTTTGCAAGGAATTGGTTATGTTCCGCGGTGGTCGTCTTGTGTTTCTGAGCTTCTGGTTTGTAATTTCGATTTCATTTTGACCAAGTTTTTGACACAGAAATTAGATAAGATTTTTTAATTGAATTTACTCAACTTTTTTTCGGAAAGCTCAGTTTCTCACTCAAATGTTTCTCCAGTATTCACCTCAGCTTGTCAGAAGTTAGTCGTTGGACCGAAAAGGCAGTAGAAGTGAAAACTTTTCTTAATATTGGTATAATAAACGGAGTAGGAATCATATCGTTTGTTATTACAGTGATAAATTATTATGTTGAAACCACGGAGTCCTTCGATTTTATTATTCGATAGATTCGATTATACATTCTAAGTGACCCACCGATAGAGATATAGATATAGAAGATAAAGAGTTTTTTGCATGAATAATTCAATTTTGGAAATTGTTTTTAAAAAATTTGTTGAAAAAAGTTTTTAATAGTGAAAATTTATCAGATTTCAAAAACAGATTTTTAAGATGAAAAATTAGATTATGGATGTATTACGTAAACAAAGGGGAATGTCTGAACCTGATGTCAAAAATAAATATTTCAGGTATTTTATTATGTTCACGACTATTCTTTTTTGGTCTGACAACCACTAGTACCTAATCTCGAGAATAATTTCTCGGAACATTGTTGAATGTATTGCAAATTAAAAATACTAGGCCAAATATCACAGAAATTGTTCTATACACTTGACTTATGTTTCGTTACTAAATGGGTTAGTACTCTAGTTACCACGAGTTTAGTTTTTGAAACCCTGGTGATCAGACAGTAAAAACAGTCACAATTTGCTAACAACAGAAGGTATATTTGAATTTTTATTGAATAAGCTGAAACTTTTGAATATTATTTTCTTCTTATTACTAGTTTTAGGAGAAGAATAAATGCAAAAAACATTTTAGTTGAATTACCAACGCTATTTCCGTGAAAACTGTGAAAAATCAGTTCAATTACTTTAATTTACTTTTAGTTTCAGTTAGCTGATTTACTTTTTTGCATTGTTATAAAATTTTCATCTAAGTATATCAACTATTATATTTTTTTCAAGAATTTGGGAGACAAAACCTGGTTTTCAAAACGAATACTAGTATAATTTTTCGTAGTATTCTGATTGATATGACACAACGTTGAATATTATGTTGAATTATAATTCAGGGGAAGAATATTGATTTCAGAAATATTCCTTCACAATATCAAAATATATATACCTAATATCATCACATCTTATAATAATATTATTTTACAAAAATTCACAAACTCTTAATTTTCTTAGTTGTCCTGAATGTTTGTTGAAATTTTTTTTTACATAAATTCCTTCGGTTATTCACCTAACTTTTTCAATAAACACTTTTTTAATGAGTATGTAGCAAAAGAAATTTTACACATACTGTAATTCATAATCATACATCAATTGAAATCACAAAACTATTCCCAGATTATATTAAATTTTTTCCTAATATTCTATCCGTCTCTGTATTGAGATTAATTCTGTTCGCAAATTATAAGTTATAACTAATACTTGCTAGGAAATTTTGGTAGTATTTATCTCAATTCTTCTCTAGAAGATCTCCAATCATTCTAATCTAATGAAAGAGCATGCGTGGTGTCCAACTTTTACTTATTCTTTATATACCATTTCTTTGTGATGGAATTTCCGAATTGCAACCTTTCATTTACCGTTAATCGTCCAACTTCAAGCAGAACAAATCCAATTCTAGAGAAATTTTTTCAAATGATCGTTGTTAACAAGATCTTAAATTGAATTGATTAAAAATAAAAATAAGTTTTTCGAATTAAAACATGTAGACATTAAGCTGAAGGCGTTTTCAAAGAAACGTAAAAGATGTTTCGTCTGTCCAGTATCTACCATCTTCATTTTGATTAATGACAATTCTACGTATCCAACACAATCAGCGTTCTAGTAGAAACTTTTTAGATTTAATTTTATACTTCACTATTTCTACATCAAAAATTCGTATAAATGAAAAATGTGATTTCTGGTACTGAATATGTGTTCTTTTCTAGTTTTATAAATATACTGGGTGATTTTTGATTTATGGATCATTTACGGAAAACTGAACATGGGATCACAATGAAAATTTTGTACCTTCAATAGCTTGCTACGCCCCATCGACCTAAAATAAAATTTGTGAAGAAGTTTTATGGAGATACTATGTACCAAACATTGATAGTTTCCGAGTTATTCAAGTTTTCAGGGGAGATCTGAAAGATTTGGCATTGATAAGAACCCATATTTTTGATGTTACTCGTAGTCAAGTAATTGTCCATATTATCATATGAGATCCCCTAGAATAGACAAGTTCTTTCTTAATATTTTTGAAAACGAGAAGGATAATTTTTTACTAACAAGAAATGATTGTCGAAATAAATTTCCCTTGCATTCAAAGCGCATTTACAGCAACAAAGAGATAAGCGAAACCTCCGTGTCATTCATTGTATCAGTATCCAAAAAAGCCAAATTAAGAGTCTTTTTATACGTTTTTTATTTTTGATAAATAGAAAAAACTATAGAATTATTGAAAAACTATTGATCTTAAAACTTTATCGATTTCGCCATCATTTTTATTGTTGAATTTTTAATTGTTGCTTCAAAATTCGAATCTGGGTGTTGAGTATAACAAACTCTTCAAAAATATCTACATAATTCTTGTTTTGCGCTAGAGTGTGCTGGTGAGTTGGATGTAGGCAGACGCAAAAGCGTGTGTTCTCCAAAATTCTACTCGTGCAGGAAGCGGCCAAAACAAAAAATCAGTTTTCATATGAAATATATTTTTCTAATAGCATCTTACGGACCCCTCGGGCATAGGTCGCGGACTCCTGGGGTTCCTCGGACCACCAGTTTGGAAACGCTGACTAAATACATTTTCTTGATCATTAATAATTTTCCTGTTACGATTTTCAAAAGAAATCTGAGAAAGTTTATTTTTGATAACGGTATTTAGTTTTGTTTGTTATGCTTATTTTATATTCATTATATATTTAGTGCTCAATTATTTCCAAAAAGTTCAAATCAAACAACAATTCACGCAATAAGAAAAAAGGTAAATATATAAATTTGAAAGAATTATTTGGTGAAGTGGAAGAATGGCTTGCCAAACGCCTATCATCTGTATAAATGAAATATTATGATGAAACACATATTTCATTCTATACAATTTCATTCCATAGAGATTGAAATGTAATTTCACTGATATTTTAGGGTCTTATGGGTGTTGATTATTCAGAGATTTGAAGATACAAGTTAGAGTAATAAGCAACTGCATTTTTCGAAATTTGTTAGGACAATTCACATATTCACATAATAACCTACAATTGAGAAGCTTGTTTTTCAATTGTAACAATTGAGAAGCCTGTTTTTCAATTGTAACAATTGTAATTATTAAGAAATTATTTCTGCTAGTCGATACATTTGTTACGTGTGATGCCAATATTTATATAAGATTGCGTATGTGTGATAATGTAGGTAATACAATACGTAACGGAATCCTGATCAAAATGATTCCTTGAGAACGAATCTGAGTACCCAATCTAAAAATTTATTGTATAGAAAATTAACACCGTGGTATTGAATATTTAATGATGAATATATTATTTTTTGTACAAAAAACGAACAATATGGTAAATATTTAATAGTTTTTTTAATTAATGTTGAAGTTGATGTTTTGTATTCAATTTCTATAAAAATATTAGTCTTCATATACCTACAAGAAAGTGAAAGTATTTTATGAAGTTGTTGAGAAATATATCATTTTATCAAAAAGTGGTTCATAACAAAAATATTGTAAAGTACCAATGATATTTGCTAGAACTATAGGTACATGCCATTTCGAATAATGGTTCCACCTCCAAAACATACTTTGTGTTTTCTTCTCCAAAAACTAATAAAACTTGGCTTTGTCCAGAAGTTTCATCTCTTATTACTAAGAGTGTATACTTTTTTCGATTTGAATTTTGAGTGTTTTTTAGATATAGACGAATCTGAGTGATACTGAACATATTACTGAAAGTTTGAATATTTTTTAAAGTTTTTCAACTCAAGGTCATTCCTTAAAACAAGAATAAAATCTCAAGTAACAAAATCATAAGTAACAAAATCTTTGATAATTTCAAGAGAACTATCTTAATATGGATTTTATTAAAAGAAATTAAACTCTTGGCTTAATGTTTCACGATTTATTTAACAATATGTATAGTCAACATGTTTCGAGCGTTAGCTCATTTTCAAGACTGAAAATAATTCCATAATGCTTTTATGGAATATTCGAATAAATAATCTCATTTTTCTTGAAAATTTTGATGTATAACAATCTCTTACAAAAGTACGTTGAGCAAGTATCGAAAAAGAATATGTCAATTTTTTTAAACAATCTTTATATTGCCTAGTATAAAATTGAAAATTGTAGTTACAGCAAAGTAATATAATTGAATATAAGTTAAAATTCAAACACTCGAACTTTTGATTTACGCTTTTATTACACTATCATTGCACGACGCGTTTCGTCGTTATAAACGACTTCTTCAGATGTTAATAGAATACTCCGATAGTATAGAATACTACGAAAAGAATAGAACACTAGTATTCTATTAGCGTCTGAAGAAGTCGTTTATAACGAGACACGCGTCATGCCTATATAATATATATGCTTATGCCTATATAATGCCTATATACTATGCTGTTCGAATTAATTGGGACGAAGGTTAAAAACAATGTTTTCGTAAAATATTACCTTTTAATGAAGTAAATACATACAAAATAGCATAAATTCTTCATATTAATAAGAAGTATGTCCTCCTTTCGCAGAAATAACTTCTTTAACTCGTCTAGGCATCGATTCCACTAGCGTAGCGCAGATTTTCTTCAATTCGTCATAATGAAACCATACCTGAATTGCACTTATAATCATTTTCATTTTGTAGTGTAATCCATTTTTGTCAGTCGTTTCTTTGAAATATTCTATAAATTCTCAATGGGATTGAGATCAGGTGAATTCCCCGACCAATCGAGTACTTTTATTTCATTCGCACGCATAAAGGCCTGCAGTTGTTTCTGAAATGTTCCATCAAACGTTTCCATGAATGAGACAATCCTGGTGCACAATATTTCCATGTATTTCACTGAATTCATCATCCCTGTTATAGGAGATAATCGTCCAGTGACATTGGTTGTGAAAACATTTGTTTCGAAGGATGTTTTACTGTGATCAGGCCGCAAAGTTTCCCCATCACTTCTTCTAACAACACTTGATTTGTACCCTTGAACAAACAAATGTGTCTCATCACTAAAAACCACCTTCTTCCAGTCGTCCACAGTCCACGCACGGTACTTTTTGGCCCATGAAAACGTTTCTTCATCATTTTCTGGTTAAGCAGTTGCTTCCTTCTTGGTCTTCTTGCCTTACGGCCAACCTCCAGCAGTCGTTTTCGCACAGTTGAGGTGCTCACCTTCACAACAGAAACCATTAAATCCCTTCGAAGATCAGTGCTTGTCTTTCTCGGATTAATTTTGCTATTTCTTATCAACAATTTGTCTGTTTTTGGAGTAGTTTTGCGTTTGCGGCCACAGTTTCCTTTTCTTTTTGGAAACGATGGGCCACTTTCTTCAAATGTTCTTGAAATTCTCGAAACGCTGAACTTTCTCACAACTACAGCTTCAGATATATCTCTTACAGTCATTGATGTGTGTTCATTAAACGCGATAATTTTGGAACGCTTTCTCAGAGTGATATCCATTTCTGGACAAGACAATACAGCACGTATCAAAATTGAAACCACCAACTGTCGCACCGGTAGGCTCACAACTGAATTGCTGGCGAGGTAAAACCCGTCAGAATGTAAATGATGGTGAAGGTCGAACCCTCACGTCACCTCAGGTAGTAAACAAGCAGGTGTGAGGGTGTTTGGGCCACCCTGGTACACACATACTTACTACAGTAACTCAAACGAAAAAAAAAAGTTTGTCCCAATTAATTCGAACAGCATAATATCATATGTACCTATTCAATAAAAGTGTGAATAAATATTGAAATGTTTGAATTTTATCTTATATTTAAGCATAGTAATATAGTTAGAGAAATATTATATTTTGTGATATTAAATTTGGTAAAATTCGCTAGTGCATAATGTAGCGAGTTCACTGCACTTAGAAAAATATTTTGAATGTACCGATAGTATGCATCATGCAATCTTTGATAAAATATGCTATTCTCTCTGAAAATTGCATAAATATGCCAATGCATAATAAATTGAAGATATCTTTTATCATTTTGACTTAAATGTTCATTCTGAATGCCCAAAAAAATCGATTTGTGCAAAATATTTATAGTTAATCACTAAGATTCCATTTGATAAATTAATAATAAATTTAATTATCAAGACTAGATACAAATAACCGCGCCGCACTCTTGAGAATGTTAAGAATATAGTAGAGATGAACATTTTTCCCATTGGAAATAGAATACATGGACCTTTCACTGGTGCGATAGTTCCACCCATTTCCTACTATATAAGCCGCGAATTTTACAATTTACTCATCAGTATCAGTTGACTTTCATCATTGCTTACCAAGTCACAATGCGTTTTTGTGTAAGTTACTTACGTTTGGATTTCAATAAATATTGTGTAAAGTGTTCCACTACAATACAGAAAGTTCGGTTCAGTGTTAAATTATAAACATTAAAATACGGATATTTAATTTGTGAAGCTTAGATATTACTTGAATATGTTCACTATCTCGAATTTTTGTTTTTCAATTTACTCCAAAATGATTATTCAAAATTATTTTTGTAGATACTGTGCGCAAAAGTACTGGAAACAGTTTCCGAATATTTGCTTTTAACTCTTAAGAATTTCATTCCTTAAATTGAACAAATTTTTCAAATTGTTTGCATAAAATTCGTTAAACATATTTCATTCAGTTTATTTTTACATCTACTGGAAATTCCCATCGTTTGAATAATTTATTGTCTGATAGATTTTTTGATGAATACAACGTCATTAATAACGTCGAAAAAGAAAAATCTGTAGTTACAGTGATTTTTTTGAACAGCAGATTGATAATATTTTCAACGACGAAAATCAAAATCATTCGGCTTTTTAATTTTTTTTCTGTAAATTATTTTTCGATATTGTCGAACTTGAGTCCTAGTGAAAATTTTCAATTCTTATTAGTTTAACTTCAAATTTTTTTCATCAAAATGATAATTCTCCCGAATATTATTTCACTTTGAATCTTCGAAAACAAATTATTATTGGAGTTATATTAATTATATTTTTTCATTCACTCGAGGAAGCTTTATATCTATATATTTGTCGCGTAATATAGAGAAACAAAAAAATTATTTTTATATAATTTCTTCATGAAATATCAAGTTTATTTGACAATTTTCTAATATGTATGCATTGATGATTAATTGTCATCCTTGATCTCGAAATTTGCAGGTTACAATCTGTTTATTGGCCTTAGCCTGTCAAGGATCCTACGCAGGATTTAGCAGCTATGGTGGGGACTCATCAGGACACGAAGGTGGTGATTCTGGTGGCGGTCACGAAAATGCTGTAGGAGGTTATGAACAGTCAGGCGGTGGTTTCGAACACGGCGGTTACTCCCAGCCCGAAGTCAGTGTAGAACATCATGAAATACCCACACATACTATCGAACATACCAAGCCAGTCCCAGTGCCAGTAGTTAAGAAAATAGGAGTACCAGTACCTCACCCTGTGGGAGTCCCAGTGCCACAGGTTATCAAAGTTCCAGTGCCACAACCTTACGCAGTTCATGTCCCAGTACCACAACCTATTGCTGTTCCTATCTATAAGTTGGTGCCACAAGAAGTAGAGAAAAAAGTCCCTATCACTGTTGAGAAACTAGTTCCTGTATACGTAGACAAGCCATACAAAATTGAGGTGGAGACTCATCACCCAGTACATGTTGCCAAACCTTACCCAGTTCACATTCCAGTATACAAACATGTCTATGTTGGGTCGAAACATCAAAGTCATGGATGGCATTAGGCGTAATTTCATCTAGTTAGGCTTCCTTATTTAAATTAATTTTAAATTTCGTCCTTCCATCTAAACCATTTCATCTTCATCGTGTCATGTCATCCATTCCTCATCTCAATTCGAGCATTACTTGTTGTTGTTATTGTTTTCTCAATAAATTTGTTTTATAAATTTTTTGTTTTATTTTATGATTTATAAATATTTTATATAATACATAATTTATTCAAACTTCTTTATGAAAAGAAAATTCTAAGGAAGTCTTAGTCTCAATAATGATTCATTGATTTTATGAGAAAATGAATTTTTTTTTCATTTTATAAAGTTCTAATCTTGAGTATATTTCAGAACAAATTTAAACAACAAAAATAATAATTTGGGAAAAAGTATTAATTCTATTCAGTAAGAAAAACTCCATAATTTCTGTAGTAAACAAATTTAAAATACTACAAACCAGGATAAAAGGAATGAAAATTTCTTTTATCAAATGAAATGCAAAGGGTGTTTGCAATTCATCATTCAATATTTAATAATTATAGAATTTTAATATACAATATAAATCTTTATAATGAACTAAATGGATATTGTGATTGGCTATTCGTAATTTTTTTTATTTGGGAATATTATCTAGCAAATTGTGAATTTCACTGCTTCGGTAAAAAAAGCCTTGAAGAGTAAAAAAATTTTTGCACAAATAAGAGCTATCTCAAAAAAACCAAATTTAGTCATGAAATAAACCGAAAAAATTACTGTAGTAACAGAAATTATAATTTTACAATTACTTGGATGTTAGAATTCTTTGATATCTAATAAGCGAAACGGAATGAAACCAGATTCTGTGACTTTGACATAGAACCTAGGATGACCAAAATGCCTGCCTAGAAGTCATGTACCTACCTAGAATGAAAAGATGTTTTGATGTAAAATCAAAAATGAAGGCAAATATGAAAACACTAAGAACACCTGAGATCAAACACAAACTATATAATTGAATGAATATCTTTTAACTCAATGAATGGGGGATATATAGTCCAGTAGCTTCATTGAAATTTAGAGCGGCATATGGATATATACTATTTGGACATATACATCGCAAATTCATCAAGCAACACGTAAAGAATTTGTTCAATTTTACACAAGAACAACAGTTACCTTATCTGAGATAAGCATGAAAGATCCAGAGTCCTATCAGCAGCTGAAGCAATACGACAGCTTCGACAGCAAAAACGTTGTGAAGGAGCAAATTTTAAGTAATATTAGTTGATTTCCCGTATAACATTTCGAGGCCATCCATAAATCACACTTAAGAAGTCACACTTGTGATATTCCTTCCCAAGTGTGACTCCATATATTTTGCAATTTTACATCTAGGAATTATTCAATTTAAACAGTATTTCCGGAATTGGGTTTATTTCCATTTGAATTATTTGCTAATGAAATTCATAATAATATCAATAACACCAAGGCAACCATTTTAAGAAATCAATAACACTTGTTTAACGGGTGATTTTTTAAGAGTTAGGTTTTTCAGGTTGGCGGCATTGGTTGGTAATGGCATCCAAACGTCATCTGTCAAAGTGAAAAGTTTTCAGTATACCCTGCCATTTCATCATGGAAAGACTTACAAACGAGAAACGATTGCAAATTGTTGAAATTAACTATCAAAATTCGTGCTCTGTGAAAAATGTGTATCGTTTGTTACGACCATATTATGGTCGTCATAATCGACCTGGTAAATCAACAATTCGTGCTGTTATCACCAAATTTCGCACCAAGTTTACTTTGTTGTACATTAAACCATTGTCTCGCATGTGTACAGTGACCTACCACAACGTCTAATTTTTGGTGAATGGACATTAGAACAGTTTAATGAAAATCCGCTGTTTTATCGAAAAATTGTGTTCAGCGATGAGGCTCATTTCTGGCTTAACGGATATGTAAATAAACAAAACTGTCGCATCCGGAGTGATGAACAGCAACATGCCATACTAGAATTACCGATGCATTCCGAAAAACGACAGTTTCGTGTGGTTTATGGGCTGGTGGTATCATCGGTCCATTTTTCTTCAAAGACGACCGTGGAAGAAACTGTCGCATCCGGAGTGATGAACAGCAACATGCCATACTAGAATTACCGATGTATTCCGAAAAACGACAGTTTCGTGTGGTTTATGGGCTGGTGGTATCATCGGTCCATTTTTCTTCAAAGACGACCGTGGAAGAAACGTAACCGACAACGGCGAACGATATCGAGCCATGATACGAAACTTTTTTTGTCCCAGTTGGCCGAATTAAACTTGGTTAACATGTGGTTTCATCAAGACGGTGCCACATGCCACACAGCTCGTGAAACCATGGACATGTTGAAGGATGAATTTGGTGAGCAGCTTATCTTTCAAAATGGCCCTGTGAATGGGCCGCCAAGATCATGCGATTTGACGCTTCTGGATTATTTCTTGTGGGGTGGGATTATCTAAAGTCGTTAGTGTATGTGGACAAGTCGAACATGATTGAAGCCTTACAGGTTTATATAACACGCGTAATTCGTGGGACACAGGCCGAAATGCTCGAAAAAGTGACGCAAAATTGGACCTTCGGAATGGACCAACGGAACCGCGAACAACATGTACATAAAGTTATCTTTAAAATGTAACGGCAAAAGCCAAGTTATCAATTTCAATTCACTTGTCACATAACATCAAACATTGTCGAACATTTCCCCTCCCCCTTAACGTGTGACGTAATTTATGGTTGGCCCTTGCTCTAATTGTATTAAATTGAAAACACTAGGCAAAATTCTACCATAAAATATTCTTCAATGCACTCGACAATATAATTTTATTCATTATTTCAACTCAGTAAATAAAATGAGTTGTTTGAAAATCTTGTTTATTTGTTGGGTTAGGTCATGTTAGGTTAATATTAGACAATGTGTTAATGGACTAAAAATAAGTAGAGCGTAAAAAATTTTTTGATGAGTTTAGCTGAATGTTATTGATTAAATACTTCTTATAAAGGGTGCTTTTTTTAGAGGTATAGAACTTTAAGTTGCAATTACTGTTGAAGATGGCGACCGATTTAACAGCTGAGGAGTGATTTATTCTCAGTTGGGTTTGGCAATTGATCATGAATAGACTTACGCCTGAACAACGCTTGCAAATAGAGCAATTTTATTTCGAAAATAATGGTTCTATGCGGAATACGTATCGCGCACTAATTTTGTTTAGCGATGAAGCGCCCTTCTAGTTGAATGGCTAGTTCAACAAACAAAACTGCCGCATTTGGAGTGAAGATGGTCCTCAACTATATGTCAAAACACCGTTACATCCAGAAAAACTGACTGTTTGGTGCGCTTAATAGGCTGGTGGAATCATTGGTCGGTACTTCTTCAAAACCGATGATTACCAGAACGTTACAGTCAATAGTGATCGGTATAGAGCCATGATTACTAACTTTTTCATTCCTGAATGGAACAACCATGATGCCCAGGAGCTGTGGTTTTAACAAGACGGCGCAACATGTCACACAGCTCGTGCCACAATCGATTTATTGAAAGACACGTTTGGTGACCGGCTAAATTCACGTTTTGGACCTGTGAATTGGTCTCCAAGATCTTGTGATGTAACACCGCTGGACTACTTTCTCTGGGGCTATGTAAAGTCATTGGTCTATGCGGATTTGCCACAAACGCTTGACCATTTGGAAGACAATATTCGCCTTGTTATTGTCGATATACGGCCACAAATGTCGGAAAAGGTCATCGAAAATTGGACGTCAAGATTGGATTACATCCGAGCCAGCCGTGGCGGTCATATGCCAGAAATCATATTTAAAATGTAATGCCACAAGATTATCTTTCGAATAAAAAAAATTCTTGTCAATCGAATGATCCATCGTTGTTTTATTGCAATTTAAAGTTCTATACCTCTAAAAAATCACCCATTACTTCATTGATATGGCAGTACTACACTATGAGACTTCATGTGGAGATTCAGATTTCTATTTTAAGTTAGGATATTTAAATATCTTTTAAAAAACTGTTTTAACACCACGTAAAGAATTGTTTGTATTTTTTTTCGAATTTTATTTATCGATAGAAAATGAACGAGTATAAAGTGTATATTCGTATCCACTAATGATTGATACGAATATACCCATATGGTTAATTAGACCAAAGGCCGTTGGTACTTCGAGTTAAAGTGAAGGTCTACTAGGTAAATACTTCCTCAGACGTCTCTATATCCTTTTACCACAAGATTGAGACGAAATGACATCAAGAAATCAAGAAATTCTATCGAGAATAGCGCTAATTTCGTATCCATTTCACTGATATAAATATATGAATAAAATAACGATCTAAAATTTGTTGTGAAAAGTGAAAGTCTTGTATATGCATCAATAATAGAGAAACCGGAAGCCTTGATGTATCGAACTTATTTTATCGACAAATTATTCTACATCTTGTGGATTCTGTAAAATAATTAACCGTGTTGGCCATGTTCATGGACCATGGTCAATGCTCCATCCAGGACCGGATTTAGTAAAATAAACAGATTGATTCTCGAATTTTGCAAAGTCGAAGTGAACATTTCCGAAAACATCATTTGTATTGTAGTTTGGTTTTTCCTTCAATATTTGAACACAAAGTTCAATTATTTTCCCAAAAGTATAAGAGGTTTTTATGTTTATTCAAATTAAATAATATTTTTGATGACTGAGAATTTTATAGGATAATCTCATACAAAAATGCAGAGATATGGTGAATTACATATACAAGGGGAAGAAGATGTATGTCATGTGATATAAGAGAGAAAAACTTCTGAAAATATTTTCCAATACATATTACTCCATATTTTCATGATTCAATTATATGATATATTATTATTTACATTATTCATTTATTATTACCTAGACTGTCGAAATGAATTCATCAAATTTTGTTGACATTCAATTTTAGAAGATTATACCATGAGAAGATTTTTATCTTCTTAAATGTGGAGAAAATTTAAACTTTTTATTTTCTATGTTTATTCATTTTTAATTAATGATACGGAGGTTCGCCTATCTCTTGCTAAACCTTATGTTAAAAACAATAAATTGAAATTAATACACTTGGCTTAAGTTTCATTAAATATATTAAAAAATCTACATATGTTTCGGGTGGTTATCCCATTATCAGGAGTATACAATATTACTAATGTAATATTGTGAACTCTTACTCTTACACTCTTACTCTTACAATGTAATATTGTATACTCTAGATAATGGGTTAACCATCCGAAACATATGTAGAGTTTTTAATATATTTAGTGAAACTTAAGCTAAGTTGTTAATTTTAAATTATTCTTTATTAATTTATTGTTTTCGATTGCTTCATTTCTGTTTTAAATTTTTTATATATGCGATTCGTATGAAATTCTTAATGAAAATTCTACACAATATCACAGTAAATCGAAAAACAGTATCATAGTTGATACTGTTTAATAATTTACTGTCTTTGAACTTTATCACATTTTTATGAATTTGAAATTAAAATTATCGCTCTCAAATAACTGGTATTTTTTTTAGATGTATAGAACTTTAAGTTGGTATTACTGTAGAAGATAGCGACCGATTTAACAGCTGAGAAATGATTTATTCTCAGTTTGGTTTGGCAATTCATCATGAATAGACTCACGCCTGAACAACACTTGCAAATAGTGCAATTTCATTTCGAAAATAATGGTTTTGTGCGGAATACGTATCGCGCACTACGTCCATTTTATCGTTAACAAAATGAAGCGCACTTCTGGTTGAATGGCTACGTCAACAAACAAAACTGCCGCATTTGGAGTGAAGATAATCCTCAAGTGTATGTCAAAACACCGTTACATCCAGAAAAACTGACTGGTGCGCTTTATGGGCTGGTGGAATCATTGGTCCTTACTTCTTCAAAAACGATGATGGCAAGAACGTTACAGTCAATGGTGATCGGTATAGAGCCACGATTACTAACTTTTCATTCCTGAATTGAACAACCATGATGTCCAGGAGCTGTGGTTTCAACAAGACGGCGCAATATGTCACACAATCGATTTATTGAAAGACACGTTTGGTGACCGCCTAATTTCACGTTTTGGACCTGTGAATTGGCTTACAAGATCTTGTGATTTAACACCGCTAGACTACTTTCTGTGGGGCTATGTAAAGTCATTGGTCTATGCGGATAAGCCACAAACGCTTGACCATTTGGAAGACAATATTTGTCGTGTTATTGCCGATATACGGCCACAAATGTTGGAAGAAGTCATCGAAAATTGGACGTCCAGATTGGACTACATCCGAGCCAGTCGTGGCGGTCATGCCAGAAATCATATTTAAAATGTAATGCCACAAGATTATCTTTCCAATAAAAAAAAATTCTTGTCAATCGAATGATCCATCGTAGTTTTATTGCAATTTAAAATTCTATACCTCTAAAAAAAACATTTTCAATAATCTGTGAGTGCTCGAAGTATTATGATACAAGTTGAAATCAAAAACTAATTTATTAACTAATTTTTAAATATTATTCATTTACTTTTATCGAAGTTAACGATATTATTAAAAAATAGAAAATGAATGAAATTGAGGCTCATCAGTCTTTACTCATTTATCAAAATAAATAAAGATTGATTTTCAAATGGACGTACTTATGTCCGAAATTCGAGATTAAGAAAAGTTAGAAAAAAACAATTTTCAAAATTTAATAACATAAAAACAGAAAAACGTTAATGCTTCCAATTAGACGTACACCTAGGTTCACAATTCGTCATAAAAAAGAAGTAGAAGATATTTTCAAAATTTAATACCGAAAGCAGAAAAAATCGCTAGATAAATGTGAAAGAAAACAGATGTGTTTGTCTTTATCTATATTTAAGTTAAATGTTCCATTCTACTTTCAATCAGCAATATTATGGTTTAAATATCACGTTGAAATGCCTTGAGGCGTCCCTGAGAAAGCCCAAACAATCCAAACATTTTCTTCACTTCTATTTTGCAATAACTATCTCAGTAATAAAGCCTGATTGGCTATTTTCAAGCTTTAAATTAATTTGTTTTTATATATTCCATCGATTGTTTTCTTTCGACCGTCGTTCAACAAATCTAACCACAGAAACTTGAATTGTTTTATCGACGTGTAATCAATTTGCGATGCTCCGGAATCAAAATGAATGGAAAAGCGTAGATAGTGAAAGAGGCGGAAGTGAAGCCTTCACGTCTGGTTTGCCGGTGAAACTGAGAATCGGATTCCTTGTATGTAAACCGGCGCTGCACATTTGTAATGAAAATAATATCATTAATAAATGAATACCTAACATAGTAAGGCGTTTCAATAACCCGATACTTCAGAGAAAGGCATTTATAAAAAAACTACCTGTATCTTAATTGAGAGAATGATCTCGTAAAAGTAGATTCATTATCAACTATATATAGCAATGATGAATAGATTACTATCTATTTTCTTCCTAGATAATAATTAGTTTCCTTCACTTTGTTTGTTATTGTCTTACATCTGTGACTTTTTCAATCGGGACTTCCATCTTTGGTATGAGATGGCATTAAAAGATAATTAATGCAACTAATGATACTGTTCCTTTTATCGTTATTGGTTAGGTCATTGAATTACTGAGAAAATAATTTGCACAATTTGCTTACGAATTGAATAAATTAAAAAATGATCAATTATAAATTTAGGCGAAAGCTCCAAGTTCAAGTAATATAAGTGCTGTTGAAATAATTAAATCTCGACTTCTCGTTAATATGAGGGAAAGTATTCGTTACTGGGTAATGAGGAATTGCTTGAGTAACCGATTGAACGCCATCGAAAACGTAAATGTTGCATCAAGATTTTTCGCATTGATAACTTCTTCAAGATTCGTTACTTCTGTTACTTTGAATACATTTGTTACATCCGTATGATTGGTTATATTGATTACTTTAGAAGGATTCGATACTCTCGTTACTTCGAATACTTTTGTTACAATAATGGGATTCCTTAGATTCGTTACTATATTTACTTTGATTACTTCCTCATGATTCGTTACTGTCGTTAATTTGAATACTTTCGATACAATCGTAATATTCGTTACAATTTTTACTTCGCCTACACTTTCATGATTTGTAACTGTCGAGACTTTGAATACTTTCGTAACCCCCGTTACTACAGTTATTTTCATGTGATTCGGTAGTCTCGTTACTTTGAATACTTTTCTTTCAATCATAAGATTCGCATGATTCTTCAATATCTTCACTTTGATTACTTCATCATGATTCGTTACTGCCGTCACTTCGAATACTTTCTTTACAACCACGAGATTCGCATGATTCTTTACTACCTTTACTTTGATTACTTCCTCATGATTCGTTACTGGCGTTACCTTGAATACTTTCGTTACTTCCGTATGATTCGTGAATATCGTTACATCGATTACTTTTGTTATCGCATGATTCGTTATATTGTTAAATTCGTTATTGTTAAATTACTTTCGTCTGAAATGGTTCTCTCATTGAGTTCAATATTTTCTTTGCAATACTAAAATTAATATGAATTATTATTATCTTCAATTTTTTTACTTTCTCATGATTCGTTACTGTCGTTACTTTGAACACTTTCGTTTCCTCTGATTTATGATTATTTATACACTACTCTGGTTACATTGATTACTTTCGTTTGAAATGGAATATAAATCCTTCGAAAGTATACTTCGAATACTTTCGTCATAATCTTAGGATTCGTATAATTCACTACTAGTTTTACAATAATTTTTTCATATTATTCGTTTTTCGTTACCTCTCGTATCAATAACGATTTTGAAGGTTGTAATTTCAATTGATTATGGTTTTATTCGTTCTGTATTGCGTGCAGTGGATGTCTGATAATGTTTATCTTCTAAAATTTCGAAGTGTCGTTTTAATTACATAGCGAAATATTTGAAATTAATTATGACCTATGATTTGAAGGTGTAAAATATCCTGGAGGAACTGAAAGCTTAAAAAATCAAGACCGAACTTTTGGGAGATGAAATCAGGGATGAAACTATCGAGAGTTGAATATTCAACGATTAAACTAATTTCAAATTCAACCGGCAAAAAATTCCCTTTGGGTCTCAAAAAAAAAAATGGTTTGTATTGTTCTACGTCTCCTTCTGCGTTATTTAAATTCTGAGCTTTTTACCATTATAACGCCTAAAAATATGTACCTGAATGAATTAATATGATATATATGTGAGTTGAAGATTTTGTCCAATTCGTAATGTAGTTAAGATTTTCGAATGGGGGAGTTTACCCCAAATTTAATTAAATTCAATGGCATTATTTAGTTGTCATGTATGAATTTCACTTACTCTCAGTACATTTAACGATATTTTCGTTTCATTTAGGACTACGTTGGTTTTTGTAACTTCTTTAACAGGAATAAGGAAGGGTTTTACCCCAGAAATCCTTTTCCTGGTTTTATGAAGTACTGTATCTTTTAATTTCAGGTTGAATTTCGCTTTTTTAGATAAATCAATGGAACAACTTGTCGAATGTTATAAAAAACTATATTCTTATCTCCCCAAATTCAATGAAAACGCAAGATATCAAACATTGTTATATTGCCCAATGACACGAACGGTAATTTGAAATGTGACCCTTTTCATTGAAAGTTAGAAAGAATTCTATCAAATATTGACCATTCAGTTCAATAATTTATTATCATAATAAACTTTATCCGCTTTCCAATACCATTAATAAAGTAATTGTGCCAATCACATTTGATGGCAGGCAATTATGAGATATAATTGCAACTAATTTCAGTATTAATTATCACAAATGGTAAAAAGCCCCTAAAATACTTGGGAAGTCGGTTCTGGTGCTCCAACATCTCCATCTCATACAATTCAAACATTAATTCGACATCCTCAGACGGTCACTACGTGAAAGTTAATGTTGTTTTATGAAAGTGCTTCTAGGTTATAATTGTAACGTAGCCAACGGCTGGAATAATTGTTATTACACAGACCAGAGAGGAGCGTTTGTAAATTATAACGCCTTAATAAATAGCTCTCAGGGCTTAAGCTGCATTGATTTAACAAAGTTTCTTCCGAAGCCCTGATTTATTGACTGTAGATTTTTTTTGTGTTTTTTACTTAAAAATATTCTAAAGTTACTTCACGCGAAATCTACTTTTCTAGAATTTACGAATATAGAAAACTTGCTTACTAAATAAAAATGGGCTTGAGGGAGAAGTTAATTATTGATTTAGATATTATATGGATTCGTGAACAAAAAAACTTAATTTTTTACGTCTATACAACTTAATTTGATTTTGGCGTACCTCAGGGAAGTGTATTAGGTCCATTGTTGTACTCCGTATTTCTAAACGATATCGTTTCTTATGTGAAAAAATGCGCTATATGTTTATTCGCTGATATAAATGATTTATATATCTGGCCAAGATATTGAGACTATCACAGACTGGATCATTGGGACTGTTAAGTGTTATCTCAGTCTCGATGGACCAAGATGTTGGATTAAATCAGTGGACTGTATATTTTTTTAATTATATCAGTATGTTGACTTTTCTTCGTATAAAGTAACTGTGTGTTCCTTATAAATTTATTTAATAACAGCTCTCTGTCTGAGCTCTACGAATACATACCAATACTACCTTAAAACATTACTAGTATTGGTATGTATGAATTTTACAATAATGGTTTTCTTTATATAAGAATCACCCTTGGTCATGTCATTGAGGGGTATATTACCTCCTACTCTGTACAGTAGAGCATGACCAGGTTAATTCTTGGTATTCTAACTAAGATTATAAATAGTCTATAAAATGTAGATACATTTGGGGTATTTCTGCAATTAATGAACTTCATAGTTTTGGAACGAGTAATTCTTTGAAAATTAATACAAATTAGCATATAATTATGAAAATTGATGAACAGAAAAATGAAATAGTAAAATTTAAACATTATGTTGAATGAGAGAATGGGTTTTATTTTAATGGTCTTGTTGATTTCATAATAGTCTCTAAAAAATCAATTTTCTGAGAATATTGTTGTCCAAGTCAATAATAATGCCGCACATTGAATATTGCTCCGCTCTGTTATTCGGTTTGACTGAAGGAAAAACTCAAAAATTACAGTATAGGACTATACGAACAATTTTGAAGTACAGTGAAAACACCCCAGTTAAAAATATGCTGAAGTCCTCTTTTGAATAGAACTATCCGTGTTGCGAGATTTGGTCATTGATTCGTCTTTACGGCGACTATTTATCCGTCAATTTCTAACAGATAATGTGAGTAATGAACAAAAGAAATTCAATGCGGGAGAAAGTACAAACAAAAGTAGAATTATCGATATATGAAGGAGACTTCCGTAGCAGAAATGTTCCTTTGTTGTTGTTTTTTTTCATTTCCAGGTTCGTACATCTTTAACTTGTCTACGCCGTTCTCAAAACACAATTGCGGGCTATAAGGATAATTCTTCTTTTGTCGGTACTTTCTCCCAATAAATTTCTTCCATTCACTATATATATATATATATTTATATTGAAATTGATTTATTGAATATATATATATATATATATATATATATATATATATATATATAATATATATATATATATATATATATATATATATATATATATATATATATATATATATATATATATATATCTTGAAATTGATTTATTGCCTGTTTGAGGTATTTATTTTGAAAGTTTTTAGCATTAACAGGCTTTTTTAATAATAATAATAATAATAATAATATTTATTAATCCTTCAAGACATTTGACAAATGTATAGGATAAGTCGATTCAAGAAAATTGTAAATACAACAAAATACATAAAATATAAAATTACTATAAAATACAAAATACAAACATACATAAAATATAAAATACAAAATACAGATAAAATGAGTATAAAATAAAATATTTACAGGCCACACAAGTTATAGAAATGTATCATCCATCATAAACTCCTCAACGCCATAATAACCCTTGGATAATAACAATTTTTTGAGGCATTTTTTTAGTGATATCAGGTTAAGTTGACGGAGGGTCATAGGTAAATGATTGAATAATTTAATTCCCTGATATATATGACCCCGTTGAAATTTAGCAGTTTTGTGTTTAGGGAGAGCCAGTAAGTCGTTATTTCTCGTTGGGTAACTATGAACCGCACTATGAGTTTTAAATGAATTGATGTTGTCCTTAATGTACAAAATACAGTTTAAAATATAAATACATGGGAAAGTCAAAATTTTATGTCTAATAAAATGTTGCCTACAAGATTCCCTAAGAGGTAAATTCAACAGAGTACGGATAATTCTTTTTTGACATAAAAAAATTCTAAAACTATCAGCAGAGTTCCCCCAGAGAATAACATTATAAGACATTTGACAATAAACATAACTATAATAGACAGTTAACAAAGATTCGAGTGGCATGGAATCCCTTATGCGTGACAAGGCATATCTCGATTTGTTAAGTATTTTACTGACATAATCAACATGGTCAGACCAGCGCAGGTTCTGGTCAACATAAATTCCTAAGAACTTAACACAATTGGCAGAAGTATAGCCCGTTCCACTATAAATGAACCGCATATTGGCCATATTATTCCGAAAGGAGAAATGTACATACTGCGTTTTGGAAGCATTACTTACAAGGAGGTTCTTGCTGCACCAGTTATTGAAACATTTTGTTATTTCCCCTGTCTTGATAATAAGCTCGTCATGAGTGAGCGCTGTGACAATTATTGAGGTGTCGTCAGCAAACAGAGTCAACAATTCAGCATTAATGTGCTGAGGTAAGTCGTTGACAAAAAGCAAAAAAATTAATGGTCCCAGAACGGAGCCCTGAGGAACACCAGAAGACAAATTATGTATTTCAGAGAAGTCGCCATCAACACTGACTGTCATCCGCCTGTCAGCAAGATAATCGCATATCCACTCCAAAATTACACCCCTGAATCCCAAGTTATAGAGTTTGCACCTTACGAAACCGAAGTCAATAGTATCAAAAGCGCGGGATAAATCGAAGAAAAAATATGAAAAAGTTTATTCATTAGTTTTGACAAAGTTGTAATAGAACAACGAAACGTCAACAGAAATAAACTTTTTCATATTAAAAAGCCTGTTAATGCTAAAAACTTTCAAAATATATATATATATATATATATATAAATATATATATATATATGTATATATATATATATATATATATATATATATATATATATATATATATATATGCATATACAAAAGGAGTATTGCCGTGGATTCTAAAGAACTGAATAAAAGGGTGGGTACTCCACAAAGATAAGGCCGGATGATTAAAGACAACACTTGTCGATTTACGTCAATATTTCGGTCCTTTATTTGGTCCTTCATCTGGGTTCTAAAATATTACAGCGGAATAGAACTCAGGCAATCTTATTATAATTAACAATTCAATTGTTGTTAAGTAAATACAAATCAACTAGTTGTACATAATATATATATATATATATATATATATATATATATATATATATATATATATATAAATAGGTTGAGCAATCTTTTAAAACTGCTGACGTTATGTTCGTGTGAGAAACAAACCCGTTGGTAATAACATTTTGCAGTTTTCATTTCTACCCTTGAGGCATCTGGAATAGCGCAAGTGGATATCATAAACTGAAATGAAATACCTTACAGATGTGAAGGTCTCACCCCATACGTCACAAGCGGTCGGAATAATATTAATTGTAGGAACGAATATAAAAACGCATCTCGGATATGGGGTGGCTGGTTAATACAGACGTAATCGGGGTTTAGAGAGATGAACAATTAGTTAAAGTGCATTACGAAGCCTCATGTGTGAGGACACCGTCTCTCGTTTACGGAGCCTGCAAAGGCCCTGTTGCCAGATGGGACTAATTACGGACTTAAGCTGTCTCTCCACGACGCCCCACTTTCGCATGGTTTCGTATTACCGGGACAGGGTCAAAGGAAGTCGACCGGGGACTTGAAACGACAACTACTTTGTCGCTCCAATTTGGAGAGATGAGGTTAAAACATGGGTGAAAAATGGCGGATTCAACATAGGGATGCAAACGATGCATGCAAACGATATCAGAGAGGTAATAAAAAGTTGTCTAAAAATCACTGATGTTTTTTATTCGAAACGTCGACCTTTCATCGGCTTTAATAATTTAATTATAATAATTGAACAATGTCAATAATCATTTATTATAGGTTCATTTATTTATTCATTTGATTATCACAAAAGTTCACATTAAAAACATATGAAAAATTTCAAACTTGAAACAAAATTATCTTAAAACATTTTTTTATTGCTAATAAAAAATACAAATCAGTTGTCAATCCAATTATTACCATAAAGAATAAGAATTATTGTAACAAATTTCTCTTCATACTACGGATCAGGTTCTGTAATTTTAAATATACTTTGAGGGAAAAAGTAAATATATTGAATAGAAAAAAATTGGCTTAGTTACACAAAAATATATTAATTGAATGAAATTTTTTGAAAACTGACATTTTCGAAAGCTTAAATGTCCGTTTGTAATTTAACTATTCAATCTGAATATTGCAATTTATAATTTCTTAGTTCAGTTTTTCCTTAATAAAAATATGTGATATCAATTTATTTCAAATATTTTCTTTGAACTATTATGAAAATATATAGCGAAGTATATTTTCAATCCTAACTGTCGTATTGTGAATACATTAGATGGCAACAACCACCGATGATATAAATTTTTATTTGTCGGTATTAAGTTCAAATTAAAATATGATTGATACAAGCTTTAATATGTTTCACCATCAGTCAATGTGTACCTCACATATAAATACTCAATAATATCAAAAAATTTTTTGCATGGACTTTTGGACAAGACCAAAGTTAAATTGAAACCAAAAAAGATTTTGACCAAGTAAAGTACCTTGTGGCACTCCAATTTATGAAACGCAATTTACTAACTTCACACTTTTGATATCTATTCAGCAGATAAGTCTGCCTTGCTTGCAATATTGCTAAGTTTTGTCAATATAATGCAATTATCCTTTCAAAATACATAATATAGATATTTCGGATCAAATTGAAGGGGCACTTATTCAGGAAAAAATTTCTCAGACAAACCATTCAAATGACTAAAAACGAATGTATTACCTTCATACAAACAAAAGTGTCGAATATAGATAATTATGAAATAACTTCTTAGAATCTTTACCAGTTTTGGAATTGACTTCGTCTCTTAAATAATAATAATAAAAATAAAATAAATTTATTGAGAAATTTTCTTTACATTGTACAATTACATTCATTTCAATTGATACAATAAATACAACTAGGAAGAATGCTCTCAAAAGGACTGAATTCAGTTTTGATTCTGATCTTCCATTCAGCCCTCGAGCAAAAATATTGGTTCAAACAAAAATATTGGTTAAATTTATATATACAATAATATACAACTTTATTTGAAAAGAAAAGAAAAAAAATTACCTCAGAAATATTTAACATTCATTTCAATTGATACAATAAATACAACTAGGAAGAATGCTCTCAAAAGGACTGAATTCAGTTTTGATTCTGATCTTCCATTCAGCCCTCGAGCAAAAATATTGGTTCAAACAAAAATATTGGTTAAATTTATATTTACAATAATATACAACTTTATTTGAAAAGAAAAGAAAAAAAATTACCTCAGAAATATTTAACATTCGAGACAATTTCACATGGTGAAGAACATTTGTGTTAAAAAAAATATAAAACATATGATACAAAAAATTGACTCATACATTATTGCCTACATTCGAATCATCGAAATACTCTGCCACACTATAGTATGCCTTTGTTATGAGCAGATATTTAACTCTCCTCTAATCGAATGAGCTTTCAGTACTTTTAAATTCGATGGTAAATGGTTGAAAATTTTAATACTCTGATAATAGAGAGAATGCTCAAATTTAGCTGTTTTATGCATAGGAATAAGTAGTACATCCCTGTTCCTTGTTAAATACTCATGATTACTATTCAATTTAATAAACCTATCTTCATTTTCTTTAATAAATAACAAACATCTATAAATATAACACGGTAAGGTGAGTATGTAATTATTAATGAAGATAGGTTAACAAGATGTTCGTTGATGAATATTGAATATTAATCGAAGTATTCGATATTCATCGGCATATAGTGTCACCAAAAACCGAGATCTCCTGGGAATATCCTGGTGTATTTCAGTAGCAATCTTCCTATGGCATCTTTGAGAACGTTATCCCCAGTAGAAGTTCGTGAAGAATATTTCAAATATCCATTTATTTACTAGAACGACATATTTTCATCAAACTTGGTCTTTATCCTTATACTCATTTATATTGAAATTTTATCCTCTAATCCTTCTGTCTTACCTCTTCCTTTATCCTAAGTTTATATTTTCACGAAATATGTGAGTTGGAATATATACTGTTGGAATTGACAATTAGCATCTGAAAAGAAGTACTACTTCGAAACTCCAGTTGAAAGCTCATTTTTGAAATTATGAAAAAGGTATAATGTTTCGTTCTTAATACTACTGTCCCTAGGGTGCCCTATATTTTCTAAATTGGACCATTCCAATCTAAATATGAACGGGTTGGCTACATCTCTGGATTTCTCTCCCCTTCTGTTTATCTGTTGCTTCTAATTATTTTAGTAGACAATAAAATATAACCATCAGAGGCCTCCCTTACGAGTGTGGCAATCAATCTGCTTGAATGCGTAGAGGACTGACGAATGAGAATTAATGGAAGATTAAGGCCTCAGATGTGGCCATTCGATTTTTTTAATTGCCTCAGTGAACTGAAACAAACATAACCTATAATAGGGTGCGTACCTACCAGAGGGATAATAGAATAGTTCGTACTGAATATTAGGGCTGAAAAGCAGCCCTCATATATATATATATATATATATCTGAGCCCTCATATATATATATATATATATATATACAGCTGAGAAGTGATTTAACCTCAGTTTGGTTTGGCAATTCATCACGAATAGACTCACGATCATCAAGCAAGGCGTAAATTCGTCGAAGGGACCCAAAACGAGATTGCCGTTGTTCCCGATTTTCATAATCGAATTTTGTTTAGCGATGAAGCGCACTTCTAGTTGAATGGCTACATCAAAAAACAAAACTGCCGAGTTGGAGTGATGATAATCCTCAAGTGTATGTCAAAACACCGTTACATCCAGAAAACCTGACTGTTTCGTGTGCTTTATGGGCTGATGAAATCATTGCTCCGTACTTTTTCAAAAACGATGATGGCCAGAACGTTACAGTCAATGGTGATCGGTATAGAGCCATGATTACTAACTTTGTCATTCCTGAATTGAACAACCATATTGTCCAGGAGCTGTGGTTTCAACAAGATGGCGCAATATGTCACATAGCTCGTGCCACAATCGATTTATTGAAAGACTCGTTTGGTGACCGCCTAATTTCACGTTTTGGACCTGAGAATTGACCTCGAAGATCTTGTGATTTAACACCGCTAGACTACTTTCTGTGGGGCTATGTGAAGTCATTGGTCTATGCGGATAAGCCACAAACGCTTGATCATTTGAAAGACAATATTCGCCGTGATATTGCCGATATACGGCCACAAATGTTTGAAAAAGTCATTGTAAATTGGACGTCCGGATTGGTCTACATCCGAGCCAATCGTGGCGGTCATATGCCAGAAATCATATCTAAAATTTAATGTCACAAGATTATCTTTCGAATCAAATATATTTATATATATATATATATATATATATATATATATATATATATATATATATATATATATATATATATATATATATATATATATATATATATATATATATATATATATATATATATATATATATATATATATATATATATATATATATATATATATATATATATATATATATAACTCAGGGAAAGCTGGACCAATTTATATGATTTTCGTGGTTTTAGATTTTTACTTGTGCAGAGTTGGATATTAAATACTACCATATGGTATTCATCAATAAAAAACGTATGTACTTCAACGAATTTGTATTTGTTGAAGAAGCCGCCCGGCGTCATAGACGAAAAACTGTGTTAACTGGAGCTGTAAGTGCGGACTCAACACTGACACTCGTGACAGGGTGCTAACGGTAATTTTTTCTCCTTCGAATTATATCTAAATCTATAAAACAAAGGTATTTTCTTAATAATAATTTTGTGATTATAAGATTGTACCACTTCATTCACTGACTCTCGACTGATAGAATCTAGGAAGTTTGCTGGGTCAGCTAGTAGTAATTAAATTATATGCATATATATATATATATATATATATATATATATATATATATATATATATATATATATATATATATATAAAAAGGTGGGTACTCGGCAAAGGTAAGGCTGGATGATTAAAGACAACACTTGTCGATTTTCATCAATATTTCGGTCCTATATTGGGTCCTTCTTCAGGATGCTAAAACATTACAGCGGACTAGAACTCAGGCATTCTTATTATAATTAACAATTCAATTGTTGTTAAGTACTTACATATCAACTAATTGTACATAATATATCTTTGAGGAACAACGAGCATTATAGTACAAGTGAGGTTAAACAGAATGTCAACAAAGCCGGTAACTGATCACAGACACTCGAAACACCGCGACCGGGAGACAGGACCAGAGAGTAGGATTCTCGTCTTAGGTAGACCCCACAGAAGATGAAAACTCGGGCCACGTTCTGCCTACCTAAGACGAGAATCCTACTCTCTGGTCCTGTCTCCCGGTCGCGGTGTTTCGAGTGTCTGTGATCAGTTACCGGCTTTGTTGACATTCTGTTTAACCTCACTTGTACTATAATGCTCGTTGTTCCTCAAAGATATATTATGAACAATTAGTTGATATGTAAGTACTTAACAACAATTGAATTGTTAATTATAATAAGAATGCCTGAGTTCTAGTCCGCTGTAATGTTTTAGCATCCTGAAGAAGGACCCAATATAGGACCGAAATATTGATGAAAATCGACAAGTGTTGTCTTTAATCATCCAGCCTTACCTTTGACGAGTACCCACCTTTTTATTCAGTTCTTTAGAATCCACGGCAATACTCCTTGTATATATATATATATATATATATATATATATATATATATATATATATATATATATATATATATATATATATATTAACTACATGAAATTCCGCAGAAATCCGGGTTACAAATTTCTTATGATAATGCCAAATACATGGGAAAACACCAAAAAATAAATCTTCTCTTGACACAAAAAATGGTGAATGGTGAAATGGTGAAACCAGTACCCAGGTTTAAACCGAATCGCTACTGAACAGATAATTACCAAGCTGCAAAAGGCCTACAAGCTAACATGGGTGTACTATAATAAAAAGTGCATTTCGAGAGGAGCCAAATTGAGGCATTATAACACAACGATTCTCCCAGAAGCAATCTACGCATGTGAAGCAATGGTTATTGACGGTCATTCAAGAATGAGAAAAATAGAAAAACAAGAAAGGAAAATTCTTAGAAAGATTTACGGGCCAATCACTAGAAACGGCATTTGGATGAAAACATCTCAGAATGATAATTATCAAAAGACAAATACGATAACGGAAGAAATTAGAAAACGACGAGCAAGTTCTATGCACATGTCTACAGAATTAAACAGTCCAGAATGCCGAAGAAACTACTCGATATAATTATCGATTATTATATGTGTAAATGCGAAATGTAGTGGCTAAAAAAAGGTCCAAAAAGTGCCGCTATAAAACCGCACATGTGAAGTTTGAGCAAAATCAAATCGCTAACCTGGAATAAAATGGACAGATGAAAGAAAGAAAGAGCATTCAGAGAGGATGAAGCGTTTTTGGGAGGCGAAAAAGATGAAGCAAAAGTCCTTATAATTGCGAATTGAGGTTCAATCGCTCTTCTCGTGAGGAACAATCGTAATATATATATATATATATATATATATATATATATATATATATATATATATATATATGATGATTATTTATTTAACATACACTGTTTTACATGGCAGGTCCTAATTACAAAACAGGAAAGACAACAGACACTTGAAACAAAATTGGTAGTACAAAAGTTTCAATTTTGTGCTTTCAAATTTTAAAGTGCAATTTTGAAAGAATGAGTTTATGATATTAAATCACAACTGATAAAATAAAATTATAGGAATAAAAAAAACTTAAATGCTGACCAAACTTATACATACATATAAAGATAAACACACAAATACATATACATTCACATATTAACACATATACACACATACAAGTATATGCGTGAATATTAATCATGTACGTGAATACACATAAATGAATACTCTAGCAGAGATTATGCGTATCAAGGAAACTTGCCTTAATATCAGTTACAGAACAGTTGAAAATATCCACTTTGACTCCCAAAATATCAGATGTTCACACATCGTGTGCAATGGAGGATATTTTAGAACATTCGTTCTAGCTGCTGGAACGTAGAACGTGAATTCGCTTCTGGAAAAAACGCTTGGAACAACAAAGTTAAGCTTTTGCAATAATTCCTGACATTTCACTTCATTATTAATTATTTTATGCAAGAAGATTATTGAATATCATTTCCTTCGAGCACTGAGTGAGTCCACAGTAAGTCGACTTGTAAGTGTTTCATGATGTATGCATTCCGTCAATTCTGAAGCTTTTAAATTTCAGGAACTTTCGTTGAATAGACTCCAGTTGATCAATAAGTAACTGATAACCAGGATTCCAGAATGTTGATCCGTGTGCAAGTTTAGATCTTACGAAAGCACAATACAATGTTTTCAGAGTTGATATATTGCTAAATTCCAATAATACCAATGCGAATAATGAAACTATATATTCTACAGGCAGCGGTTACTGTAGCATTGATATGTGGCACAAAAGTAAGTTGAGAATCGAAGGTTCTGCCAAGGTCAATAAATGTTTTAGGTCTTCCCAAAATATTATTACCAATTTCATAGTTGAAATTTATCAAATTATATTTTGTGGAGAACGACATAACATGACATTTGGAGATGTTGAGGATTACTTTGTTGAGATCACACCAATTTACAATATTACGCAAGTTTCTGCCACCAATGCTGGAAACATAAAGGAAACATTATTCACCTGGGTTGAAATTATTGAATTACTAATATCGATATAAAAAAATAAGGTTTGATGGTAGAAGGGTGATAATTTAGGGTTATATGTTGAATTTTGTGATGTCACATCCGCAAAAAAGCAAGGTGGGTGTACCGGACGAAGAGCTCGTTATTCTCCAGAAGATGTTTACCGGTTAGGTGGTTCTTTGCCCTTTCATTGGTCTCCGCGCTCTCCTGAGTTGAGCCCTCGTGTTTTCATTATGTGGGGTTACCAAGCGGGAGAAGTGTTTGAATATCGTACAAGCATGAGACCTGGAAGATTTCGAGACTCTTTACATTGGGGAAGAAATCGTCCCGATAACAACCCCAACACTCAAGAAACTCATATAAATCTTCCACTACCGGCTCTATATGTATGTTGATCTGAAACTGAATAATTTCTAAATCGTAGGAAAACCTAAATGAAATATCGTTTCTGAATAATCAATATTTATCAACTAGCTGACCCGGCGAACTTTGTTCCGCCTTAAAGGCAATAAATGAGCAGACTTTTGATTTTATCAAAGTCATATTTTTATTTGGATAATTAATGTAAATTAAAAAAGCAAGTATTTTAATGATTCTTTATTGGCCATGTGATAGACGACATTTTTCATTTTATTATCAGGTGCCAGAATAAATAACGCAGATGATCTTCCGACCCGTGAACATGCAGTGACATATAATTGACCATGGGAAAACATGGATTTCCTAGGTTCAGACTACAAACTTTTGAGGACTGGCCTTGTGATTTGCTTATGGCCATGGCGAATGCAAGTCTGATCGGAAATTGAAGTCGTTTAAACTCAAACGGCTGTCGGTTGAGATAATCGGTATCCTTGGAATGAGAACTTCCTCACCTTCGAATTTTCCTTTCAGTATCGTCGCGTAAATCACAGTGTTCATCAATTTCCTTACCACCAAACGCGTTCCGTTGCACAGTTTTTGTTGGTTTATGTTTCGAAGCATGATTACTACGGAGCCAACCGTTTAGAAGTAAATTTTGCGGTGGTGAGCCCGGCACATCCAAGGAGTTTGAAAATTCAATTCGATTGTTGGTGGCTCAATCTTCATTTGTTACACAGTCATTTGATTTGAAAGAATGCAGTGAACCAATGATCTTTTTCTGAGTTATGAAGTTTAAGTCATTTACATATTTATTCTTAGCCGCAAAAATTGTTCGCTCACTCAACCATTCATTATTTTTGTGGTAAGTGATGATGTTTGGGAATACTTTGTTAATGAGTTCGCCTTTTGATGGGACAAAGTTACAGAAATTCTGAGGAAATGAAATCAATCCGCTCGATTCGTCGACAGGTACTCTACCATTACCGATAGTCAGTAATTGCTCAGAGAAATCTACAGCAGAGGTATCAATCGGCAATGCAACTATCATGTTTGTTATCAGCTGAAGTTTCTTCACGTAGCGCCATAGATGCGATGATTTAGGCAAGTGTTTATTTCGTCTGCAGCAGTTGATCTTGGAATTACTCGCAGTGTTTGGCGGAAATCTCCAGACAGTAAAATCATTGCGCCTCCAAAACATCTCGAGTCATTGTCCAGATCTTTCAATGTTCGGTGAAGTGCTTCCTATCCACGTTTATGTGCCATTGTACATTCGTCCCAGTGGATGATTTTCTATGCTGATAAAACTTTGGCCATTACGGAGTGTTTCGCAATATTACATGTTGGTTCTTCAATAGTTTGAAGATTTAACGGCAATTTTAATGCTGAATGAGCCGTACGTCATCCTTCCAACAATATGGCTGCTATTCCAGAAGAAGCAACTGCAACTTTTTATGTCACGTTTCACGGAAACGTGATAACAAGTATCTTCTGTCCTTCTCCTGATTCTAAGCTACCTCCCCACCAATTTTCAGTCAAATAAGTTCAGCAGTTCTTGACTTATAAATAGTGTAACCAACACGACTTTCTTTTATATAGATAAGATATGTTGGGTACATACATTTTTCTCTGCAAAAAAAGTGGGAGGGGATTCAGTCTTCTTTTCTCTTATATTTCCAATTATCGAAAAGGAATATTTATTAAAACTTACGGATACTTCAGGACGTATTCCCAAGACGTACGCACAAAATCCTTGCGCAAGGTTTGCAGTTCTCAAGAAACCCCTGCTCAAAGATTAAATTTTGTAAATCCTGTAGGAGGGCGAAACGCAATTTTATAACAATTAACTAAATGCAGAGGGTGCGTCGTAAATAAGAGGAATTCGCGGCAAGTCTGCGAACGTTAATCGTCTCCCAGGTGCGATAATAATTAAGAAGAGCGATACACGGGCATAATAGAAAGCAATTTGAAGGGAGTTAATGTAACGGCAGAGCGTCCCACCTAGTCCAGATTACTTGCACGATGATACCTATAAATTAATTAAGATATACTTAAACAAAGCTCCGAAGTAATTATACTCACTTTTATGACTGCATTAGGGCCGCCATCGGTTCCTCAGTTCACACCCGGAGACTCTTTAATATGCAAATATATGCCAAACGGAGGCAGTTTCCTGGAGGTATGAAAAATAAAAGAAATCGGTGGGATCGTTTTTCTAATGAACTGGATTTTGGGCAATTCTTCGGGGTGTTTGCGTGCCACAAGAGGGGTTCCTGACTTGCCAAATAAATGGTTGTAATAATCACATCGTTGAAAATGACATTTATTTGCAAGGAGGTATCATTGAAGGTTATTGAGGCTGGTACGGAAAAATGAAATTTTCTTCAATTTGCAAGATTGAAAATATACTTTTCTGGGCAGAACGTGTTGAAGAGATGTGGAAAATTCATCAATAATATCCGCTTCACATTTTAATTTATATTTTCCAGCCAACTATTTTATTGTGATAATAATAATGATGCCTTTATTTTCAAGATCACTTACAATGATATAAAAAATGTCACATTCAAAATAACATATAGGAATCATGACAAGGAGGAATGAATGAAAAAATCATCCATGAAAAATATAAAAATCAAAATAAATGAGAGGGGTAATCAGCAACACTATAGAAAACGTACGTTGATAAAACATTAGGGACAGTCCACTTGAACCTGTTTATGTTCTGCATATTCATCTCCTCAGATAATTAATTAATAGCGCCATTCACATTACAGGCGCATATCACTCGTATCAAACTTAGCGAAAATTATAGAAAAAATACTTAAGTCACTAATGTTGGAATTTCTAGACAAATATGATATATAGTCAAAATTTCAATTTGGTTTTAGAACTGGGAAATCCACAGAAGATGCCATTAGAGAGTTGACTGAGGACATTTATAGTTGCCTTGATAAAAAAATTCCAACACTAGCGATATTCATAGATTTAGCTAAGACTTTCGATACTATATTTCATGAAAAATTATTGAAGAAACTGAGTAATTGTGGATTTCGCGGACCAGCCTATAAATTATTAGCCGATTATTTGACTAATCGTAAGCAGATTGTAAGCATCAATGATATAAAAGTACAGAAAGATTGGTTACACATGGAGTACCTCAGGGTACAGTCCTTGGCCCTCTCTTATTTTCGATTTACGTTAATACTCTTTTCAAAATTGAAACAAATTGTAAAATAATCAGTTTTGCATACGATACAGAAAACTGATTTTACAACAACTCAACGAAAAAAAAAAAACAAAATACTTACCATTCACGTCTTACAAGAGTGGACTTCCTGAATTGGGTTGCTTGAGGTTAAGGCTCAATAGCCGTCAAATATTTGCTTTCAGGTTGATATGCAGTACTTACCTCAGGAAAATATCCATATCGCCTCTAGATCATCAATATGGAACAAGACAAAAAGATAAACAGCTACAAACATCAAGATGTGAGAAAAGAATTGGCCAACGTTCTCGATCTTATATAGCCCCTCGACTGTTTTCCTTGTTGCCAATAGAGCTGAAAAAAATAAGAAATTATAAGACTTTAAAAAAAAAATTGAAGTGTGGGTGAAATATGAAAGTGATACCTTTGAGAAAATTCTGAATTGAAACCTTTTGCAAACCTTTTAAAAGTGACTTTTGATATGATGAAACGTACCAAACTGATTTAAATGAAATTGTTACTTACCTGATGTGACGTAAACTACCCGATGTGACATTTCACTCAAACGGACGATATTACCGGCTATGACTATGTAATAACCCGATTGTGTCTTTCAATTATATTATTCTGTAGATGAAAATATGTTAGTGTACTGTAAACCACACACAGAAAACTATTCTCTATAAAGAATTGATTTTCTCAGTAGATTTGAGAGTTTATTGTACTGCATTGAAAATAATTCTATGAATAAACTCAATATTATTATTATTATTATCTTATGTGAGGGGAAATTTAGAGCTTCCTTATTTCGAGTGTTATAGCAATGAAAATCTCCCATGGTCGCAAAACCAAGGGAGATTGTTTTCGACCTTGGGAGATTTGAATAAGTGAGACCATTCGATTGGACAGCACACTTGGATGAGAGAGAAATCATGGGAGAATCTTCTGAGTGAGTGTCTATAGGAAACCCCAAAAACCTTGCGTATCACTCTTTTTTGAATTAGAAATATCCACTTCATGTGAGATGGCGATAATCACCACAAAAAAAGATGATATTCAACTCTTAAGACGAATTGACCATAACGAACATTTTCGCGCAGTCGATAAATCGCATAGGTAAGGTTACATACATAGATGTGAGGTTACCGCATGTGTTCCAACTCTACTCTCCGTAGCTTGAGATATACCTAAATTAGTAAGCCTTTCAATTTTATCATACAATTTAGGTTTGCTAAACCATAACGTCACAAGTGCCAGACATAAACTTTCAATATCTTCATTTCGAAAGGTCTCCATGGAGGATTTGCAAAAATAGATCACAGGATAACTGCGTTCACCTTCAGCTCGCGTTGGACCATGTTGTCAGTTGGTGTGAAGATAATTATCTGAGTTTGAATGTATCAAAGTGTAATGTTGTTTCTTTGACAAGGAAAAAAGGTCGAATTGAGTGTGATTATAGCGTCTGTGATGAGGTTCTGTCTCGTTCTGATAAGGTGAGAGATGTTGGTATAGTCCTCGATCAGAAACTTTCCTTCATTCTACGCATCATCCAACTTATTTCCTCTGCCTCGAAATTATATGGATTAGTTAAACGCAATGGCAAATATTTCAATAATTCCTCAACAACTATTTAATACCCTAATCCGTCGCAAGTTGGAGTATGGCAGCACGATGTGGCATCCCATTTACACTTGCCATCAACACCATCTTGAGGCTATTCAGAGAAGGTTCTTGAAATTCTTAGTTTGAAGGGAGGATAAAGTTTATCCACAGTGAAGAGTCAATCATAACAAATTATTGCGTCGATTTAGTTTTATCTCATTGCAGAGCAGGAGAGAAACTTTATCACTCAAATTTTTGTACAAATTACTGCACAATAGTATTGATTGTCCTCCTCTCTTGTCCGCTTTGAAATTTCGTGTTCCT
Source organism: Henosepilachna vigintioctopunctata (assembly GCA_030704895.1). Lineage (NCBI taxonomy): Eukaryota > Metazoa > Arthropoda > Insecta > Coleoptera > Coccinellidae > Henosepilachna > Henosepilachna vigintioctopunctata. The sequence goes on along the minus strand of JARQZJ010000031.1, from coordinate 155,562 downwards.
AGGCAAAATTCTCGTAATACAGATTATTCCACCTAGAGACTCCGAGGACCAACTCCCTAATACAATTCCCCATTTGATTTATGGAGTCAATATTCAATAGAGTTGCTAATAATTGTGACATTCACTTTGACTACATAGAAGTTATTATTGGGAGTTATGTGAAAGAGTTATATGAAGAAAATTGACTATAATCAATTGATTTAGATTGAGTTCTTTGTAATATTTCTTTCATTTTATTTATTTAGTTATTATTCAACATTATGTTATTATTTTCTGTAATTAAGTATTATACCTGTTGAGAATAAAAAACTTATATTATTATTACTATTTTTATTATTATTATTTGCTTTCTATGGATAAATGCGGTAGCATATTATTAACGCCCTTTTTTCTTAGCAGATGAAAGTATACCTACGTGTCTACCTACACCATGGCAACTTTCAGACCCTCGAAATTCTTATTAAAACTTAATAACTATAGGTTTTATTATTGGAATAGATATTCATCTAGCAAATTTGTAGTAATTTTTTTGCCTTTGGTTTATAAATACACCGTTATCTTCAAATGATCATGTTTTCTGCAATTTTTTTGTAATAATCAAGATTTTTACCGAATTGATCCAATTAAAAATGGATTTATCCACTACCAAGAATATTTTTTCGTCAGCGATTGCAATAAAGTCAAGAAAAATATTTCAAAGATGTCGCTCTGAAGGGCTTTGTGGCTCTGAGTACGGTAGGTTAATGGAGCTCCTATTGTAACGACAGAACACTAGTTATTAGGAATAATAAAAAAAGTGGAGAAACAAGGTTTTACATTAATTTTTATTTATTTACTGACTATAAATTACAGGTTTAATCCTCTCAGGTTGTGTGGGATATCAGTTGATTTATTGATTGGTTCGTGGGTTCTCCTACCTTCTCGAGAGATTTTATACTGTAGCGGTGACAAATGGAACCCTTAAATCGTCGTGGATGGTGAGGGAGTAGACGCATCAAGATGCGTTAACCATTGTGTTAACTTCACTTGACCCGCTTTTTTCACTCATTTCATGGTTTTTTATATTCACTTAGTTTTAACCATGGTTTCTATAAAATATGTTATTGATTTTCTCTCGATGCATTCTTCGGACATTTTGATGAATCAACATTAGTATGTAGTTCATTTCGCATCAAAAATGTTATGGCTTGATGTTTCATGGTATTCACGTTAGATGGCGTTAGTATCTCTTCAATTGAAGGGTGAAATATAGGACGCCTGATTCATTGAAAGCGTTAATGATGAATCAATTGGAGAATGATTGTATATTGTGGCATTCATTTTCAATCATCAAAATATCATTTGGATTTAACTAAACGACAATTTAGGCTTATCTAGGTAGGTGAGTACTTATAAAAATATACAAGCTTTTGATTAAGTTATTCTTCTTCACCTGAAGGTCCTCTGACAAGGCGGAATCCATGTTGAAATTCGTACTACATACCTACGTTCTTTTAACAAGATTAAGAGGAAAATTATTTTTTCATTTTCTATTTTTTTCATTTTGTGACCAGGTTTCCTTAGAATTACCAATTTTAATATTTTGATAAATGACAGTAATTTATGAAGTTGATTGAGGATTCACTGATTTTGTGGGTGAAACATGTTTTGTTATAAATTTATTACAAAATAATATTATAAATTGTTTAAAAATATACTAGAAACTTTGGACTTATTATGATTGGGTGATAAAATATGTTTTGATGTCTTGGTTTTCATATACAAAATTAGGAATAATTAACTTCCGGGATAATTGCATGGGGATTTAAAGTACGTAAATGACTGCCACAAGTATAATGTTAGAAATTTTAAAAATTTCAGGTTACCAAGATGTAGGACAACGTTAAGAGATAAATCTGTATTACATGGCGGTTTGTTTGAGTTCAATAGTTTGCCAAAAAATTTAAAAAATAATGTGGATATCAAAGAATTCAAGAGAAACTTAAAAAAGCATTTAATGACATTTTAATTGTGAAGATGATTTATGTACATATAATAACGGGTGTTTTTTTAGTTATAGAACTTTAAATTGGCATTACTGTTGAAGATGGCGACCGATTTAACCGCTGAGAATTGATTTATTCTCAGTTTGGTTTGGCAATTCATCATGAATAGACTCACGAGTGAACAACGCTTGCAAATAGTGCAATTTTATTTCGAAAATAACGGTTCTGTGCGGAATACGTTTCGCGCGAATTTTGTTTAGCGATGAAGCGCACTTCTGGTTGAATGGCTACATCAACAAAAAAAACTGCCGCATTTGGAGTGAAGATAATCCTCAAGTGTATGTCAAAACACCGTTACTTTGGTGCGCTTTATGGGTTGGTGGAATCATTGGTCCGTATTTCTTCAAAAACTATGATTGCCAGAACGTTACAGTCAATGGTGATCGGTAAAGAGCCATGATTACTAACTTCTTCATTCCTGAATTGAACAACCATGATGTCCAGGAATTGTGGTTTCAACAAGACGGCGCAACATGTCACACAGCTCGTGCCACAATCGATTTATTGAAAGAAACGTTTGATGACCGCCTAATTTCACGTTTTGGACCTGTGAATTGTCCTACAAGATCTTGTGATTTAACACCGCTAGACTACTTTCTGTGGGCTATGTAGAGTCATTGGTCTATGCGGATAAGCCACAAACGCTCGACCATTTGGAAGACAATATTCGCCGTGTTATTGCCGATATACGGCCACACATTTTGGAAAAAGTCATCGAAGATTGGACGTCCAGATTGGACAACATCTGAGCCAGCTGTGGCGGTCATAAGCCAGAAATCATATTCAAAATGTAATGCCACAAAATTATCTTTCGAATTAAAAAAATTCTTGTCAATCCAATGATCCATCGTTGTTTTAATGCAATTTAAAGTTCTATACCTCTAAAAAAAACACCCTTTATAAGTTGATATATGACTCTGCTGGATTTGTTTGCTTGTTATTGTTTTTGTAGTAGCGTTGATACTAAATCAAGACTTATTATATTTTAAAACCCTTGGCCTGGTATTTCAGAGTTAAACTTGAACTTTTTTCCGTTCAACTCTTGAAATTGCCAATAAACACTACAATTCTGTGAAACTAGTAATTGATAATAATTTATATGATTGTCAAAAATAGTTTTAGCATTATGATTCTTTAATTTCAGTGAGGATCGAAATTTCTTTCAGCTTTTTCATTACATTTTTCAATTTTTCTACAGCGTTGTGGAAGTAACGGCTTAATCAATTGAACTTTTCACCAAAATACATATACTTGAATCAGTTTGTTATGATTCTACATCTGCATAGGTATGAATACCTATTTAGACAGCTAGAAATAAAATTGATTTTCATGCTCATTGTGTTGAATAATGATTATATTACATAAAAACACTAATGACTTTTTGGTTCAGCGCTCAAGTTGAAATGTGATGAAACAGGAAAAGTGGCAGTTACACTTATGTAAATGCAACGTAATTCAACGGTTCACGGTGTTATGTTATGGGACATATTATGTTCCGCTATTAATGTAACTTACTGATCATCGTATCACGACTTCATAATTATAAAAGTAACAAACCATTAATATTTATATTCTGCTTGAACTTTCGCATTCACTTCCTCTAATATAAAGTTCGACTGCGAGTGTCAATCCAGTTCTACAGAATTAAAGCTTCAGGCCGTACGTAACTTGACTAGACGTACGTTTTTCGATTGTGTGTCCCATTGTCCACAAATGTAACCAATGGACACAAAAATGTTTCTTTAGCGCCTGTTATTTCTGAAAAATATTAAAGAAAACTATATCCTATTCTCAATATATACTATTGATCTTCCTTGCGTAATTCGAAGCTGCAGCTATTGCACTGGGGAACAATTTTAGGCTGTTCTAGGGGTAAATTGACATGCTGGTTCCAAAACTTTAATCAGTTTTTTCCTGTCACGTCAAGTTTCTTTCTACAGTTGTTGCGCATATTATTAGGCTTCGCGGAACTGACCGCGAATTACAGAACGCCCTACTGCACTCCTGTCGAAGGAACTTTTTCCAGTTACGACTGGAGGGGTAATGACACCGCGCAATATGTTTAGATTTGTATTGTCTAGACTAATTTGGTCAGTTACGCATGAGACACTGTAGTAAACAAGTGTATTTGTCGCTCTGAAATAGTGAATAAAGTATATATAATAGTAATATAGTGAAGATTTTGTATTTACACAAGATTAGCAGTATTTCGTTCTTCTTTCACTGAAAAATTTCTTCATTCAAAATTTTTTTATGTCTGCCACTTGTATTTCGCGTCCTAACTGCTTTTTCGTTTTGTTATATATCTGGCAGTTTTACGACTTCCATTCAACGGACAAACATCAGTACATCAGCACAAACAAACATCATCTTGTCAGGCAAGCCAATTCTGCTTATTTCAAAGTAAAAATTGGCAACCAAGATAAATCATGGGCTCCTCAAAAAGTCTGCAGTTGGTATGGTAGGCGCTGGAATAAGACTGAGGCAGAGCTATCTAATTGATCGGCAGCAGACGGTACGAGTTAAAAACAAACTCAGTGGCAAGAGGTTGGTGGGGCTGGGAGTCCCACAGGGTACAATATTAGGTCCAATACTGTTCACAATGATTATAAATGCATTGTTACAGTCAAGTAGCGACGGGCGGGTTGTCAGTTTTGTGGATGATACAGCTATTATTTATACTGGGATGGATTAGACAGATCTAAAAAGGAAGGCAGAAATTGATTTCGTGAATATTGACAGATGGTTGGGACAGCATTACATAATGTTGAATGCTGAAAAAACCAAATACATGCCCTTTGCTATAGATAGGCGCTTATTACCTCAGTGCACACCCTTAATAGTTGCGAGAGAGGATACCACGTTCACGATTCCGTGCGTTTATGAGTGTAAGTACCTTGGAATAGGGTTGGATTCACATCTCAGGTGGAACTTTCAAGTTGGAAGATTGATTCGTAAGCTTAGATGTTTATTACCAAAATTTAGAAAACCGTCCTATGTTCTGGATACAAGTCATTTGACAGTAGTTTATAAAGCGCTGGTAGAGACACACTTGAGACACGGAGTCGTTGTAGGGCGAAGCGCTTACAACAATATTATGAGGAAGTTGGAAATACAACAGAAGTGGCTACTGAAGATTATACCTAGCAAAGATACAAGATTTCCAACGGAGCTGTTGTTTCAACTCTCTTATGTATGGGATGTGCATCAACTTTTTTGTGCAGAAAAAAAAAATATAAATGAAAACGTTTATAGCAGAACGTATAATCTATCGGCTAAAGGCATCCTTGAAGGATAAATAGTCGCCTCACGGGCGAAGTACTTTTTTCAAATCTCCCAACCTGGAGAGTAAAAACGCAGTAGCCTAAAATGTGTCGATTTTCTTCAGTGGAGTGTCTGTTTCTTGTTTTTCCATCTCCAGGTTCGTACAACTTGAACTTGGCTACGCCGTTCTGAGGAGAGCCAAAAAGCTCGAAACACGTGTCAATGGCTGCTACTAATTGCGGGATATGCCGTCGGTGTCTACTTTTTATTGAAATTTCCCCCCGCGTTGAACATTATTCATATATTGTATAATGTCTCGGCTAAAGGCATCCTTGAAGAAAAAGTACGTCGCCTCAAGGGCGAAGTAGTTTTTTCAAATCTCCAAACCCGAAGAGTAAATAAAAACGCAGTACCCTAAAATGAGTCGACTTCCTTCAGTGGAGTATGTGTTCTTTCTTGTTTTTTCATCTCCAGGTTCGTACAACTTGAACTTGGCTACGCCGTTCTGAGGAGAACCAATAAATTCGAAACACGTGTCAACGGCTGATACTAATTGCGGGATAGGCCGACAGTGTCTACTTTTTTATTATATATATATATATATATATATATATATATATATATATATATATATATATATATATATATATATATATATATATATATATATATATATATATATATATATATATTCTAAACAGATCCAAAGAAATGTTTCGATGTCGGATAAATGATAAAGCTTTCAGATACGCCATTATAATTTCGGTTTTCATTAGAATATTCCCGAATTTTATTCGGAATATTCCATTAAAACCAATTGGAGGAGATTGAAACATCGATGCTGAACACCAAACGGAACCGTTTGGGGTAGATAAAACGGAAAATCGGATTAAATTCGACTTGGGGTTATTAGCAGAATTAGAAGGAACCCTCCATCCTACGTCATGTATCTCTCTGCGATGTTTAATAAGACGAAGAAGGTGTCTGGTAATAAATCTACTTTCCTAGTTGTGATTAGCAGATTTTAGTTGGAAATGGGACTGGCAGTAGTAATGAATATTGCAGTGGAGTCTCTTCTCAATAACAAAGCTTCAAGTGAAATCAATAAAACATATTCGCTATGAATTCAAGTCTTTGAAATGGTTAATTTAGATACACTGACCGAGTTTTCATCAATTAGATTTTTAGTGATCAGGTTTTTCTGTGTTCTTCTGATTTTGTACCAATGTAACATTTAGTTTGGTTTTTTGTAAATTGCATAACACTCCAATCGGTTCCATTTTCTGATCCCTGCTTCAAAAGGCAGATTTATTCCGATTCAAAATTTATTTTATTCAATATCCTACGTTCAATATGTAACTAAGTAGTTTTTTGATTTTCACTTTAATTTATTTAAACATAACAATATTGTTTCGCCAACACCGTGGCTTCATCAGATGTAGATGATAAACTATTGTTTAATATATTAAATAAAAATACTTGACCTGGTTTCCCGAAATTTATAATGAATACTCTACAATTGTTTCGGGTTGTTACCTCATTTTCAAAAGTTAAACGAGTTTGTTTATCTTTTGAAAATGGAAAAAAACCACGAAACAATTGTCAAGTATTCATTATAAATTTTGTGAAACCAACGCAAGTGTATGTATTTAATATATCAAACAATGTTTCACCAAGCAAACTTTCAAAACTATTTATAAACTATTGTTTATCATCTACATCTGATGAAGACACTGTGTTGGTGAAACAATATTGTTATGTTTAACTGAATTATACTGAAAATCAAAAACCCTCTTAGTTTTATGCATATTTTGTCTTCAGATTTCCATCAAGTATCGGCCCAATCGATTAATAATCTACAGTCAATGAATGATGATATATTGCAACAAAAATATGTTGGTTCTCATAGTTAAATAAAAATAATAATAACGTTTATTTCGTTTACCCATATAAATTCCTAATAATATTGTAATCAAATATATTTACAAATATAACAAAAGAAAAGAATAACTACAGAGAAGGAAAACATATACCATTACATCATAGAATACGAAACAAAAACTTCTTAACTAATTGTTCACACGTCTTATATGTAAGATTATGTTATTCTTAAATTGCCTGCAATAAGAACTATCTGTGACAACTTTGTCAAATGAGTGATGAGTGAAATGGAGTGATATCTAATGAACAAATCTAAAATAAAAAAACAAAAATAAAAAACAAAATCTAACAACTTTGTCAAAACTAATGACAAAATCATTAGTTTTGACAAAGTTGTGATATACAACGAAACGTTAACAAAAATAGATTTTTCATATCAAAAGAAGCCTGTTATTGCTAAAAACATTCAAAATTATATATATATATATATATATATATATATATATATATATATATATATATATATATATATATATATATATATAAATATACAAATATTAAGTTTTCTAAATCTAGAAATAGTATATTTTATGGGTGATTCAATGCATTTGATGCATTGCCTAGCTACAAAGAAACAATTAGTGTCTTTAAAGTATGTAAGCGTAAATTAGATGAGTTCGTTTCAAACAAATAATTTTTAATAATAAATTATGTACGTGAATGTATATATAAATTTTGTAATAGCTATTGCTGAATAAATTTTGTTACAATTATTTTTATAATAGCATAGGACTATTGTCTTTCATGATTGGTTTTTCATTCAAAAATATATTTTCCTACTAATACTTCTCTGAAAATTATCAATTAACATTTTTTTCGAATAACATCTGCTGGTAATGAAACCATTTCCAATGTCGGTGCCATAATAATTCAGATCGTTGGTATAAGAATAATTATGTGCAATCACTGACTGTAATAAATGTTGATTGAATGCGTAAAACGTTTTAGTACTAATCAAGAAACGTGATAAACTTGACTATATATTGAAAATTTCACTCTCCATTCATTTCTCTAATTCATTTAAGTATTTTGCTCTAGAATTTCTTGTACCTTTCTAATACCATCTTCTTAAAAATTTCGAATGTGTTGTTCTCAAAATATGCAGCCAACTAGAGCAAAACTAATCTCTTCATTGGATAGATGATTCATCATGTTTTTCAGATACCATAACTAGAATATGAATGGAATTTGATATACAAGATGTAAACCAGACATTCTATTTTCGAACTATTACTCTTGATGAACCGCGATACTATTAAATTTGCACTTTCCTCATCTAATGAACAATGTACCGTTAACATACAGTATGTACATATAGTAGAATTGCCAAATTCATTTCATTAAAAAAACCGATCAAATATAAAACTTTTAGTGAATATTATTTGAACCGTAATGTATGGAGTTTACTGAAAATTTGAGTATATTGAGTTCAATATTATAAAAATCAATTTGAATGTGCTTTTTAGAAGTGAATGCATTCTATTGAGAACAATTTCTACTACGAGTATATTGCTAAAAAAACAATTATTTCAGATTCTATGTGAACTTGTTCTCTTCGAAAAAAATCAAGGAAAACACAATATTTTGGAACTATTATTTTATTTATTGATATAAAGGATTTCCCTTTTTCAATAGTATACTCTGATTAAGGCAATTCTGCTTTTCTTTTTATCCCTTGTTCATTAATAATTATATCTTTGAACTCAATTTGATGTTGGAACTGTCCCCAATCAAGTAAGCTTTCCATAAACCATGTAGTTAAATATTTCCTGTAATGAATCTTGGTTAAAACCCAGAAGAAATATTTAATGCAGTCGACCTATGTTTCGGTATATCAACCTATCATCAAGAGTAGTTGTTTCAGCTACACATTTACATTTACATTCAGCTACACATTTCAACACTTCGTTATGGGCCTGGGTAATAAATAATCAATTTGCATTAGAATATGACTTGTTTGACGCATGAAATAATTTCAAGATGAAGATGAAGATGAAGATGAAGATGAAGATGAAGATGAAGATGAAGATGAAGATGAAGATGAAGATGAAGATGAAGATGAAGATGAAGATGAAGATGAAGATGAAGATGAAGATGAAGATGAAGATGAAGATGAAGAAGAAGATGAAGATGAAGATGAAGATGAAGATGAAGATGAAGATGAAGATGAAGATGAAGATGAAGATGAAGATGAAGATGAAGATGAAGATGAAGATGAAGATGAAGATGAAGATGAAGATGAAGATGAAGATGAAGATGAAGATGAAGATGAAGATGAAGATGAAGATGAAGATGAAGATGAAGATGAAGATGAAGATGAAGATGAAGATGAAGATGAAGATGAAGATGAAGATGAAGATGAAGATGAAGATGAAGATGAAGATGAAGATGAAGATGAAGATGAAGATGAAGATGAAGATGAAGATGAAGATGAAGATGAAGATGAAGATGAAGATGAAGATGAAGATGAAGAATGAAGATTTAGATGAAGAAATTCGAAGTCGCTGTTGAAGCATATGGAGACTTATAAATCGTTCAAAAAAGATATCGAAACACTACTTTATGAATAAATATAGAAATTAATGTTCTATAAGTGAATATTCATGTACAATTTGTATAATTTTATGCACAAGTTCGTGTCTGAAGGGATTCAACAAATTATTATTATTACAATAATAATCTTTAATAACATCAAACATTTTAGTTGAATTAAAAGGGACTTTAGAGATTTAGAATCAAATATTTTCATCATAGAGGCACAGGTGTCATTATATTCATGTAAATAGGCAATTTTTTGTTCCAAAATATTCATTTTATTTCGTCTGAATACAGTTAGAATTGTTGGTATCTTCTAGTATTTTAGTTTCGAATGTTGGTTTGAAGTAACGAGGTGAATAAAAAGAAATATATAAACTCAAAACAAGTAACATAAAAATAATTCTTACATCCAATTTTCCCAACTAAATTATCAACTGAACTTTCGAAACGTCTCAATGAACTCTACGTTTTGCAAAAATATGCAGCTTTCGATGGAAAAATGCACGCTTATTAAAATATAAAAGGCGTAAATTCCAGCTGAAGTACCGATAATACCCATATCATTCCCATAGGAAATAAATACCATCTCGATCTCTGCGGCCGTTCGCAACATTTTCGAAACCGATTCTCATACAAGTGTAAAGCATTTATGGGCCGTATATCGTCGGAATTAAGGATGGAACATATTGGATGTCGCGTTTTGGATCGCATTTGCATACTCGACCGAGCTGTAATCATAAAAATAATACGATAGTATTCGTATTCACTCCAAGTGAAATATGCGACCCGTTTTGCAGGCATTTGCTTGGTTTGTGGGGAGGGTTAGAGGATGCTTGATGTGGAAATGTGCGAGTTCCACAATTTTTAATAACAATAATGGTAAGACTTCTTCAGATGCTAACAGAAAACTGTGTAACAGTGTACAGTATAAAGTGTAAATCAAAAGTTAATAATGGATTTACATCAAGTAAACGCGAACACTATTAAAAATTCTAAATTTTTTGTCCTTTTATTTGTGGCTTCCAGGCCCAAAAACGCTTCTCTTAGAGTTTTGATAGAGAAGTCACTTCCTTCGGTTCCTTTAAATATTCATTAATTATCTTCCATAGCATTTTTCAATAATTGTCTGGCTCTTGAATAACGCTTTCATCACGTTTTTGAATTTCACTTTCTTCTCCTGTGAAATAATCTTTATATAACCTTGATAATATTTGCCCGGATAACTTAATAATGTCACTTTTCGTGTTATTTAGGTGTTATTCATACATTGGAAACTGATATTTTCTACTAAAAAACCCGTTCTCGAATTTCATAATTTTCTTCAAGACACCTGGTTTTAAAAACCGACAAACCCTATACCTTAGCAAACATTGTACATAAAGCACTAGCATTGAAACAAATTACTACAGAAAGAAAAACAGCCTTAATACAAATAATGGGTGTTTTTTTAAGGTAAAGAACTTTAAGTTGGCATTACTGTTGAAGATTGCGACCGATTTAACAGCTGAGAAGTGATTTATTCTCAGTTTGGTTTGGCAATTCATCGTGAATAGACTAACGCCTGAAAAACGCTTGCAAATAGTGCAATTTCATTTCGAAAATAATGGTTCTGTACGGAATACGTATTGCGCGAATGTTGTTTAGCGATGAAGCGCACACTGGTTGAATGGCTACGTCAACAAACAAAACTGCCGCATTTGGAGTGAAGATAATCCTCAAGTGAATGTCAAAACACCGTTACATCTAGAAAAAATGACTGTTTGGTGCGCTTTATGGGCCGGTGGAATCATTGGTCCGTATTGGTATCACCGTTTCTTCAAAAACGATGATGGCCAGAACGTTACAGTCAATGGTGATCGGTAAAGAGCCATGATTACTAACTTTTTCATTCCTGAATTGTACAACTATGATGTCCAGGAGCTGTGGTTTCAACAAGACGGCGCAACATGTCTCACAGCTCGTGCCACAATCGATTTATTGAAAGACAGGTTTAGTGACCGCCTAATTCACGTTTGGACCTGTGAATTGGCCTCCAAGATCTTGTGCTTTAACACTGCTAGACTACTTTTTGTGGGGCTATGTAAAGTCATTGGTCTATGCGGATAAGCCACAAATGCTTGACCATTTGGAAGACAATATTCGCCGTGTTGTTGCCGATATACGGCCACAAATGTTGGAAAAAGTCATCGAAAATTGGACGTCCAGATTGGATCGAATGATCCATCGTTGTTTTATTGCAATTTAAAGTTCTATACCCCTAAAAAAACAATCTTTACACTCCAGAGCTAATTTAGTTTATACTCTACTGAGACCGAACTATCTTAACTGATTAAACAGTTCCCCACAATAAGCCGGACCTGGTACTGGTTTACAAAAAAGCCAGGGAATATGCATTTTCAAGGTGGCCATTTAAATGCAAGTAATCTGATTGAGAAGAATGCCGATAAAATCTCCAAAGATCGAGAATTTCAAGTTCGAGTGCATAGACAGTGGCACATTAGCGTGGTCATGGCTGTCTTAATAAGCTTAGAATCCACTGGTACAATCCCGAAAAACCTTCTACTAAACATCAGCGAGCTAGGAATCGGCGAACATCTCTATAAGGAATCACAGAAATCGGTGCTACTTGCCTCAGCAAGCACTGTTATAAAATTTCTGGGAAGTAACGGGAGTCAACTCCACGAAGGCTGCCGCCATGATGATCGCACCCATGGAGAACACCGACACGGATCTGATAATTTGGACATGCCTCCACCTCGGATCAAATCCTCGGATATATAAAACCTCTCTCCAATCCCTGTGATATGTAATATCAGAGGTTAGCAAAAGTTTCCTGTGAGGAGCGGAGAGCCGTAAGGAGAGGCCGTAATAACATTTTTTGAGAAAAAGACGTACACACAGATCTCACAAACCATTATCGTACAAAAATAACTTTCTTAAATGTTCAATGAAAACTAAATTTTCATTCTATCCTTTTCCTACAATTTGAAACAAAAATATTATCAAATTATTGAAAAACATCAATCTAATTTCGTCAGCGTTTATTCGTCATTCACGATTCCTTGAATTTGATAAAATATACTGTAACTCAGAATATGACGACGCAAATTTAACAGCCTCAATGAAGAAAGCACAGTAATGCAAGATGGTTTTCATTAACCGATGAACAATACTATCAACAGTCAAAACTATTGATGTGGTTTATCTGTTACCAATTGCTCTGGCTATATCGTCGTGATGTCAAGAAGAGCGGTAACATATCTACATTCCCTTCTGAACTCCGACTGATATCTCTAAGTGACTGCATCTGTTCGTACATTGGCTGCTCCATACCGTTGTCTAGTGAGGGCAAGATAAATTGCAACACACCAGTCACCTTCGTATAAGGAAAAACTCTACGTTGGTTTTTGTATTATGTCAGTTTTCGGTTATTTTTTCTATTATTTGGCATTAACTAAAGTCATCAACTAACTACAGTCATCAACCATAAATTTTAGAATTTTATGAGCTATACAAATTGTATTGAAATAACTCAAGGAATAAGGCAGGGACACATAACGCCAAGGGACTCTTCAAAGAGATTTTATTCTTAACACACATACAACAATTAAACGGTATGAGACGAAAGTGTTTGCATCATATTTTCAAACCAATGGATTTGAGATGAGTGTAGATAGTTTCGTATACTTACAGGCTGTTCAAGCTCAGGATGAAATTTAACCTTAGTTATTGATATCTACTGATATATATTGATATTAACCTTAATTATTGTATATTGATATACAACGAAAGTTTCTGAAACTTTTGAGCTTCAGAATTGATGGAAGTCGACATAATGTGGACACACTCAGTGCGCGAAGGATATGCCATGCAAATCTTCTTGCATTAAATAATTAACAATAAAGTTAAAGGTCAGGAATTATTGCAAAATCTTAAGTTTATTGGTCCAAGAGTTTCTTCCAGAAGCGAATTCACGCTCTAAGAAGCGTTGCACCCGATGTGTGAACAATGAAATTTTGGGAGCTATAGTGGATATTTCCAACTGTACTGTTACGGATATTGAGGCAACTTTCCTTGATATAAATAATCTCTGCTAGAACAATCATTTATGTGTATTCACGTACATGATTAATATTCACGCGTATACTTGTATGTGTGTATCTGTGTTAATATGTGAATGTATATTTATGTGTGTGTTAATCTTTATATGTATGTAAATAAGTTTGGTCAGCATTTAAGCTTTTTTATTCCTATAATCATATTTAATTTTATCAGTTCTGATTTCATATCACAAACTCCTTCTTTTAAAATTGAACTTTAGAATTTGAAAGTACAAAACAGAATCTTTTGTACTACCAATTTTGTTTTTAGTATCTGTTGTGTTTCCTGTTTTGTAATTAGGACTTGTCCTGTAAAATAGTGTATGTTAAATAAATGAATAAATATCGTATATGCGAGTTCAATTTGTTAAAAAACTCTGAGATTTCATGTCGAAAAAACTGAACTGAACTGCAATAATGAAATGATCAACTGGACTATATTCACCGCAGATGCACAGGAGTTTATCATTTTTTCCAATTTTGTAAAGGTATGCTGGGCATACATTATGACCACTTTTAAGACGAGAAATGTTCGAACGAAATCTTTTTTCCACATATTTAGGCGAATGCAAGTTATGAGGCATGTATTTTGAGATGAGCAATATAACCCATTATATAGCGACAATATAACTAGGGACAACAATAACATAGGGATCGAGATATCATCAAGCCAGAAGTATTTGATTTTATGCACAAACATTTTTCATATATAAGATTTTATTCGACTGATAAAAGTTGAACATTATTTTGAATTGAGTCTTCAAATTAGTTGGATGAAATTGAAAGGGGTTCGTATCGAAATCAACATGGTTAGTCTGAGCTGCTAAATGTTCATATATCTCATCAGGATCATCAATTTCCTCTGATAATGTTTAGATTTTTTTGCAACGTATCTACAGTTTATTTATACTTTTCAATATCAATTAAGATTCTTCCATCCAATATATGTTGCATTTATTGCTTTTCCGAAGCTTTTAATTTACTAAATTTCTGATAGATTTATGAAAGTCCCCAAAAGCTTGTGTTTTCGATGCCGTGAATTTCTTCAGAGTCTATTCACTTCGTTTCACCATTTCTCTTACAGCATCTGTCAACCACAACTGATACTACCTTGTCTCTTCCTATAATTATCACAATAGTTGTTACGATTTACTGAAAAATATTGATTAGATTCTTGTACCTTTATTATTCAGATGTTGACGTGATACAAAACGCTGAGTGTAGGAGTTTTATAAAAGAAGAAAACTAAGACAATCAACACTATCAAACAATACCTATAGAGTTGTATCATTTATGGGTACGAATAAACGTAGTCAACTAGTTAAGCCGCTATGTCCTTTTAAATTTCTTCACGGAGTTAATCAGGTAAAAGATGAATTCAAAATATGCTCGCACAATGGACATCATTATGACTCTTAATGTTACTGTAGATTAAGATTACTCCTCATATTTTTCGATTTTTTTTTTGAGACATAAATACCGTGTCAGAACGATAGACTTCAATTTAGTTTTACATAATAACTATCGTGATTTGAGAAATTACATTTTTCGACGAAGATATGTCGAAGTAGTCATGTGTGACGAAACTCAATATTCGTCAATATTTATATCATTAATTCTTCCGAATTTTAAGTGAATTCGTTTGATCAATGTAAACAACCAACTGAAACAACAATATTTTGAAAAAATTTTCACCTACCCAGTTTTCTGTAGTGTTTGGTCCAATTTTGAGGTCAATATCTGAGCTTTTATTGTCTTGTACTCTGAGTATTAATATTAATAAGATATCCAAAGGAGTTCATCAGGGATCTATTTTTGGATATAACATAATATATAACATACTATATAAAATACCTATATGACTAGAAGCAATATGAAATGTTATTTATACCTGTGAGCGGCGATAGGGCGGAATATAAGATTCAGACATTTATAGTTGGCCATTTAAGCTAGGTAGGGCGATAATACAGTTTTATTGGCAAACTCTTTTGAACATTTTCAGCAGAATGTAGAGAAAATCGACCATTTGGGTAAATTATTTCGATTGATAATTAAAAAACACCAATAATTTCTTTTTTTTAATGAATGTTTCCCAAAACTGAAAACATTTAATATCATATAGTGAAAAAAGACCAAATATGAGTTAAATGAAATGGTTTTAGTTTTGATCAAGTTTTCAAGTTCACTTTTAGCGAGTACCATATCCACTTTACCTGGAGATCTGTGTAAAGTGAATACTGCCTCATATTTCTTAATTATTAAGTTGAATGATTATTTGACTATTTGTGAATGTAATTTGACTATTTGAGACTATTTGTGAATGCAATTAATAGAGACTGAATAGTGATTTGTTCTGATTCTATCTCTTATACCTGTACAAATAAATTCTTGAACTTTTTAGGTCTTCACTTTGCCTAGACCTTCCCCTACTGGAGTTGATTTTATAAAGGAACATAAAGAAATCTAAGACGAAAGTGAAATTTCTAGCTATGTGCTGGAAAAAAGGTGCTTGGAAAAGAAGCGATGTCAGAATTTGTGGACACTAAGGCAATGGCACCTTTAATATGGTATTGAAGGAACACAACAACAAACATGAGATCATAGAGATGCGTCTCAAGAAAAAGAAGAAATATCTAGGAAGTATATATGTAAAAAAACATGAAAATGTTAGTCTAAAGAACAAGTGGTCAGTTCAACGTTCAAAAATGGGGTAATACTCCGAAAAAATCATCAAGAGATTAATATAATTTTGTGAAATTTAGCTGAGTTTTTCTTATTTAATATATTAAGCAGATTCTATTCAGATTTTAATTCGATTTAATGTGACACGAAAAAATGAAAAACAACGAAATAAGCTACTTAAATAAGCATATAGAAAACAGTTGGTTGTAAGAGATTCTGACGATCATGAGAATTGATCGAATCACTGTTTTGATCCTGGGGGATGCAGTTCACGACCCCCTACCTAGCAACTGGAAATTTACGACTTCATGGTTCGCAGAAGGCTATTTCTAATTCCAACACTCAATTACACGCAAAATTATCTTAGTTACAAATTCGTTAACTTCACATTGATTACGTTCCTAGATTACATTATTTTTCTGTTGAAACTTTGCAGCGCAGGAATTAAACCTTATTCCCTATCTGAGTGTTTAATGTAATTTAGGGGTTGTTTTAATTGTGAACCGAGAACATTGTCTATGGAAGGTGGATATTCAATTGGTTGAATCTCTCTTTGAAATCTAATTAAAAGTATCTTCATGTATAGAATATTGGTTCGACAAATATTAAGCGATATCACATGATATTTAAACAAAGATCTTACTCATATCAAATTGAAAATCCACGACTATATTGAATTACTCAAGAGATAGTATTTATGTGGTTTCTTATAGAATGAAGTCCTTTTATTTCTGTGAATTCAAATAAATATATTATTGAAATATATTAAAATGTGGAATTACTGCAAAGAGAGCGATCTTTCTCGATATATTGATTATAACTATCTACTTGATTTCTACAGTTTTTGTACGTATTTTTCTGATTCTTCAAACTCTCTCCTAACAATTTTTTGCATAAAACAACATTAAGCTTATAAGTCGATAGCGCATCCACCAAAATCGATTGTCGACTAGCTCTAAGTTCGAAGTTTTGAAATGATCATTTTTTATTAGTTATTTGAAAATTTACTGCTCTCAAAATTACAATCAGATAGTATTTCGATGCAAACAATATTCGAACAGCGATTCAGTCATCGTATGGGAACTTTGATATGGTCAAATCACCGGTTACTCTTAACCAATGACCAGTGTCATGCAACGTGAAATACACGTCAGTAGAAATAGAGAAGTATGTTACTAACTTCAGGCGCTAAGTAAACGCAACGAAATCATTTTTATTGTTTAAGACAATATAGATGAAATATTTTTGATGTTACGAAAAGGATTCAGAATATTCATTATTGAATTTTGTAATTTGAAGATATTTTGATTTCAGTAATAAATGGAAAATTATAGCATAAAGATTCATTTTGTGTTTGCATATTCAATTGGCATTAATTTTCTGATTATACAAAAAGAATTATTTTTCCACACGTTTTCATTTGATCTTGTATAATTAATATTATTTGAATGTTTATTTTACTTGACAACGGGTGAAGGTTACCTACATTATCAAACCGTCGTTTTAGTTTGTTTCAGGTTATTTAATTTTTGAAGACTGAGTTAATTTTCGAATTTTTTTCATTCATAATTTTCATTTCAGAAATTAGTATTCAAATTTATAGACAATGAACGTCCGACATACTACCGATGAAATCGACAAAGGTATAGATATTATGAGTTCTATGGTCTTTTTTTCACATATTTCTTCTTTCGAATAAAATACAACATTCAAAATTTTTCAATTGAATGTCGGACTCATATTGACTGAAATTTTTGAATTAGAAACCTGTATCAAACGGTTAGAAAAGTGAAAGATAAAAAAATGGAGAAAATTGAATCAGCAGGTTGAATTAAGTTGAGTGAATAAGAATTTTTAAATGGGAATTTAAAACAGAGCAAATCCATAGGTATCAGAAAAAATTATGAAGAATTGAAATGATTCGAAAAAGTAAATGAAAATGTTAAATGAAATAATGTTGAGCCTCAAATAAACATGAAGGAAGTGAACAAATGAAGATAAATAAATGGAAACTGAAATTGTATGATAAATTTTTGTCGATAATAAATGATCAGAAATTGATTTCACAATACCGACGTTTCGGTTAGAAGGTAATTTGACTGTAATCGTGAATACTCCGTCACTCTTTAACAGGTTGAATCTACAATGACTAGCAAGTTCAAAACATTGAGAATTTAACTGTTTCGTATTACAAGTGATTATGTAAATGAATTATATTGAAATATTTTCAATATAAAATATTGAAATGAAGTTTTATGAAATCAAAGCACTCTGGACCTCGAATAAAAAGTAATCCTATATAATAAAGCCATCTCTGTTAATATGTGTATCATATAAAAGGATGTTTTTCATATTCCAATTAGGAGTTAATAGAAACTGGACTCATTGAATAAATAAAACTGAATATCCCAATTTGGAGTTGGACTAAAATGTCAAAGAATAAACTTGACCTAATCAAATCCATAGAAATATTAGAGAAATTCATAGAGGACCATAGAAATTATTTTCTTAATTGAAGAGTTTGAATATTTTTTTACCCCAACTATTCTATCTGTAAAATCTAATTCTCACGATCAAGTTGTTTCTGGACTAATTTTTTCATTGATATATTGATAACTTTTTATGCCTTGATATTCATTTAATTTTTGCAGTCCTGAAAAAGATTCAGTGATGATTCACAACATTGACAGTGAATATATGTATTACCTGAAAAAATAGCCCTACATAGAAATTTAACATCTATACTGAAGAATATAAATGAAATATATAACATTAATAATTAATAAAGTTAAATTAATAAACTTTATTTCATAAAAGTTACCAACATACCCATGTACCATAAAGTAAAATAGTATACTGTGCAATTAATGTATTGGTAAAGATAGATACTGATAATAAAACATAATTTTTTTTACTACAATAATAGAACTGAAATTTTCGTAATTAAAAATTTTTTTAAATTATAGTGTTCAATTGTAATTACCAAAGCTTTCACTGCTTGTTTGTACTGACTGAAACTTTTTGATGATCTTATTTGTGCGTAATATAATAAAAACGGCAAACATAAATAAGTGCAAAAACAAATAACTGAGATTGAAATATTGATATTAGAAAATTAGAGCATTGAAAATGAAAAAAAGGTATGAATGAGTGCAAGGTTAAAAAACAATGAATAACAATAAACAGAAAAATTACTCCAAAATGAAATATTTTGCTAACTAAATGACTTGAAGTCATGTATTTTTTTGTTGTATTTATTCAATGCAATTGACGCTTCTAAAATTGTTCACTTTTAATTTCTCATTGAAACTTTTTCAGTAAATTTCTCCCAAAAAATTTAAATTACCTGATCCTTTCACATTATTTATTGTAGGGGAATATTTTCCGATAGCTTAAAATATTCTTATTATACTTACCATAATATTCTTTTAAAAAAATGTTTTTTAAATGAGAGAATTTATAAGTCAACTAATCGAATCACTGGATGACTGCAGTAGCCCTTTTCATATCTCAAAGATAAAAATACTTGTTATTCTCATGGACGAAAATCCCAGAAAAAATGATATACTTGACTTAACTTCTGCTAGGTAAAAAGAAAAATATTTGATATCATAATGAATGAATAGAAAATACCTTCTCACGACATGAAGGATTAAACGATCATATAACGAATCAATGAGAAATCTCGTCATATTAAATGAACCGAGAAACGAAAAAAATCCACTGGTAAGAAAAAACAAGTTGAATGAAGAAAGAAAAAGAATGAAAGAAAAACGAAGAAGAACCCCGGCAAAACATTCCTCCAGAGAGACGGTTCAGTTTGATTCTACTATTATGCGATATTTATGGGCATAGGACGAATAAAAAGATCTTCTCGGGGCTGTGGTCTCGCTCTGCGGCCCTACATCATTTTAACATAATAGAAGAATAGATGGCTTTCAGATTTATGTCATCTTTCGGGCCGTATCAAAGTTTTGTTGCGATGAGGAATACAATGAGCCAGGACGGAAAGCTGGTTGGATATTATAATATTGAATTAATTCGAATATGCCTCGGACACGGTCAGGTATAAGGCCGATTTTTGGTCCTCCGTCTCGGATGTGCCGCTAAGAGGGCGACGGAGAATTGTAAATACGGATCGACCGTGGATGGATTTTTATTTTTCTGTTTCGTCGAAGCGACCGGAGTTAATTCGTTAAAAGGTTCTCGGGTATTTCTATTTTGATTCTAATTTGCAGGTGCCCCGTCGCGAAGTTGGAGCGAGGCGGTTTCGGTGTATTTTCGGATTCGAAATAGACGGCCGGACGAATTTATCGTAGGTGGGTGTTTGGAAAACAGGTGATTGAAGACATTAACTCCTTTCGCTTGATTCATGTCGTCCAACATCTAACTACTTGGTTGAGACGAGCTCTCAACTGTTACGAATGATGAACGAATAAAGGAGGAATGCTCTCAAAAGGACTGAATTCAGTTTTGAGCCTGATCTTCCATTCAGCCCTCGAGCAAAAATATTGGTTCAAACAAAATATTGGTTAAATTTATATTTACAATAATATACAACTTTATTTGAAAAGAAAAGAAAAAAATTACCTCAGAAATATTAAACATTTGAGACAATTTCACGTGGTAATGAACATTTGTGTTAAAAAAATATAAAAACATATGATACAAAAAATTGATTCATACATTATTGCCTACATTCGAATCATCGAAATACTCTGCCACACTATAGTATGCTTTTGTTAAGAGCAGAGATTTAACTCTCCTCTTAAACAAATGAGCTTTCAGTACTTTCAAATTCGATGGTAAATGGTTGAAAATTTTAATACTCTGATAATAGAGAGAGTGCTCAAATTAAGCTGTTTTATGCATAGGAATAAGTAGTACATCCTTGTTTCTTGTTGAATACTCATGATTATTATTCAATTTAATAAACCTATCTTCATTTTCTTTAACATATAACAAACATCTATAAATATATAAACACGGTAAGGTGGTATGTAATTATTAATGAAGTTAGGTTTACAAGATGTTCGTTGATGAATATTGAATATTAATCGAAGTATTCGCTTCTGTGTAATAAACACCCTATTTATTTCTGTAGAGCAGCCCCACAGCAGAATATTATAATTTAGATGACTATATACAACACTGTTATACACATTCTTAACACAGTTTCTAGGTACGATGTTCTTAATTCTAGAGATTGCAAAAAATTAGTTACTCAATTTTTTACATAAGACCTCAATGTGTGATGTCCATCTCAAATTTCTGTCTACATATATTCCAAGAAACTTTGTTGATTGGGATGATGATATAGTGTTGTCCGTATATTTAACATCCAAGGTACTGATAACATTGCCCTTCAGACAAAAATGAACGCATACAGTTTTGTGAACGTTCACCATCAGATTGTTCATTCGACACCGACTTACAAACTATTCACAAATTGTTGTTCCCCTCATTCGGATCTAAGACCTGTGGGGGTTTTGAAAGTCGATTTTTAATTGATTGATTAAATACGGATTGATGATTCATAATAATGATGAAACAATTGTATCTTATTATCATTTAAGACAGCCCTTTTGAGAGTTTCATCTGAAATATTTTGATATTTCCATTAAGAGTCTCAGTATTTACTAGTATGAATGATTCGTGAATCTTTATGATATATATATATATATATATATATATATATATATATATATATATATATATATATATATATATATATATATATATATATATATATATATATATATATATATATATATATATATAGCATAAAGATTCACGATTCACTATATATATATATATATATATATATATATATATATATATATATATATACTTTACTTTCAATATAGCAAGAACATATAATGCCCTCCCTTTGTCTTTTTAATCATTGAATATGCTCGTATATAGAGCTCGTATGTTTGAATACTATTACTCTAGATATAATACATAATACTCAGGAAAAGAAACGTTTTTACCCTTTACTGTATTACTGTGGTTCTGTGGGAATGTGGCTGAGTGATTTCATTATCTTCATAATCTGTCGATTTATACAACACTATTATTGTTTTTTTTTCTCTTTTCTTTGGCCTTTCTTTATTCTTTATTATTTATTCTTTAATTTTTCTTTAATTCTCTAATTTTTAATTTTCTTTGAATTTATCTCTATGTTTTCATTTCATTCATAAAATTGAGCATGTAACGCCGAAATATATTTGAGAATCACGAAAACATGTACGGGTTAAATGGAGCAGGATGGAATAGCCTACCTAGGTGATTCCATCACTGGATTTCGCCCTTTTCCACATGCATCTCATTTATTTCAATGGCACTCCAAATTAGAAATAATGTATAAGCTAGAAATGATGTGGAAATAAAGACATTATTATTATTATTATTATATAGCAGTTTAGATATATATATATATATATATATATATATATATATATATATATATATATATATATATATATATATATATATATATATATATATATATATGTTCATTCTAATTTTAAATTAATATTTTACTCATTTGAATCATCTGGCTTATGATCATGAGTTGTTCAGAGTTTCCTCACGGTGAAGAAGACAAATAACTTCCGAAGTGAATGCAAAGGCAGAAATATGCCTCTGATCATAAGCAAAGAGGAAAAATATCCGAGTTGATAATAATAATTATAAAATTGACGTTTGGTATCTATAATATTTATTAAATTCTATTACATATTGAATTCTTGACAACTTGCAATTCGCAACGAAACGTCAACTCAAATAAAGGTTAGTTATAATAGTAATAGTTAAAATTAAAGGCCAGATTAATTTAAATATCACTACTGATATTCTAAAACTTCTGATTATCAATTATTAAAAAATAGTGAATTTAAATTGAAAAATAATTATAAGTACCTTTAAATGTTTTTTAAAAAACTTTGCACGATAGTGGTCTCAGGTTAATTCGTCGTAAAATAAAAAACAACAAAGTAATGTAACAAAAAATAATTTGTTGCGAAATATTCCCATATTTTTGTTAATGAATGTGAAATATTGTAGACAAAGCAATTTGCTACAAATCATGTCCTCACAAGTTTTCTGTGAGATTCATAGCTTGTGAGATATATGAAAAAATGTCTTTGCATCCATTTTCCAATATAGCGGACGCGGGACAAGGGTTACAACCCCACAAACTTGGAATTAAGCTTCCAGTGACCCCCACCACAAATCCCAATAATAAAATTGCTCCTCTGAGAAACGCAAGGTGAGATGTAACTTTTCAATGGACTATGAAATTAGATGAATTATGGTCATTCTCATTATGACATCTGTCAACATGTGATAATTAATTTTTTCCATCTCTTCAATTTTTTTCCTAGTTATTCAATGAGGTACATATTGTTATACAATTAGTTTCTACATCCTCAAATTCATCGAAATTATAAATTATCCTTGATTAAATCTAGTATCTTCTGGAATTATCGGAGCAGCTTCCCGTCGAAAAAACATCTGTAATAAATGATTTTCTTTCAATTGTCGACAATATTTTCGACAAACTAAATCTCGTTGCAGAATCAACTGATGACAGGTCCCAAATATTAGAATTTCCATTGTGATTTATACAGGCCAATTATAATGTTGAGTCGGGTAGATGCCTGTTCTGCTGGAGAATAGAGAAGCAAGGAACTCAGGGCTGGACCACAAAAAATGGAGGAAACATTAATTCATGTAATTTCGGGAGAAAAAATATGTTAGCAAAGACGATGTTCAGAAAGTGGAATTAAACTGAACGTTGGAATTTCTTTTTTCCATGGTTTAATTTTAACCAAGTATGCATCCTTTTAAACTCCTTTCTGAAATGATTCAATTGAGAATGTATTCAGTACGAAATTCTCCAGAATTGTTTTCTAAAGAAACATTTTCATGAAGAATATTGATAAACAAAGTTTAAAGATAATTTTCACAAAAAACCAATATTTTAACATAAATGCTAAGTCATAACACAACACTATTCTGTGAAAAATATTCTATAACTACAAATTTTATTGAAAAGATATACGTGTCCCCACTATCACTCGGCAAATGATATTTGAAACGAGGAAAGTGAAAGAAAAGTTTGAAATTTTACTTCAAAAGTGGTCAGCTTGTCTTTAAAACTCGACCACAATATATTTAATTTATTGAATGGTACTGGCGATAACTTGATGTAAATCCAATATAATTAAATATGAGATAAAATTCAAACACTTGAACTCTTGATTTACACTTTCGTTAGAAACGATTTTTTCAGGCGCTAATAGAACTCTATTAGCGTCTGAAGAAGTCGTTTATACCGACACAACGCGTCATGACATGTATTCCATAAAAGTGTAAATCAAAAGTTCAAGTATTTGAATTTCATCTTATATTACTTTTTAAATTTTCTCATTCTACAAAACTGATGAATTGTCAATTGGTAATTATTAGAAACCAGATTTATTGCAGCATAAAACGTTCTTTATATGCATGAAAATATGTATAAAAAATGTAGGCAATCTGCACAAAATTGACAAAATATGCAGAATCAAATGAAGAATTTTAGGAATCAAAAGGAAAGTAAGTCCTCCATTTTTTCATTCCAAAATTGGCTTGTAGGATAGCAAAATTGGATAGCGATCATAGGAAACATAACACGTCACAGTAACATTAAATGCCATGAAACTTATAGTTGCCAGTTTCATCAACAATAGTTGCCGCCATCAGAGTAACTTCAGTGAGAATGTTCGCAGCCTTCCAGCCATTGCAAGCCTCTTGGTAATAACACATGGAGTCAAACCATGAGTTGGACACCTTCAGTGATATAGATGAAATATGTCAATTGTAAGCTCATAGAGATTTGACTGAGATTGAATTCTCGCTTAACTCTGGATGAAACATAATTAAATATTGAATTAAATTAAACTCTTGGCTTCCTAATGTTTCACAATTATATTTAACAACATGAATTTGTCAACATGTTTCGAGCGTGAGCTCGTTTTTAAGACTAAAAAGAAATTATTTTCATTTTTTTTAAGCAAGTAATCATGCGTATTCAACAAGGAACAGGGATGTCCTACTTATTCCTCAGCATAAAACAGCTGAATTGAGCACTCTCTTTATTGCCAGAGTATTAAAATTTTCAACCATTTACCATTGTATTTGAAAGTACTGACAACTCATTTGTTTAAGAGGAGTGTTAAATCTCTGCTCTTAACAACGGCATACTATAGTGTGACAGAGTACTTCGATGATTCGAATGTAGGCAATATATATATATATATATATATATATATATATATATAAATTAGATATTCATGGGATAGCAGTCAGGTGGTGTCAAATAAGAAGACTCTTTTTTCCTTAACTCGAGCTTTCAAAACTATATTGTTCCTTCATCAGGAGTGCTACAACGTAATATTATAATCAACATGGTGAATCAAACAATAAAAAGGTTAACTTACGAAATGGAGGTTTATTCTAAAAGGTTGTTCCATAAAATAAACGAAATTTGTACCAGACCGCATGGTTTAGCTCCAATTGATAACTTGATAATTGATAATTGATAATTGAACGACAGCAAACTACAAGGGAACTAAACACATCCGAACTATGGTATCGAATAAAGCTCCAAAATTCTATAAGTTCCTCGAAAATCTACGTTAATAATTAAATGATTAGTCTTAAAATTAAACAACAAATGTACAACAATGATAGTAACAGAACTGGTAGCTAACGATACAGAGCATTATTAATACATAACTACCTTTCTTTGTACCTGATTTTATTTGGATTTTTATATTGAAAAGAAGGAGAATTGAAATAGACAGTTACACAATACATTGACCAGTTAGGGCAATTATTGTTCAGATAAAAGAAATTATGGAAATGGTGAGAATATCTCAGTGTGAAAATCCTATGAACTCAAGGCGAGATATTGACTCTCTGAGCACAATGTTCTCATATCTAATATCTTTGGAAAAAAGAAGAGGGTCTAATAACACCTCACTCATAAATGGTATGGTGTAAGGCTTTGGCTGGCTGCTCCCGAGGTTGACTGTACTTTTATGAACAATAATTGCCCTAACTAGTCAATGTATTGTGTAACTGGCTATTTCAATTCTCCTTCTTTTCAATATAAAAATCTAAATAAAATCAGGTACAAAGAAAGGTGGTTATGTATTAATAATGCTCTGTATCGTTAGCTACCAGTTCTGTAACTATCATTGTTGTACATTTGTTGTTTAATTTTAAGACTGATCATTTAGTTATTAACGTAGATTTTTGAGGAATTTATAAAATTTTGGAGCTTTATTCGATACCGTAGCTCGGATGTGTTTAATTCCCTTGTAGTTTGCTGTCGTTCTGTCAAACCTGACTTTTAATAATGTCATTGTTTTGTAGCAATCAGACATAACCTGCACGATGGGTTATCAATTGGAGCTAAACCATGAGGTCTGGTACAAATTTCGTTTATTTTAACCTTTAGTTAACCTCAAAGTAAACCTTTTTATTGTTTGATTCACCATGTTGATTGAAATATTACGTTGTAGCACTCCTGATGAAGGAACAATATAGTTTTGAAAGCTCGAGTTAGGGAAAAAAGAGTCTTCTTATTCGACACCACCTGACTGCTATCCCACGAATATCTAATTTATGTCAAACTAGTCAGTCGCGACATACACTACACCCACACACACACACACACACACACACATATATATATATATATATATATATATATATATATATATATATATATATATATATATATATATAAAATTTTTTGAATCATATGTTTGTATATTTTTTTGGTCACAAATGTTCTTCACCATATGAAATTGTCTCAAATGTTTAATATCTCTTAGGTAATTTTTTTTTCTTTTCAAACAAAGTTGTATTTTATTGTAAATATGAATTTAACCAAGATTTCTGTTTGAACCAATATTTTTGCTCGAGGGCTGAATGGAAGATCAGACTCCAAACTGAATTCAGTCATTTTGAGAGCATTCTTCTCAGTTGTAATTATTGTTTCAATTGAAATGAATGTAATTTTACAATCTGAGGAATGTTTCTCAATAAATTTATCTTATTATTATTATTATTATATATCGAATATTCTTTAAAATTCTAATCGTATGTTATATCTGCGGATTCTGTAAAACATAAATAAATTTTCTGGTGGTTTCAGCAGATTTCAATGAAGGGCCATCTAACAAGAATGTAAGTCCGGAAACATAAGTTGTTATTATTTCCTTGATTCATCCCTGTTCCAGATACCGAGCACAAGGCAAGGAGAAACAGTAGCAGGGTTAGGATCGCGGGGTTGGAGAGAGACCGAGCGTCCCTGCAATATCCGCATTCCAGAAGAGGAATCCCGCGTTGACAGCTTCTGATATTGCAGAGCCGGGGTGTCTGATAACGACTCCGCTCCAGGAATGTCGTTAGCTTTCCAAAAATAACATTTAGACAGCGTTATTTATGGGCGCGGGAATGCCGGCTGGCTGCGAGGGATGGAGCGAGCACTTCTACGGCCCCCCCGTCCTCCACCCCCTCGGCAATATCGGAATACTATCGTGTAATTTTCATTACCGCCAGTTGCCGGATCCGTGTCAAAATCCCCCGCCTGCTACGTGATTAAAATTGTTTTCAATGTTTCGCATACTTGTTTTGTCGATAGGATGAAGTTCGGTGAAAAGTTGGTCCTTTTATCGCGCGGCCACGCAACGGACAAAGCCTATTGGAAAAGTTATAGAATTTAAGCTTTTATAAGCCATAGCGTCCGAATTTTACTGGATTTATATTTTGTATGTCATGCGTTCATTTTTGTTCGGTTTTAATATAAAGTTTGAATATGTTATGATCCGTTAAATTATTCTGATATGACTTGCGGTACAACACACGGTGAAACATAGTTGAATATATCCTATTTATTCAAACATTTTGGCTCAATTCAGTACTACATACCAATTATCAAGGGCCGATAGAACAAGTTCAAGAAAAATTGTACTCGATTTATAATGATTATTTAAGTTAAATGATTCAACAACATATTGAATATTATGATTATGGAGTTCCACAAGGAACAGTTTTAGGGCCGTTAATGTTTAATTTATATATAAACGATATATTTAAGTATGTGAAGAATTGTGAAATTTCTATATTTGCTGACGACATGATGTTGTATACTGGGGGAAATAATTCACAAGAATTAGCTGATGAAATTAATAGTGACGTTTATAGTTTGCATACATGGCTATGTGATGACAATCTTTCATTGAATACTGATAAATCTAAATATATTATTGTCGGAAACAGAGCGAAATTATCTACATTAGAGTATGATATACAAATCAAAGTTAATAATGTACCATTAGAAAAAGTCAGTGGCATTAAGTATTAATAAATTCAATGGACGGTGAATCTACTCTGTGATAGTTCATATTTAAATGAGAGGTAATAATAAAAACTTGTCTAAAAATCACTGACTGAACAATTCTTTATTGGACTAGTTTCGCCTTTTCGCCATTCTTGATAATGCTGTAAAAGGCGAAACTAGTCGAATAAAGAATTGTTCAGTCAGTGATTTTTAAACAAGTTTTTATTATTAAGTGTTATTATATATGTGTTATTATCGATGAAAATTTGAGTTTTGAAAATTATTTTAGATATGTTATGAGTAAAATTTCAAGAAAAGAAAATTTTTTTTACAAGGATAAGTAATTATGTTAGTGTCTTTGCAAAGTATTTAGTGTATAAGTCGATAATATTATCACATATAATATTTTGTTCAACTATATTATACATCTTGCCTCAAAATGATATTCAAAAGTTGCAAAAGCTCCAAAATAGAGAATTTAGAATTATATTGAAGTGCGATAGGTACACACCTGTATAACTATGTTAGAAACACTAAGTTGTTTAAATATTAGCCAGCATATAGTATATAAAACTCTAGACTTTGTTTATAAAATAAAATATGGCAAGGTTCCTAGCTATATCTTTGACAGTGTCAAATACGTTGAAGATGTACATGGTTACCAAACAAGGTCTACGGAACAAAATGATTTCTATATTGATAAGTGCAGTAAATCTAGAATGCCTAAATAATTTATGTACGAAAGGAATGATTCTATTTAATAGTCTTGATACGAACTTAAAATTATGTGAGAATCCTAATAAATTTAAAAAATTATTGTATCATTTTGTAAAAAACAATATCTAGGGTGCAACATGTTGTTTGATGTTGTATATATATAACTTGTCTTTTTTGTAAAGTGTAGGTATCAGCTGTGCTAAATACTACTAATACTAATTCATGGGCGAATATAAGGAGCGCCCAGCGGGCCAGGCCCTCTCCGAAATTAAAGAGTGTATGTAATAGAAAATTAAATTCACGTGAAAACAATGAGTCCAGGATATTTCAGAATTTTAATGAATGAACAAATGAGAATGAGTAGAAAGAAATCTCTGCTTTTTCATTCATATCTTATCTGAGTTATTGAAATTCATAATTTTAAAGATCCTTATCCATCTCCCTTTCTAAAATATTGTTAAAAATATTTTAATTTACTAAATACAAATGCTAACAGAATATTATCTGAAGAAGTCGTTTGTAACGACGAAACGCGTCAAGCAATGTAGCCAATAAAGTGTAAATCATTAGTTCAATTGTTTGTATTTAAGTTTATATTCAATTATAATAGATTTACATAAAGTAAACGCAAACACTATTAAATATTTAAAGTCTATTATTTTGAAAATGTTGTTGAATAAAACGTGTAAAATGGTGAAGGATTCGGATTTTTAAGTAATTTACTCCATATAAATTTTCTCAACAATTAATTCTAATGTATAATATAACTCAAAACAATTGCATTTCGGTCTGTCTACTCATTACCAAGAGTTTTGTTCAACGTTCAGGTATATTAATTGATAATGGGTTACCAATTCGAAACGTATGACGAGTGTATAGAAAAATATTTTGGAATTTGGTCTAGTGGTCCTAATTATACGATGTTTGATACTTTTGATATATTCTCAATAGATTTATTCCTAACCATATTCCACTAGCGACATCGATGTTTCACTAGACTTTTTCCCTCAAAGAAAGCATGGAGACTCAGAGTAATTTGTATCTATACGACTATTTTAGCTGGGACTTTCATGTCGACTATACTTCGAAATGATATATACATATTATTTCGTCATTTTTCTGCATTTCAACTAGAGGAGCTATATACTACATACTATATAAATATACTAAACACCTGTTCATTATTGTTATGAGAGGAAACAAGTGAGCCATGCAAAATTGAAACTTTTTTCAAAATCTGCAATTTATTCTCACATTCTATTCTGAAAATTTCTGGCAATGTTGTCCTCATTTCATTTTTCATTAAGTATTCCCGTTATGTCAATGTTTCTTTTTTTGAATCATTAATTTTGAGTCGCTGTGTAAATCTAAGGCCTGAATATGTATTCCGATTATGAGAAAAGAAAAATTTTTGAGAGCTAGAAGGATAAAATTCTTGAAGTTTTATGAGAAATTTGCTGCAGAGTAATCTAATGTTGGCCTAATTCAAAGACACTATTGAATGTGACAAATTATAGTAATAAGAAGAAAGAACGCATGTCAAAAATGTGAAATAAAATTATTCCTATGCTAGTGTAACAGACTGTGTTCTTTTGCTATTTTATTGCCTAATAGGAGGTAAAGAAAATTAGACCTATTTCAGTATCCCAAAGAAGAGTAGATACTGAAAAGTTTTAACCAGAATTTACAAAATTGGGAGCAGGTAAAAATGGTGAAATCAGTATATTGGGGGACATGTTCGTTTGTTGCGACTTCCAAAATACCAAATATTTTTTGGTTTAAAAGAAACCAATGTAGCAAACTGAAAAGAACTAACAATTTCCTATTCGTTTACGAAATCGAAAGTCTCAGTTTTGGACAGTTTCAAGTCTGACATTGTCTATGAAAAGCTTGCAACAACGGTCTGGCAGTGTATATAGGCTAATTTATCCAGAATCGACATTCCCGAATTATAGGATACAAAACTGACTTTAGGCATCAAAATGGGCAGATTTCTTATGCGGTAATAACCCACATAAGAGACATCGTCCATAATCTATAATATAAAAATGAATCACAAAATGTGTTGGTAAGCGCATAACTCAACAACGCCTAGAACAATTTTGCCAATTCTTTTTTTTATTGTTCGTCCAAGGATGAAAACAGCCCTTTTCTTTTTTACATTGAAACGTTTTCTAACTGAAATTTTCTACTGAAATGTAGAGTCAATTTGAACTTTATTGCTATTCAATAAAGTTCATATAACTGTATTCTAACCAATTACTATTTTTTTTTGTTGGGTTTACTATTGTCGGGAGAAGGTTCTAATGAAAAAAAAATTCCAAGAATTGCGCGGAAAATTAGAAAATGAAAGAATATTTATTTAAGAATACTTAACAACCATATTATATACTAGCGACCCGCCCCGTCTTCGCACGCCGCAAACGCTACGCCCCGCAATTTTTAAATCTGTAATATCTTCGAAAATATTCACTTAAATCATACGGT
Organism: Henosepilachna vigintioctopunctata; assembly: GCA_030704895.1. Classification (NCBI taxonomy): domain Eukaryota; kingdom Metazoa; phylum Arthropoda; class Insecta; order Coleoptera; family Coccinellidae; genus Henosepilachna; species Henosepilachna vigintioctopunctata. Next base: position 123,385 of record JARQZJ010000031.1, on the reverse strand, counting down.
GTAAAGGGCCATATATATCTATATTAAATGAGCAATGTATTCAAGGTATTTAATTGGTTAAGGATTAATGCTGTATGGGTTAAAATCGCTTCGAAAATTAGCCATTATTTGTCGCAAAAAGTAAATGACAAAAAAAAGTTATTGTGGGTTATCCATAAGAGATAGACATATACCATCACGGACTTTTCTGTAGACCTTTTCAATGTGTAGAATACTTAGTACATTATTTTGATAAAACTCGTAGGGTTCAGCCTGCGTTTGCAATGTAAGCGGAAAAAATGTAATTATTTACGACATCACATTAGAAACCTCGAAAATAACAGTACTTCTCCACTATTTAGTGGATGTTATTATACATATAAACCTTCCTCTTGAATCACTCTATCTATTAAAAAAAACCGCATCAAAATCCGTCGCGTAGTTTCAAAGATTAAAGCGTGCAAAGGGACAAAGAGACAGAAAAAGCGACTTTGCTTTATACTATGTAGTGATGGTTGTTAAGTATTGGTCAATTATGTTTTGGTTGTTGCAATATGAAAAGTTTACGTTTAACTCCTATCGACCTGCATTCATTTATTTATTTAACGTTGAAATAGATTACAATTCAGAGAAAATTGTAATCTATTGACCAATGAACGTTGTGTGTCAATGTTGCAAGGCAAAGTTTCATTGTTATTGATAAGAAAATACTACCGATGATGCTACAAAATATTGCGCGAAGAGTCAATTCAAATAGACGTTATTGGTATAGCCACCAGAGCGACTATATTCATTGGTTTCCGAGAGTGGACTAAATTCTTAAAAATTTTTAATGTATATCCAGCAAATATCTCATATAATTAATGATGAGATATAATGATACAAGTACTTGCTACGAAATTAGGAACATGCCGTTCAACTATAAAACGTACAGGTTAATCACTTTCAGTACATCAAACGTGTTAATATAGGAATTTTCGATAATTCGACTATTTTGAAATAACAGAAAGTATTGTAGTCCCTTCGTTAGTGAGTCCCTGGCTCTACACGAGATAAATATTAAAACAAGATAGTGTAGCAAATACTAGAACATGTCTTTCCGGCTTTTCGAAAAATATTCAGAGAAAAATAACTGGGCGTACAAAGTTCGCCGAGTCAGCTAGTTTCAAATACAAAAATGCCAAAATATTGGATCAAAGAAAATTTCTTTTTGAAAATGTAGCACATAAAATAATACCGCGATTACACTAATAAGAAATCACACACTTGCAATATGAATAAAACTTAGGTTTATTCAATTAATAGTCCAATAATTTCTCCATCTAAAGATGTATAAATTTTTATTGCGGCTTTTGGCTTGTTACCTACCGCACATATGTCACCACTTGTCAATATGTTTGTTCGTATGTTACTTATAAAATTTTCATAGTGAAGAATACACCATTCAATTATTTCCTCCAGAAAAAATCAGATCCATTTATTTATCCATCTCAAATATTTTTTTTTTTATTCAGTGGACCTAGAGTCTAACGCCGGTTACGAACGAATGGGCTTGTAATCAATTTACACTATCCAACAATTATCGTCATTAAACTACCTAAATCATAGACAAACACACAACCATGCCTTCGCCGGGGCTCGAACTCAACTTTTCAAGTTCAACTCAAGTTCACAGCCGATATTGGTTTTATATTCTTTCTGCATTAAGAGCCTCAGAAATTGTCAAAGAGTATTATTTCACCTATTTGAAGGTTGAATATATATATATATATATATATATATATATATATATATATATATATATATATATATATATATATATATATATATATATATATATATAAATGTAATTGATAGTTGATATATATATATATATATATATATATATATATATATATATATATCATCTCATTAGTGTTTGGAATTCTTATCGTGTTTTCACATCATGTTTCACGATTAGAAAACATGGATATCGTAGTAATTAGTACCAGATGAAGCACAGCATTCCCTTAATTGATTTCGGTTGATTGCTTTTCATTTCAATAAAGAAGTCGTTATTACAAGAGGTTAATTATCTGCTCACTAGGTGTGCTGTATCGGCCACTAATCGTTAGTTTTTATACAAAACGAGAACTACTTTTTAATCGTTTTCTTGATTGGATAGTTTTAGCTTTCATGTTTTATGATTACTGCTTTTATAGTATGTGAATTTGTCCTATTTTGTATAGCATGGCAAAGTATCGTTATTGTATGGGTCAGCTAAACTAATTTTTAATAATAATAATAATAATAATAATAATAATAATAATAATAATATTATTTTAGCATTAGCTATTACAAAATCATACATACATTCATACAGACAACTATATTATTTACAATTTTATGTTTAAAACGAACTTAGCTAATTTACGCTTGAATACCTTAAGGTCTCTAATTGTTTTTATGGAGCTAGGCAATTTATTAAATGCGTTAAATCCTTCATAAAATATACTATTCCTATGTTTAGAATGCTTAGAAACTTGCATGTAGAAATTGTCAGCATTTCTTGTATTATGACTGTGCACATCACTGACACATGTTACATTTTTCATTACTTTATATGAGAACAATTTGTTTTTAAATTTAAATATAAATATATATGTAGCAAAAAGTATTCTTTGTTTGACTGACATCAATTCTAAACAATTTAGCATGCTTTGGATTGGGGTATATCTATTACATTTCAAAATTGTTCGCATAGCTCTATTTTGTAACTTTTGTAACTGTTGAGTTTTTTCTTTACTCAATCCCAATAACAGAGTGGAACAATATTCAAAGTGTGGCATAATTATGGACTTGAAGAGCAATAACTTCATATATGTGGTCATATTTTTCCCAATTCTTTTGAGAAAATTGATTTTCTTGGAGATTTTAGACGATATCAAGTCGACATGATCATTGAAACTCAATTTCTCATCTAACATAACGCCTAAGTATTTAACAAGTTTTACCCTCTCAATGTTCTGGTTTTCAATTTTAATACTTATATTTTCATTACTAACTACCTTAAGAATTCTACTTGTACCAAAAACTATAAATTTAGACTTTTTAACATTCAGCGATAAACTGTTATCGCTTAGCCATTCATTTATTGCTGCCAAGTCTCTATTGATCCATTCTGTCATGGTCTGGATATTTTTACCACTGATAAAAATCATAGTATCATCTGCGAACAATCGTATAGAGCATTTTTTCACATGCAAAACAATATCATTGATGTATAAGGAGAATAGTAGTGGACCTAAGACCGTACCCTGAGGTACGCCAAAATCAACTCCAATGCTTTCCGAAATAACACCATTGAATTTAACTTTTTGAGATCGCGATTGTAAATGAGAATTGAACCATTTGTTCACTAAACCTTCAAAACCAATTTTTTCTAGTTTTTTCAACAGCAATGATCTACATAAAGTTTCGAACGCTCTTTTGAAGTCCAATAATACTACAATCACTACCTCTCCTTTATCGATAGCTCTATACCATTCCTCGCATATGCTCAACAGTGCTGTCTCACAGGAGGAATTTCTCTTGAAACCTGATTGTAAGTCAGATTTTTATTGATACTGTTTTACTGAGATGGCTTTTTACTCTATTTGGATCAAAAGTACATTGGAAAGATTTTCAAGTATTTATTTCTCTCATTCATTCATAAAGCAACATATAAAACACAAAAGTAAATAAAAATGCAGAGACAAGATATTTATTTTGACTTTACAATTGACTGATAATGAGAAGAATGTGCAAGCTTTTTGAGCATCGCTTTTAAAAATGGGGCTCAAGTATTGCCAAACTACAAATTCCAAATGTTTCCACATTGGAAGTAGAAACTGAAAATATGGCAAATCTAGTTAACTTGAATGATTTTTCACTAATAGATATATAGCTCGATAGATTGCAGATTTCAAATTCATTGTTGTTTCCAGCTTAAAATTTTAAGTAACAGCCTTTAATAGTGTCAACAATTTTGAGATGAAACAGTCTCCCAGCCATCATGTTGTAAAAAAAATCATGAATATACGTCCTAGAATATAGTTCAATACTTCAATATGTTCTCAGATGGTTGAGTTCTTCGAATGGGTTGTTTATTAGTAGTCAGTTTGTATTCTGAAGCGTCATCAGAACTACAAGGATGATTTTGACCTATTTGGATGGTCTCTGTTGGCATATTAACCTCGGTTCCTTGTTTTTTGTCTGATGCATAACAGTCAGTGTTATACTGTGGAGGCCTGATAAGAGGAACCTGTCTGAGAAGTCACGCAGGGATCCATTTCAGGTTTTCTTTTAGACTACATGTATATCAAGTTTCTTTGTGACAACACATATTGACTCTTGTATTACTTGGAAGGCACACATTGATTTGTAGGCTGAGTTGGAACATATTCGTTCTTTGTAGTTCGTTTAGATTTGTATTTGGGGATCTATTTGAGGAGGGATTTGGGAGGAAATGTTTTATTCGTTTGAATTTGATTATAGGTCCTACATATTTACCAATTCCTCTAGAAGTATGATTCATTTCTGATAATCAAAAATATATATCAAAGATCTCTAGGAGACATGAATGCTTGTATATTAGATTCGTCCTTGAAGTCGCATCTAAAATATACAAAAACAACCACGAAAAGAAAGCGTTAGATTCAATTATTCTACACTATAAAGTTATCACCAGTCTGTACTCTAAGTAAACCAAATACAATAAAAAAATATGAAATAAAATATGTAATGGTTGAAATTCAGTCTAAATTTTAGCATCGAACAATTCCTTTTCTCCTTCTTTTCTTTTCCTCCTCTAAATTTCAACAGACAAATAACATAAAAGTAATTTGTATCTAAAATATGCTCGTACATGATATTATCATTATAATTTTTGTAAACTGATGTTTTCATTTCATTCTCAATATTTTGTGATTAGGTACATATAGAACTTTTCAAAAAATTATTCGTCAATTTGATATAATATTTTCTAAAATAATATGAGTAGCACCATTGTTTGACTATCTTACACTTTTGAATTTTGTATTGATTGGATTTTGCAGATACTTATCTCTAAATTCATTGTAAATCACTACTCGATGTAGTAGATTTACTTCAGATTTTGAAGAAAAACTATAATTAGTGGTCTGCTAGTATAAAATTCATTAGCACCTTTCATTTTCAAAATTTGTTTTTGGGCCTTATCAGTGGATTCAACGCTTCATCATGAGCTCTACGCATACTGCATTACCGTGTATTAATAATGATAATAATAATAATAATAATAATAATAATAATAATAATAATAATAATAATAATAATAATAATAATAATAATAATAATAATAATGATAATAATAATAATATTAATAATAATAACAATAATAATAAAAAAAATAATAATAATAACAACAATAATAATAATAATAAGGACTTTATTCACTTTTATACACAAATTGTGTTACAATAGTGAAAGACGAAGTTTAGCATAGCTATTCTGACCCAACATCTTAAAACAAAAAAAGAAGGAAAAAAAAATAATAATAATCATAAAAGAAATAACAGTAATAATAGAATATAATGACAACCATTGTCAAATTAAACCTTATATAACGAAAAAAAATGAGGGAAAAAAACAAAAAAAAGAGTTGCAAAGTGTGTTAAATGAAGTCTATTAAATGTATTCATCCAGTTTCACTGGGCAGATAAGAGCTGGTATTTGATCTTTTTTCTGAATCCGGACACCAAAAAATTTTTTATGTCACTATCTAATGTATTATAAATTGAGGTCGCATTAAATGTGAAAGATCTTTTTATATTTAGGCGAAACCGAGGTTAATGAAGGGTATCAACATATTACTATAAATACGAGACATATCTACTAAAATTTAATTGAGGTTTCATAAGAATGCCCATTTCTATTCAATAGAAAAAGAATTGTTATATCAAAAGTTGAAATCGATAACCCCATCGAATATCCGATTAAAGAATCGGGAAACGTTTGACAGATCATAGAATTATCATGTCACTTCTATACTCCACTCATTCATTCGGAGGAACGCGACCGAAACATAATTTTCCATTAGTCACTTTTTTCAGCGACAGGTTACATTGTGTCCCGCTGTCACCTGTCACTTGTTACACATATTTATGAATTCTGGCGTATCTGGACTCCGAAGTCTTCGTCGTCGCCGTGCGACTGATCATCTGATCGTCCTGTCTTGTAGCTCAGGGACGTGCCTGTCATAAATTGGAGAGCGATGACGGAACGGCACGGAGAGTAAGTGACGTTTATCCTACCGGTACGTAATTAAAAATTATATCATGTGGTTGATACAATGGCAGTTTTGTGTACATCTTGATCAAAAGTCTGGGATGGGATCGTGCTAAGCGGGGTGTGAAAGTTATGTTAGCATTGTCGGGCGTACATGAAAAGCCTGATGTTTATTCTTCTTGTGAATCCCCATTTTAATTTGAGAGTCAAATCGTCTAGTATGTTTAGCATCAGGAGTTTTCTTCAAGGTTGATGATTTGGTGTGAATGAAATTAGATTTGAAGAAATTAGATATGCGTTTAAATGCTATAAATTATGTTAGTCGTTACTGAGTGGTTTCAAGACGAAGATGAATGTGAAATTCGAAAAACACCGTTTTCAAAATGATAATATTATATGAAGTATATTATCTTATATATAAAATTGTCATGTTATAGCCTCTGAAATGGCTTGACCAATTCTTATGAAATTTTAATTTCATAGAATATCAATACCTACGGGTATAGAAGAGATGTAAACGTTCGATGCCTAGTGTAATTATGACCTGAGAGATGTTTTCTATTGATTACTATAGATGGAATTGTGACGTATTCATTACTTTGCGGTATTCCACTTGGAGTCATAAGAAGAGGCTGAGGGATTTAAATCGTTGCCTCACTTCGACGGACGTCATGCGACTGACGAGTTCCTTGCAGAACGAAACAGCTGTCTCGCACTTCCATCACGTTGGCATCGATTTCAATATTTCTCTAACATTTATTACTTGAAGGATAATGGAGGCATCACATCGTACACGTTCACATATCTAGCTTTACCATAACATTCTTTTGGTTAATTTAAATTTCTCGAATGAATGTTCTAGTGCTCCCTTTCTTATATATATATATATATATATATATATATATATATATATATATATATATATATATAATAAACACGTCTCTGTTTTATATATTTAGATATAATTCGAAGAAGAAAATATTTGCGCTCTCACAGTGTCAAGAGTGTCAGTGATGAGTCACTTGACTTCAAATAAAACTCTTAGGGAGCTGTCTACACAAGTAGGTAGCAATCTAGCAATCTAGAATGCTGGGAGAGTTTATACGTCTTTTCTCCGATAGAAGGAGCTTGCGTGAATTTTAAGTGAGAACTATTCCCCTCATTCTGGTATAGGACCTATGGGCGTTTTGAAAGTCATCGATTCTTGATTGATAGATTAAATATGGACTGATGATTCATAATAATGATGAAACAATTGTATCCTATCCAACAAGATCGATGAATTTTTTGAAACGCATTCAATATTCACTCTGGAAAGTGATGGGTTCGTTCTCGGTGACAACATTTGTGTAAACCGCTTCCTGAGAGTTCTATTTGAAATATTTCGATTAAGAGTCTCAGTATTTACTTGTATGATTGATTTACGTTTGTTAGGGTTTTTCCTTTCCTTTTGAATACTTTCTTGTTTCTTCTCATATATTCTTTCCATATGAATAATATTGACAAATATGTCAATATTTGTGTATATATTCGTATATTTGTATATATTCGGTACACTTATATATTAAATATATAAGTGTACTGAATATTGTAGAAAACATAATGAAGAATATTAATTCAATAAACTGTAATGAATAACAGAAAGTTTATTGGAACTGTTTATTCTGTTGATTCTTCTGTTGTTTCTAGAAAATAATGTTCTAGTAGTATTTAGTAGTTCAATCTACGTTTTTTTTTATTTTAACAGTTTTCAATGAAACATTGTACCAAGTGTTATATATTCGAATATTTCTTATATTTTGCACAGGTTATTGTGTACAAGAAGAATAATAACAGATGAACACATTTACTACGAGTTTCCATAAGTCGTTCAGTGTGAAACTGCTATAAAAATGTAGAAATGAATAATTGTATATATATATATATATATATATATATATATATATATATATATATATATATATATATATATATATATATATATATATCCTTCAGAAAACTTTCTATCAATAATCATTATTTTAAGCCTTCAAGCATATATTCTGTGCTTCACAAAACTAAATTTTCTCAAAATTTCAGTCCAATTAAAATTGTTTTTCATAGTTCTGAGGTTCAGGGTTTTCATTTATATATACGGTAGAATATTCTGTTGCGGGTGTCATTCTTACTCATCATGATATGATTTCGATCTGAGCAAATTGAAATATATTACCGTACATAATAATTGAAACATAATTACAAAGAAACAAGAAAGATCTGGAAAAACCTGAATTGTCGACAAAATACAGTGTTTTCAAGAATGGGTCGATGTTGACAGAGGTTGACACATGTCAACTGAAGGTAACCGTCACCATTTTTTGATTTAGATATCCATATTTTCATTTCTCACCAGAGTAAGTAATTTTTTTTAATAATATTTGAAAATAATTAACGGACAAAATTTGGAGAAACAGAATTGCATTAATTATTATTGATGAAGTTAGGAAAACGAATCTCAGTATGAATATCATAAATGAGCAGTTTACGTTTCGTTATATTTGAATGAACACCTTCAGTAGAACAAATACAATATTTTGATGATGAACCTGCCAAGTATATTAACCGGCTTTTCGTAATGTTTCTAAATTTGTCTTTTTACGATCGACGTCTGGCGATTTTGTTAATAATTATAAATCTCCTCCTATATGCGTCCTTCGGGGGGCTAATCCTTCCGGAAAAAACCGCATCCCCGTCCAAAATCCCGTCCTGATATGTGGATACCTCCCGGCAAAGCCCTCGTCGGTCTCTTCCGTCTTATCCCTGTGAATTTACGGCGACAAATTTCCAACATATAATGCCACGGGAGAGCTGGGAACACGCCGTGTCACGCCCGGTTAGGAAAAGAGGCTGGAGGAGATCCTATCTTGACGGGGGTAAAAAGAGGAATGAAAAAATGAAATTTTATGTTGACAGCCGAAAAAGTAAATTTATTTCGTGTTGTTGAAGGTACCCCCATGCCGACATATCTTCTTATTTCAGCAGATATACTTGCGTATGTAACAGCCTCTTTTTTAGAATGAAGATTTTCATTTGTGATGAGAATTGAAATCATGTATTTAATACATATGATGAGAAATATTGAACTGGTTGCAACCTAGCTGGTTGCAACCAGTGACATAATTTTTGTCAACCCATGACTTTGGCGCGGTTTCAAAAATCACCGAACTGGATCTCCAAGTCGTAATGTAATCGATTGTCATATTTGATAATTTATACTTGATTTGTAAGTGGATGCGGTTTCTGGATGGATTGTTTTTAACAATTTCAATTCAATAATCCAAAACGTTTTCATTTTCAGTTCACTTATCCGACTGATAAATGTATGTGTTTATTATTGTCAATAAACTGTCAATTATTCTAGACATAAAACATTTAACGATAATTTACAAAGCACTGGCGCAGTCTCTGATACGATATGGTATTGTTGCGTGGGTGGTGCCTATGATACAGCAATAAAAAAGCTCGAAATTCAACAAAAATGGTTGCTGAAAATCCTTCATAAAAAAGATATCAGATATCCTACTGACTTTCTGTATATAGAGGCTGACATTCTGGATATACGACAGCTGTTTGTTCAATCGCTGCTAATCTTTACGAAAAAGAATATAGACAGTAGTTACTTTTTAGAACATAGAGTAAATACTAGATACAGCAGGAACTCTTTATCAATTCCGCAATACAGAAAATCTATATGTCTTCGTAGCTATTCCTATTTGGCACCAAGAATCTATAACGAATTGCCATTTGAATTAAAAATATGATTAACATTAAAAAATTCAAGTCTGCCATAAAGAACTGGATGAAAACAAAGGACAGATGTAGGATTCATCGACTGGTGAACATTTAAAAGCTAAAATGGTTGTAAAACAATATATGATAGTGTTACACATTTTTATAATATTGATATCCGCTTCTCCCCAATATTGTTATCAAATTTTTAGATTAATAAGTTTTTTCTTAAATTATTAAAATAGATACCTTGATATGTATGTAAGTATTAAATATAGCAGATAATAATAAATAGACATTATTCGTACTCACCACAGGCTATGGTCTTTGTGAGAAAATTATTATCTTTGTTTAGGAAACATAATTGAAAAGATTGATCTCAAAATTAGAATAGTTACTTTTGTTCTACCTGTATAATTGTATTACGAGAACCTTGAATAAAGATTATTATTATTATTATTATTATGGGTGTTTTTTTGGAGGTATAGAACTTTAACGTGCAATAAAACAACGATGGATCATTCGATTGACAAGAATTTTTTTTTATTCGGAAGATAATCTTGTGGCATTACATTTCAAATATAATTTCTAGCATATGACCGCCACGCCTGGCTCGGATGTAGTCCAATCTGGACGTCCAATTTTCGATGACTTTTTCCAACATTTGTGGTCGTCTATCGGCAACAACACGGCGAATATTGTCTTCCAAATGGTCCAGCGTTTGTGGCTTATCCGTATAGACCAATGACTTTGCATAGCCCCACAGAAAGTAGTCTGGCGGTGTTAAATCACAAGATCTTGGAGGCCAATTCATAGGTCTAAAACGTGAAATTAGGTGGTCACCAAACTTGTCTTTCAATAAATAGATTGTGGCACGAGTTGTGTGACATGTTGCGCCGTCTTGTTGAAACCACAGCTCCTGGACATCATGGTTGATCAATTCAGGAATGAAATCCTAATCATAGGATTTATAGTTAAATCCTAAACATGGGATAGGTTAGTAATCATGGCTCTATACCGATCACCATTGACTGTAACTTTCTGACTATCATCGTTTTTGAAGAAGTACGGACCAATGATTCCACCAGTCCATAATGCGCACCAAAAAGTCAGTTTTTCTGGATGTAACGGTGTTTCGACATACACTTGAGGATTATCTTCACTCCAAATGCGGCAGTTTTGTTTGTTGGCGTAGCCATTCAACGAGAAGTACGTTTCATCGCTAAATAAAATTCGCGCGATACGTATTCCGCACAGAACCATTATTTTCGAAATGAAATTGCACTATTTGCAATGGTTGTTCAGAAGTGAGCCTTTTCATGATGGATTGCCAAACCAAACTGAGAATAAATCGCTTCTCAGCTGTCAAATCGGTCGCCATCTTCAACATTAATGCTAACTTAAAGTTCGATACCTCTAAAAAAACACCCTTTATTACTATTGCGTTACATTACTAACTAAATTTATTTAAATGTTCACTAATTAATGAGGTACACAAATAACCGAAACGGCGTTTGAATTCGATTTCTTGTTCAACCCTCAGTTTTTTTATCAGCGGTGAGAATTGATTCTCATTTTGTTTTATTTTCAATTTCATTTTATATTTTTCAGTTCTGAGGATGCTAATTCTTGGTCTCTTTTCATTTCTTTTAGTTCACTGCAATTGATTTATCATTACATTTTTTTCTCAATCGTAGTTTTTTCCAGAATTCGAACTTAAATTTATAGGCAATCGAAGTCGACAAAATACTGAAGGATCCACATTGTCGAACACCTTTAATCAGTTGTTTTTCTTGATTAAATTGAATGTTGATTCCATTTCCAACTAAGTATCTTTGAAAAATTGTTAAGTGGGAATTACTAAGCATTGTGCCTGAATTTTTTTCCTCTTTTTGTGTATCTATTTTTATTGATTTTGATTTTATTACATGTATTCTAATTCATGAGAGGGTGGAATAACGCGTCCACCAACCATTTCTCTTTGTATATTCAAATGCTTCAATTCACATAATAAATTCATTTGTTATTATTATCACCTTGATTTCAAGCCTTACTCCTTTCACAATCCCTCCCAGGGGAAGTTTCACTGATACCAAATATTATTTATCAGAGGGATCAAGTTCTGTAGGAGCACTTTCTAAACTATGAAGACCGTGGCGGTGGTCTACATGACGATGATCCACAGGAGTTCGGCGTTCGTGGCGTTGATTTCCCTTATGCACAAAAACTTCATGGATGATCTTGATGTGGCATGCAGACCCGATTTCTGTTTTTCCATGTGGATAAAAGTTCGAGTCATAGTTCCCTAGTTGACAATAAAATTTTTGGAATTGAACCAGAGCACTATAAGATGGTTGGAACATTCTGGACGACGTTCAAGTGCCTGTGTTTCTGCACTTGAACTTCAAGTTCTCGATATTTAGAGATATTATCCACATTCTTCCCAACTAGGTTGTTTGTATTTTGAGTCGCCAACTACATTCAACTGTGTTGAATGTAGTTTTCCTGGCTCTTCTCTCAACCAGGACAAGGTCAGGCCTGTTGTGGTGTAGTGTTTGATCACTCAAGATAGTGCGGTTCCAGTAGGGTTTGAACAGCTTATAAAAACTCTTATTGTCCGATTTGGAGAAACATTAGAGACAATACAGCAAATAACAGGGGGATGTTAAATATGTGCACCTAGGTAATAAAAAATCATTACGCCTTAGCAAATACTGTACTAGGACTAGAATTAAAACTACATCTTCTACAGAAAGGAAAGGTGCCTTACTACAAACTTGTTCTGGAGTAATTTTTGAGGAATAACCAGTTTAGACTCAACTGGGACCGCACTATCTTGACTGATGAAACAGTTTCCCACAATAAGCCTGATATTGTGCTCATTGATTAAAGAGCCAGGGTTTCTACTTTTATGGAGGTGGTTATGCCAAATCCAAACAGCGAAGTGGAGAAGAATACCTATAAACTCTTCTGATTGTCAGAAGAGACAAAATACAACAGCAGAAATCTCAAATGCGAAACCGAGATGCAAATCGAGTCAATGCAAGAAGGAAACACCTATAAATAATTGGGAATGATTCTCATGAACTTACTTACTTGGAGATGATCTCAAAGAAGGAATCCAATAGTTTCTTGAAGGAAGAAATCTCCACTGAATTCACGAAGCTAGTGAGAGAAGTACTGAAAATGAAACTTAACAGTGTACATCTCTCAAGACAGGTAATAGTAAAGTGTGGCAGAACTGATGTTGACAATCTGCAACGAAAAATCAGAATACTGCAGATAAATTTTGATAGCCATTACCCAATAAGCGGACTCTATCAAGACATGGATTGGCAGATATCGGTTACTTGTTGGAGTAGCAAATAGCGAACCTTCGTGATTATTGCCAGAGAAAGTCTGCTAAATCACAGCTGCAAAGAGCGCCAAATTGATGACTCCATCCCTCTGAAACTAAGTGGAGGTAAGATTGCAAGTTATCATCAAGTCACTAATGGAAAGCTGCAGAGTTGGAGTGAAGAACCCTTGCATGAAAAGCACATTAATGAGACTGCAAAGAGAAATGTCGTCAAAAAAGCGTTGAATTACTGGTTGGTTTCAGGCAGATTGTTTTCCGAAACTAGAGCACTCTCCCTCTATTCAGGACCAGGTTATTTCAATCTGTAATTACCTGAAACACATCGTTAAACACCGAAGATTGAGAGACGATAGGTGCCGATTTGGAAGCCAAATATCAGAGAATATTCAGCACATAACTGGGAGATGTCAAATATTTGCAATTAGGAAAAACAAAGAGAGACATTTCGACGTAGCAAAGATTGTACATCGAGTCTAAGGATGGTTTTTAAGGCGAGAAAAATTCGAATAATTGCCGGGAAAACCTTAAAAACAGCCCATTTCTTTTTCCCATATAAACGCTTTGTTGTGTTTATTATTGTCAGGTTAACAATTTGAAGATTGCGTATAGAATTAAAAATTTAAGAATAATTTCTCAAAAACGGGATGTAAAAAAACTCAATATCTCATCACACATCTTGGTTATTTCAGAGTCATCTCGACTAATATTGAAACTTCAATTTAATATAATATTTTGGTAAGTTTGAATAGACTAGCATAGCATAGCACGTAGTATATTTGAATATAAAGAAGAATACATAGTTTTCTTCAATTTACAGTTGAAATTTCGTTTTTAAAAATGATAGCTATTAGATGTACAAACTTAAGTTGCAGAACTCGCAATGCAGCAAGTCAAAGATATAAAAGAGCAAGTCAAACTGACAAGCAACGATAAGCTCGGGTTGAAGTTGATCGATGGAATCGAAATGAAAACAATATGAAAAGGTTGGGTTTAACTCCTATCGATCTGCATTGAATTGTAACGATGAAATATATTACAGTTCACCTCAAATCGTTGCTATTGGACCAATCAACGTTGTATGTCAATGTTGCAGAGCAAAGTTTAATTTAGAATGGACTAAATTCTTAACATTTTTGACTTATATCCAGCAAATATCTCATATAATTAATGTTGATATATATGGGAAAGTACTTGCTACGAAATTAGGAACATGGCGTTCAACTATAGAACAAACAGGTTAATCACTTTCAATACACCAAACGCGTTAAAATAGGAATTTTTTGATAATTCGACTGATTTAAAATAATAGGAAGTATTACAGTACCTTCGTAAGTAAGTCCCTTGGTCCACACGGGATAAATATTAAAAACAAGATAGTGTAGCACACATAGTAGAACATGTTTTTTCGGCTTCTTGAAAAATATTCAGAGAAAAATGAATGGGCGTACAAAAATCGCCAGGTCAGCTAGTATTCTATAAATATCATATAAAGGAAAAGCGCCTCCTTACATATAGTGTCTTGATCATGGTTGGTTGACAAAAGAGCCAAGGAACTTTCATACGGGTGGCCACTCCAAATGCAAACAACCTAGCTGAAAAGAATGGCGATAAACTCTCATTATTATTATCTAAATCAATATTCCATTGAATGAAATAACAAATAATTGCTTCAACCACCAGCATTATTTATTCATCTAACTCATCAACCGTTTCAATATAAAAATGACGACTTGACAAATTTTCAACGGCATTGTTCCTCCCCAAACAATAAATGAAACATTATCCAGTCCTCAGTGAAAGTAATTACATACAGCGTGAGTGCGTGCGTTTGCGTGAAGTAGGAACGGAAAATGGAAACACCATTATACAGTGTGCCGAATGGCGGTTTATCCGTGCGTGAGAGTGAACGATGGACCTATTGTCTAACTCCGCACGGGGGTTGCAGTGTCAATCATAGAAAACACGCGGCTAGGGCCGCAGAGACAGGTTAGGTCTGACAGCAGGAGAAAAGACGGCACCCACTAAAATTGGACGATGTTTCCTGACAAGTCCAGTAGTTTTTGATGGGGTGTATCCCCGGAAAAAAGTCGCATGCAAATCGACTGAAGTTTGTTTCGTGCTGAATGAAGATAGTCAAGAATAAACAGGGGATGAGTTTGTCTTCATGGTTTATTAGATTATGCAGAGGTTTGTTTAGAAATGTGGGTTACTTTGGAAAAATAAGAGGACTAGTACAACTTGACACTATTTACATTTTAATATGTATGTTGAACCTATTTTGTTGGACTTCCATTGTCAAAAACTCACGTTGAAATTCTGAAATTGGCCTTTGATTAATGAAGAATTAAATGATAAAATTGATAGGAATCAATTGAAAAAACTTGAAAAGATTTAATTTGAATAAAACTGAGTAGTTTTTCTATTTTCACTATAATTAAATCAAAACATGACAATATCGTTTCGCCAACACAGAGGCTTCATCAGATGTTGATGATAAAATGAGCTATTACATTGTGGACTGCGTATATATATCATGAAGTGCGTAGGGTGGGAATGACCATAGAATACTGTTCTTCTTTTACAGGGTGATGACTATAGAACATATATCTTCTCAATTGTGGGGGATGACCATAGAATACTTTTCTTCGATTGCATTTTTACTGGAATGTGTTTAATAACGGAGAATTATTGATTAAAACTTGATCATTTAATAAACTGTTCGATTTCTTCTTCTTATTGATTTCCATGACCTCTAACAGGGTTAGTTTATAACCTTTTTGCTCTGTATGCAATATTTTAAAGTTGTTGTCGAATACATGGTTCTCTTCTAGAAGATGTGTTGCATACGTAGAATCGGTTTTATTTTTTGTAAAGCATCTTTGGTGTTCAGATATTCTAAGGTTGAAATTCCTGCCAGTTTAGCCAACATATACTTTGGGACAAGTACCGCAACTCAATTCATAAATACCCGATTTATCATCAGGTGAAATTTTATCTTTCGCATTTCTAATGTGTCTACCCACGGTGTTCTGGGTTTTGAAAGCAATCGTTAAATTTCTATCAGATAAAAGCTTCAAGATTTTGGATACAGTGTTGCCTAAATACGTTAATGTTCTGAACTTTTTTTGGTGATCTGTTACTTTAGGAAATACTTGGGAATTGGCCTTATTATTTAACTTTTTTCGTGAAATTTTATCAACGAAACAATGATGATATCCATTATTTTGTGCGATCTGCTTAATGATCGATTATCTCCCAATCGATTAATGATTTAAAAAGATTTATTGAATGGAAAAGCACTTGGCTTGGTTTTACGAATTTTTCATTTGATTTTTCCTTTACAATTGTTTCGGGGTGTTACCCCATTTTCAAAAGCTACCGTCTGAAGAAACAGTCTAGCTTTTGAAAATGGGGTAACTTCTCAAAACAATTGTGAAGCAATAATTTCGAAACATTTTTGTGAAACCAAGGTAAGTGTTATTTATTCAATATAATCGACAATATTTCAATAAACAGATCAACTAACAATTTTTCAAATTTGTTGAAAAATAATGATAATTAGTCTCATGAGAGTCGAAACCACAATAGGAGTCAAAATAGAATAAAATATTTTAAAACGAATAAATTGTTCGATGTCTGGACAACTTTCCTTTTGTCCATTAGCGGTAAGAAATTTTTAATTTTTTCTTATATTCACTTTTATTTTTTTTTTGCATTTTATGTTAATTTATTTTATCTTCTATTTTCATTCTATATTTCTAGTTCAGCTCTCAGGATACTAATATTTAATTTTTTCACAGTTTTTCTCTAATCACTCGATTTATTTCATCATTTAATTCTTCATTTAATCACAGAACTACGATTCAGAATTTGAACTCAAATTTATAGCAAATGGAAGTTCGACAAAATATTTAAAAATCTACATTACCATCACATTTGAAGACGTTTAAACAATATTTTAGAAAAGTTAATTTTCCATTTTCCATAGAATGTTCCATAGAAATGCGGACAGTTTTGACATGCAAATTTGTAGGCTTTTTAAATATAAGAATTATATATTTTATACAGGATTCAAAGCATACAATAAATTGCCCAGTTCTATGAACACTGTTTGTAGCCTCCAATTATTTGAGCTTAAATTAACTGAGTTTAGTTTAGGCAATAATAAACGAAAATAATGAATGTTGAAAGTAAATGTTGAGATTTTATATAATATATATTTTATATTTATAATAAATAAAAAATATAAGTTCAAGAGTTTGAATATATATATATATATATATATATATATATATATATATATAAAAAAAATGAGGGAAAAAACATATTATTTTAACATATTTTATTCAATACATTTTTGACATAATTTCTTTCAACAAATTTGTAGAAAGTGATGCTGGATAAATATTGTTATCATTAATCTTAATGATTTTCTCCATTCTTTTGAGCAAGTTTCAAACAAATTATTAATAAATATACGAATAAAAAAATTCAAAAGTTTCACTTCCTTTTTTAATTCATTCAGACATTTAATAACAGCATAATAGCACCACAAAGGCGAAGAATCATCGACCAAATCTTCCAACCCGGAGGGTTTATGGAAGTCTAAAACAGGTGACTTTCTTTACAGGAGTGTTCTTTTTTAATTGTTTTTTCCATCTCTAGATTCGTAGACCTTGAACTTGGCGTCGTATTGAACAGAGCTAACAAGCTCGAAAGAGGTGTCAAAGGCTAATTTCCATTGCGAACTATACCGATAATTCTGCCTCTGTCTGAACTTTGTGCCGTGTTAAACTTCTTCCGTTCATTATCATATTTTTAAATTCTTTTCAAGATATAACTTGTTTCATCGAAAGATATATAAAATATTTTCTTCCTTATTCTTGAATTCTTACCCAATCTAAGAAACGATAGTGCCATTATCCACCAAGACGTGTCTACGTTTCCACATGTGAAAATTGGCAATACTGCCTCTCCCACTGCGTCCCATGTCAATCATCTGGAACACGCTCCGCATCCGCGTGCTAATACTTGCCACGCACCGTGTAATTGGCCCCGGAAATACAACTCTTGCATCTTGGGGGCACGAAAAATAGCTTAGCGTTTCATGCGGAATCCAAAAGTCATAATTAGCCCGCCTTGAGAACCCCATGCCAGCGGTCCCCGGGGATTGGCGCGAACTCCGCTAATTGCTATTATAAGCAATCACTGAGAGAAGAATGGGGGACATGGTTTTCCTATTTGACGACGGGGATATTGAATGTTTGGCACATAGCAGTATGGTTGTTATTTTTCACTTTCACCCTGATATTGGGATGTGAGAAAGAAAAGACTTGTACTCTCTGGAGAGGACTGATGATTCATTGATGGAGAATTCGAAACTATCATCGAAGGGCGTATTGCATATCTAATGTATTAATGTAGTAATGATGAAATTGTTTTGTTCTTGAGCTAGGAAATGTATATCTAGTGTTTCTATTTTTATGAGACATTGAATATTGAGTGAATTTTGTTGATCGTCTCCTTTTATTTTTCTATTTGGGATTATTGTCAAATAAGGACTTCTCAGTATGCCCAATAAAATATGGAAGTAATAATAGGTTTTTTTGAGGAAACATTACGAGAAATTGCTAAATTCGAAATATGTGACAGATTGTCATGTTTTCCCTCTTAATATTGTAGTGTCGTATTTTAGTTACCCAATTTAAAACTTCTGCTAAAATAAAGATGAACACTGATATTTTTGACAATGATAAACTGCGAAATGGAAAAATTTATTTTTTGGTGATGTTTCGAGAAGTTTAGCTTTAGAACTATCTAATTTATATTGAGGGGTGATACTAAAAGTGATAAAGAACAAAAATCGAAATATTTTCATTTAGTTTTTTTATATATATAAGAAGAAATTACTGGCTCTGCATTCACAATCTTCAAGTGAATTGTTTCATTCGACATGAAAACCTTCGAAACACTAGAGATAAAGAAGTTTTTCTGAAAATCATTTCATTTAATTCTTTACATGCATAATTATCCAAATTGATTGTTGTTATTCGTTTTTTTTTTTTATAATTTTTCTCAGTATTATTGAATCATTTATATATAATGGAGCTATATTTTTCAGATTGGAATCATCTTCAATTTATAGTACGACTTGATTGAATGTTCGCTGAGCTCTTGGTGAAACATTGTTTAATATATTAAATAAAAAGATTTGGCTTGGTTCCACAAAATTTATGATAAATACTCGACAACATTTTCAAAAGTTAAAAGTGGTTATAACAGTTAACTGGTTAAACAGTAACTGGTTGAAATAGTTTCGACTTTTGAAATGGGGTAACACCCCGAAACAATTGTCAAGTATTTATTATAAATTCTGTGAAACCAAGCGAAAAGTTTTTATTTAATAAATATTAGTAGAACATTAAATATAACTTAGTAGACGAGAAACGAATTTTCAGTAGTCATCTAGTTTCAATTCAATATGTTCATAATAACAACCAAAAAATCTCACTACCTTTCATGAGAAAGCTCTCCAATAAAAAATGAAAAATATTTTAAAAGGCGCCAACCTCGGAAAACTCCACAAATTGTAAACATCAAGTGAAACAAATATTAAGCAAATTCAAAACGACAAATGCCGCCAAAAACAGTCGAAAATAATATATCTGTTCCTTGTGAAGATTTAGAAATGAGTACTTAGGACAAACGCCACATAGGTCACAAAGACCGAATCAATTCCAACGAATATACGAAGTCAGCAACAACGGCGTCGACTAAACTCAAAATGGCAGAAAAACGCAATTTTAATTACGAAGAAATAAAAATTCTGAGAACACAAAAAACAAGAAAGAGAGAAATACTAGAAAATAGAGCAATAATTTCAACCTATAAATTCACTACCATGTTTTGAAAAAATTTGAGAAATAATAGTAAAAAACCAGGCACTAAAGGTATCAGGAGTTTCATTGATCATGTTGAGTTCGTAACATTTAAAATCTCTAAAAACAATCAATTCTCCGAAAGGAATAGGAAAAAATCTGCCGAAATAGGAAAATATCAGTCGATATACATATATGTGAAATTATTGCTGTTCAAATGAATAATAATGCCACATTTTGAATATTGCTGAAGTTCGTTATTTTTTTTGACTAAAGAAAAATTTCAACAATTACAAAAGCTACAGAATAGAGCCATGCGAACAATTTTAAAGTGCAATAGGTACACCCCTGTGAAAATTATGCTGAACTCTTTAAAACTAATGTCTGTTAAACAAAGAATACTCCTCGCTTCATATATATTCATATTTGAAATAAAAAATCAGTTGCTTCCATGTAATGTAATAAAAAATGTAACATATGTCAGTGATTTGCATGGGCATTATACTAGAAATACTGTTTTTTTTATCCAAAGTTGTAAGCTTGCTAAAATATCATATACTACGACAGCTTTGAGGATTTCAATAATTTACCAAATATATTGAATACTATTACTAGTATTAATATATTTAAGCGTGATCTAAAAAAGTAAATTTTAAATAATGAGATATGTATGTACTACAAAATTGATAGTTTCTAAATATGTAAATTTTTGTATAGCTTCAACTGAACAAATATTATTATTATTATTATAGAAATGTTCTATAAAAGGGCAAATTCGGAGAACACAGTTAATGATAGGCAAAATGGAAAACGAATTAGTCATTACCGAAAAATAATTAAAAATGAAAGGCATAAAAGAAGAGAACGAGAACAAAGCCAATCGCAAATTTGACACATAAAATTATAAATTGATAGAGAGATCATCATCTTGTGTCGACATCGCAATTTTAATTTGGATATTTTAGTTTATTTTTGTTAGACTAAAGTAAAACCTCCAAACGTGTTATATTGACATTATTGACGATATTTATGATTCTGCTGCAGATCAGTATTAGTTAGGAAGATAGTACTGCCACTGTCACCTTAACCACAGGCCATGAAGAGCATAGTCCCTCGGTGTTGCCAAATTGTGTTGAGTGCTATACTCTCCTAGTCGGTTGTTCCCAAACTTTCAAGCATTATTTCAGTTCTTATTGAATATTGCGAGCAAACAAGAAATAATTTCAGTTTTTACAACATATAGAATATTATATTGGGTATTGTGAGCACATATTTCTGTAACAGAAAAATGTTAAACTTTCATTATTGCAAGAAAACAACGATTTTTTTGTGTGAAGCTCCACTGCGTAAAAAATACTTCTATTAGTCAATGGGATTTATTTACATGAAAAGTTGCCTAACCAAATTTATTGAATTATTTGAGAAAATAGGAACCTTGAAAGAAACGCTGTAGGAATTACTCAAATTGAATTATTTACCTGAGTATAAATAAATATTATATTTCTGATTAGCTCAACGAACAAACTACTTTATGAAAGTATTGAGCTTTCTTCGTTTATTTTTTGATTCAGTTTTCTCGTGTCCGGCTTCATTATTTTTTTCGTGTAGTCATTCAATAAAATATTCGAAAAAATGGAACACAGCATGTTCAGAATATTTTTATTGTCTTCACTACATAAACAGCAACAATAAAAATCTTTCAAGGGCTCTTGAAATAGTGAGATTACACAAAATTGCTTTCTAGTGTATATTATTCAAAAAGGCCCTTTTGAGAGAAATGTCATTAATAACTTTCTCAAATAAGG
This sequence comes from Henosepilachna vigintioctopunctata, assembly GCA_030704895.1. NCBI lineage: Eukaryota > Metazoa > Arthropoda > Insecta > Coleoptera > Coccinellidae > Henosepilachna > Henosepilachna vigintioctopunctata. The sequence goes on along the minus strand of JARQZJ010000031.1, from coordinate 101,312 downwards.
CACACAGGTGAAATAAGACATTTTTAATTAAATTTGTAGGTATATTCAGTCCTCCCCGATGCAAATAATTGAAATATTATAAATAAAATCATAGCTTACAAATATTGTTTTGAGGAGAGTTTGGATTTTGAAAGAATGTGTTAGTGTTAGTTAGATTTGTGAATAGCGATCTGTTTATTGGATGGTTAACGGTTATAAATAGGTTAGATAATATAAAAATTAGAAACTCACCAATCCCAAGCTTGAAGCTTACTGAATCATCTACGAAATACCTATCTTCTACACTATATTTTACAAAAAAATTATTTGTATGTAATCCGTACTCAAACTACAACACAAATTCGGTTATATTGAATCGAACGCAAAACACTTCGTTTTTATAATTTTATGTTATGTTATCCATAAACTATCAACACTACAGAAAATTGATGAATAGAAGATTAGAACTGAAATCGTAAAATATTCAACTTCAAACTACGAAAGTCTTAAACAACACCAAATTGATTTCGTTTCACTGAAATTTGTAAACAAACTGAACACTTTGTTTTTTATAGTTTGATGTTGAGATTTCAACAAATTTTCAACATCAAAACCTGTATTATACTGTACACAATTGAAAAATATAGAATTCATACCAGAATCTCAAATTATTTAACTTCAAACTGCGAAAGTTTTGGGAAGCGTCCTATTTACATTAGTATACCAGCTCAACTAATGGCGGGATTTTTAGACCACTTCGATTCTATGACAGATATTCATTTCATGGCCTGTATTAAAGGTAGCCATGGTACTGCTCCCGGAACATAGAAGACAGCTTGTATTTATTGAGGTATTTTACCAAAACTAGTATAATTATATATCAGATTGAAGAATTATTGAATACAGTTCACTAAATTCTTCAAAACTTTTCTACAATAATTGATATATGTTGCACGGTGTTAGCGTTTACTTGATATAAATCCATTATAATTAAATACAAAATATAAAATACAAACACTTGAACTTTTGATTCACCCCTTTCGTTATACGTTTCTTTGTTAAAAACGACTTCTTCAGATGCTAATAGAATACTGACGGGTCATGCTATGTACTGGTATTCAATAAAATTGTAAATCAAAAGTTCAAGTGTTGAAATTTTATCTTATATTTAATTTAATTGATATATGTTCCGAGGTACTGGCCCATTATCAAGATTGTAACGTAACATTGTCAAATTATACAAGATAATCGTTTTCAAAAATGAAGCAAAGATTGAACTCAATAAAACATCGATCCCTATAAAATTGGAAATTCCTAAACGACCGAATTATTCATATGAACATTCGAGAACACATTTCGTGCTCTCGAATGATGATTCCTATGATCCATCCTGCCGGCAAGAGCAGTCTCAACACCCTCCAGCGTGAAAATTCATCTCGCGTTATAACTTCTCCAGAATTTGTCAAGTGAAACAAAATTATGACTTCGATCCGGCCAGCTCCGAAATTTGAATATACCCATTCGACCCATAGTGCATGAATGTTTTGAAGTCGAATCTTGAGGGGCGGACGCCAGTATGCATACATTACGTCCTTTTTATAAGGAGAACATCCCCGTTTGATATACTCAAGGACGTGCTAGAAGTTTGCATGCATTATCACATTTATTTGATTTATTATGTTTTCAGGAGTCACATCTCCCATGGGCCAGATTTTCGGAAACGAGTTTTTGCCAGAGGTGATGGAAAATAAATTGAAATTCTTCCACCTTGTTACTTTTTTGATTTCGTGATATGTTTCTCGCGAAATGGCTTTACGGCTGTATTAAAATTTATCTCTATACTTCTGACACGGCCAAATAACTGAGATTATTACAATTTTGTGAATAACGGCCGCGTTTGCGTTCTATTCTTTTTCAGTTCGTGCTTCATTTCTTTGGGAGATGTAACAAACTGAGCGAATGTTTTTGAGAAGTGATTTATGATTTAGAACAAACTGAATAATGGAAAAATCGAATGATATATCGATAAAAATGACCGTTTTTGAAAAGTAACTTTTGAAAAGAGCTTTTCAGTTGCTGAAACAAAGTTTCAGATAATTTTCTACAATTTCATCAATTTCTTCATCAATTTTTCAGATTTTGAAGTGAATGAAATGGAATCAATTGATCGATAATTCAACTGTTCGATTTAATAATAATAATGAAACATAATTTAAATAAAACTAGGTAGTTTTCTGATTTTCACTATATTTAATGCAAAACAGACAATATTGTTTCGCCAACACAGTGGCTTCATCAGATGTCAATGTTAAACTGATCTCTGTTCTGAATTAATTATAGTGAAAATCAGAAAACTACTTAGTTATATTTAAATTATGTATTTAGATTTTCATCAAGTATCGGCCCAATCAATTAATGATATTAATGAAATAATCGGTAAAAAGCTAGCAATATAAAATATTATGAAATCGAAGAAACCTTCGCCCTTCTCAGTCTAATACATTTTCGTAATAATTACAGATACCCACATGAATATAAACATCAACTCAACATGATGTTTGATGTTTGGCTTTATATATAATAATAATATGCCTTTATTCAAATCATATTTTCATACAATTTATGGAATGGGGCATCAGCTAGAGTAGCATCAGCTACTCTTACAACTAAACCCTTACAAATTGAAGCATCCAATACAAAATTATACATGGAATTTCGAAAAAAATGAAGTGGCAAAAAACGAAAACTGAAAAGAACAATATATTACATCAGGGCAATTAAAAATCAAAACTTGAACTTATGATTTACACTTTATTCACTACATAGCATGACGCGTTTCGTCGTTACAAACGACTTCTTCAGATGCTTACAGAATAATAAACATTTTGAAAAACACAGATATAAATATCAGGAAATTGAGATTGTATGATCTTTCTGTTTTACCTAAATATTCCATTCTGACATCTAATTTGTATTACCTGAGAAGGTTTAACAAGGGTGAATTGTTCAACTCTATCTGTTCATTGAGCAAATTTCTAGAATTTTCAAGCCGATTCATTTCCACTATTTCCCAATAATCTAATTGACTACTTTTCTGTATATTATGTAAAACTTTGAAATTCGTATCAAAAGTATGGTTTTCTTTTAATAAATGGTTAGCATAAGTCGAATTACTTTTATTATGCGCGAAGCTATATTTATGTTCGTGTATTCTAGTACCGAAATTTCTACTAGTTTTACCTATATATATATATATATATATATATATATATATATATATATATATATATATATATATATATATATATATATATATATATATATATATATATATATATATATATATATATATATATATATATATATATATATATATATATATATATATATATATATATATATATATATATATATATACGGGACATGTTCCACAATTCAATTGGTAAACACCTGATTTGTCTTGTCTTTTAATTTTGTTTTTATTGTTCTTAATGTGTCTCAATAAATTATTGTTCGTTTTAAATTGAATATTAAATTATGTCTTTTTGACTGACGGTTCCAAAGTATGTTAAACTGTTATATTTACGATTTATATCCGACTGATAAGGAAATACTAATCGTAGAGCTTTCCGATAGAGTTTTTTGTGAAAACTTCTTCAGTCAAAAAGTAAAAACCTTTCTAAAACGAAAGCTAACAATGAAATTGAAACATTGATAAACATAATTGAAACATAATACGTTGATTTTGTTTTGTTGTCATTATTACTTTTTTCGTCCTCAGTTTCTCAATTCAAACTTCCTTTTTTCCCACCAGGTAACTTTAGCAGATATAAATGTTTAAATATATAAAAAGTCGAAATAATAAAAGTATAAAAAATAAAAAATATAATAAATGAATAATAGTGTTTCGTCTGGCCTTTGCAAATGGGGTAACAATTCTGAAGCAATAATTCAATAAAACTTTGTGAAACTAACGAAATATTTAAAAATTTAAAAAACATATAACAATGTTTCACCAAGAGGTCAGTGAACATTCAATCAAATTTATAAACATAACCGAATTGCTTTCATAATGAAATTGTTACGAGTATTAGAATTGTTTGGTATTTCTTCATACTGTCAGAAAAACCACGCAAAAGAATTATAAATTACACAAGACTAATGAGAAACTGTGGTTCCCACATAATTACAGGTTTTTGGGCCGAAACTGTAACTTATCCCATAGCACTTTTGATGAGTGCCCGGCCAAAATTTGTCTTATTGTTAGAAAACACAATAGAGAGCTTTTTTACCACCCCACGCCCCTTGTGAATTTTTCCAACCCTCCTTTGCTCTTTTCGGGAACGGGATATTCGAATCGCCAATTATTAACGGGGGAGAAAGGACGGTATGTCGAAAGCAGGGTCGGCTCAACCTGTTATTAAATTCCAACAAATTGATATTTGTGAGTCCATCGATGTTGTCAATTCCAAATGTGAGAATCACTTCTTCTGATTAACCATAATATGCTAGTTTTAATATTAATGGATATTAATATTAAAACTTGAGCAATTTCATATTAAAAATGTAAAGGTTTTCGTTTCCTTCTTTACCGTACGTATTATGAAGAATAATTTCTCATTCTTCTTCATAATGTCTCCTTCATTTTACACAACACTACATATATATATATATATATATATATATATATATATATATATATATATATATATATATATATATATATATATATATATATATATATATATGCTATCAAAGTACACTATAACTTTCTTTCGATAATTTTTGACGAATTATTCTAAAGAATATTATACTGGTGCTGGCTATGTGAAACATGAACACTGCGATGTCTCCATTGTCCTTCTAGGAATCAATGTTAGGGAACATTAGATTCTTCATTATCCTTTTAGAGATAAATGTTAAAGAATATTGAAATCGGTGCCTACATTTATTGAAACGCTGAGACAGGCACTGTTTCTTACTACAGAGTACTCATCAGTCACAACACTTTCAACGGATGAAAGGCATCAACTTCAATCCTCACATACCCTCTCATTTATTGTAAGACAGAAATATAGAGTAAGTCGTATGCATATATAATGCATAGATTAATGTACATCTCAAATCTTAGAATCTACGAATACATCTCCATTGAAAGTTTCACACGTCCTTATCAATTAAGATACTATATTTTACCAGTCTAGTTTTTTGGGACAATTTCATCGAATTATCGAATTTGTTGAAGTAATGCGCCATCTAGGTAGCGTTTTTAGAATGGCTGGTTCTCATTTCTCAAAACATGTCAGAAAGTCATTACAAGAAAAGGAATTCTATAGTTCTCGTGCTATATTATCGAACTGTGCTATATTGTCGCACTTGTAGATATTCGCTATCGAAGTACATTATAACTTTCTTTCGATAATTTTTGACAAATTATTTAAAAGAACATTATAGCAGAGCTATCTGAAACATGAAGAATGCGGCGTCTCCATTGTCCTTCTGGGGATCAATGTTACAGAATATTGGAACCTCCATTATCCTTCTAAGGATAAATGCCACGTTCAACGAATGAATGAGCAACGTTCTCATGTTTCACATAGCCAGGCTCTGCTATAATGTTTTTTTGAATAAGGACGTTTACACAAATTCGTGTTTCGTGTTGATTTTATTAAGGCTTGTGTTATTGTAATCTCAATAATTACATTCCAAGAATTTTTCATTTTGAATTCAATAAAATCAATATCAAAACCTGTATTTATCACTTATTATCATTGTTTCTATCTTATGTATCATATTTTCAGAGATTTTTTGCAAATTTATGCAAACTTTATGGCTCACCATTCATCAAAAACATCTATTTTCATCTATTAATCCATTGTCAGCAAGTCATCACAGTTTTTATGTAAGGTATTCCCAATTTTTTCATCAAGATATTATAACTTATTCACATTGGAATTATTTTCACAATCGAATAATCGAAGGTAGGTATATTTATACTTTTTCATATTGGAATTGATTTACAGAACTGACAAATTGAGGTTTCAATTCAATTCCTCCTAATTCCCCAATTTTCCTAGAAAATGTCATGATATTCTCAACAGTTTATGCTGTTAAACTATATAATTTCACGAATTCAAAATTTTACAAAAATCAAACATTTTACAGAAATTAAATTGTTAACGAAAGCACTGTTTTCTTGCATGCTTAGGTGTATGGCTGCACAAGTCATGGTAATATTAATAATAATAACAATAAGTTATTCATTCTAAACATGTATTATACCCAATTACAGAATATAATAACAAAATGTTGAATAATAACGAAATAACAAAAGAAATAAAATGAAAGAAATTTAACAAAGAATTCAAACTAATCTGAAAGAACTAAAAAAGTAACTAATAACTAAATGATAATATAAAATAGAATATTACAAAGAACTCATTAGTATTCAATTTATTTTCGTAAATTTTTCTTGTTCACAAAACTTCTAATGATAACTTCTATGGAATCAAATTGAATGTCACATTTATTAGCAACTGTATTTATTGTAGACTGGATAAACCAAATAGAGGATTGTATTAGCGAGTTGGTCCTCGGAGTCTCTTGAGAGGAGGACAATGAATACTGTTGTCCAATAATTTGTAAAAAAATTTGAGTGATAAAGTTTCTCTCCTGCTCTGTAATGAGATTAAACTAAATTGACTCAATAATTCGTTATGATTGACTCCTCTCTGTGGATAAACTTTATCCTTCCTCCAAACTGAGAATTTCAAGAAACTTCTCTGAAAAGCCTCAAAATGGCTCTGATGGCAAGTATAAATAGGACGCCAGATCATGCTGCCATACTCCAACTTGCTACGGATTAAGGCATTAAATAATCTTAAAAATATTAAGGAATTATTGAAATATTTGCCATTGCGTATGACGAATTCATATATTTTCGAGGCAGATGAAATAAGTTGGGTGATGTGTGGGACAAAGAAAAGCTTCTGATCGAAGACTACACGAAATTCTCTCACCTCATCAGAACGAGAAAGAACCTGACCAGCAACGTTGTAATTCCGATCAGTTCGGTCTCTTTTCCTTATGAGAGAGACAACATTACACTTTGACACATTCAAACTCAAATTGTCCTCACACCAACAAGCAACATGGTCCAGCGCGAGCTGAAGTTGAACATAGTTGTCCTGTGATCTAATTTCATGATATAGTTTCAAATCGTCTGCGAATGTTAAATGTGGAGAGTGAATATTATCCATCAGATCATTTACGAACAGAATAAATAACAGTGATCCAAGATTAGACTCTTGAGGTATTCCAGAGGTAGCTATGAACTCAGACGACTGTATACCCTCCAGCTGTACGAATTGATGTCGGTCAATTAGATACGTTGAGGGTATGAAACATTTTTTCTGGAGTCGCAAGTATTTATAATCATGCTATTAATTTCATGTTTTCAGAAAAGCTGATTGCATATAGAGATTTGTTTTGTCTTTATTCAACATTAAATTTTCAGGTCATAATCAAGGGTTCATTAAGAACAATCGGAATGTATTTTACCAACGGCTTTCTACGGTTCGCATTTTTTCTTAATTAAACAGGATATTTATTATAGAACATTGGCATCAGTTTATTGCAGTATGTACACAACGCAACTTTTTATAGATTCCCATTAAAACGACAGTTGCTACTGACGTTTTTCCAACAAATGAATTCCACAGAGTACTAGATTTTCAGTTAATTAGCTTTGAGCTATAAATCTTCCATTTCTACATTCGTTTTATCCAAAATCCGTCACTGGTCGACGTTATAGTTGTTTTTTCGGCAAAGTCGATTTGAATCGGCAATTATTAACGTAGAAAGGAACGAAAGCGTAGCATGTTGTTACTATATTCATTACACGTTGCCAAGGGAGGTAACCGATTCCCTGCGATGCAGCCCAGCATCGTCGCTCATTTCGAAAGGGTGCCCGATTTCAATGGGCTAATTGACAAACAACACCAGGGCCCTCCATTCTCTTATGATAATGCATCAGAGGACATGAATACATTCATACGCTTTTCACGGATTTTGGTTCCGAATAAAAGGATCGAGGTGTTTCGGAAGAAGGGTTTCGATAACATGTAAATTTCGTATACAAATACGGTTTTGGGTGTGCTCTTTGGAAAACACGCAGGTCAGACGATAATAATTCAATTTGTTTCACGTTGGAGCACCTACCTTCTTCGTGGTTTATAGTATTAATTCCATTAGGTTTACATTTTCATCTATATTTTCAATGATTCATATAGTTATACTGAAACAAGTCAAAGGTTTTCACAAATGTGTTGAAAAGGCGATGCAGATCTATCGTTATTTGAAAGACGATTAGCTAACTCATACCTAAAGACCCTCAGAATTATATTTGTTTTCTAGTGCAGTATTAACAATGGCGAATATACATAATATTGTTGATAGAATGTCCGCTGATGTCTCGTTTAATATATTAAATAAAAACAATTGGCTTGGTTTCGCAAAATTTAATTTTCAACTTCATGAATATTCCACAGAAAACCAAATATTCATTTCTCATCTTCATATTTAAATTAGAGCGTTATTCAGTTAATTAATGTTTGATATACTTAATTGAAATATGATTCTCCAAATTCTGTTCACTCTTTTATGAAGAAACTCAATTTAAACGAGAGTGTGATATGGTAAATTGTATCAAACTCTTGATAATGTCTTGAAAGTCCGAGGCATACCTATATTGAGTGTATTGGAGAGTGTTTTGGAATATGGGATACACTTTTATCGTATTTGTATTGATTAACGGTAAAAAAAAATGAGCCGAAGAAAAGCAATTATTATGTAATGTCAAATGTTAAATATTTTCAAAGGATGTACTGCACCAGTTTAACCAGTATAACGTTTGAAAATGGAATGAAAAGTCTTCAATCAGAAGCTTTCTTTTTTTCCACACATCACCCAAATTATTTAATCTGTCTCGAAAATATATGTATTTGTTATACGCAATGGCAAATATTCTAATAATTTCTCAACATTCATAGGACTATTTAATACCCTAATCCGTAGCAAGTTGGAGTATGGCAGCATTTTCTGGCATCCTACTTATACTTGCCATCAACGCCATCTTGAGGCTATTCAGAGAAAGTTCTTGAAATTCTTAGTTCGGCAGGAGGATGAAGTTTATCCATAGAGAGGAATCAATCATAACGAATTATTTAGTCCATTCAGTTTAATCTCATTGCAGAGCAGAAGAGAAACTTTATAACTCAAATTTTTGTACAAATTACTGCACAATAGTATTCATTGTCCTCCTCTCTTTGTCCGCTTTGTAATTTTGTGTTCCTTGACAAAATTCTCGTAATACAAAATCATTCCACCTAGAGACTCCGAGGAGCAACTCCCAAATACAATCCCCCATTTGTTTTATGGGGTCTACATTCAACAGAGTTGCCAATAATTGTGACATTCACTTTGACTCCATAGGAGTTACTATTAGGAGTTATGTGAACAAAGGGAATCGACAAAAATGAATTGATTTAGATTGAGTTATTTGTAATATTTCATCAAATGTTATTATTTAGTTATAAGTTACTATTTCAGTTTTTTTTAGATAAGATTGAGTTATGTCTCTTTCATTTTAATTATTCAAATATTTATCAAATTGAATTAAACTATTGGCTTAAGAATGAACGATGAATCAACTCTGTGATATTCCATATTTAAATGAGAGGTAATAATAAATACTAAACATCTTAAATATAATCGTGAAACATTAAGCCAAGAGTTTTATTTAATTCAATATTAAATTATGTTTCACCAAGAGTTCAATCTCAGTTATTTAGTTATTATTCAACAATATGTTATTATTTTCTGTAATTGGGTATTATACCTGTTGAGAATAAAGAATTTAATTTTCATTCATTTATTCAACAACCAAATACTATTTTTTAGTTCTTTCCATACATTGATTTGAAATCAATTTCGAAAGTATTTATATAATATTTTAATGAAGTAGTGAAGAAGTTAAAATATCATGTAACAGACATTTCCTGCATTTATTATTGTTGTAAAGAATGTCTCTAACAACAGCGAAATGAATCAGACTTTCAGATTTAATTATCACCTTCGCTTCCGCCTGATCAATCAGCAGATTTCAATAAATAATATATATTATAACAAACAATAAACTATATTTTCCGAAGACGTTCTAAACGGAAACACTTCACGTCAAGCTTTAGTCGTAAAATGCAATTGTAATGCTTCCAGAGAAATTATAAACCCTGACTCTACAAATCTCATTCTACTAACCACGGCAGGTGTTTAATACTTCCTTCGAAGGTCTGAATGCTGAACAGTTGATCCGAAGTCGATCATAATTGAACCCGTTTTTCATTTCCTCATAACAACAACACAACAAGAAAAAAATCATCACTGAAATCTTTCTTTTTTTACCCTTTCCAGAAGATAAGCGTTCGAACATCTCGTGTATAATTTAAACTATTGATTACACTTATTAAGAAAATTAATAAGTAGAAGACTGTTGCTGAGGAACTTTCATATACCCACAATTAAAATGTCGGATAAACGTAATCTTACATTCGGCGTGTATCATACCTGTGGCTAGGAATGTTCTTCGGATGGTAAGATGGCTGGTTTAATAAATGATTTCGACTTGATCTGGTCACTCCTCAAAACCGTCCTAAGTATATGGTGTTGGAATTATATTTTGCCACATTTGCTTCTCGAGCCTTTTTTACAGTCAGTTGGTTCGTTTTTACGATAATTAATGTAGAGAAGAAGAACCGTCATTGGACATATATGTATAATTGGATTTTTTGCCTAGAAAACTAAACATGGAGTTATTTGATGAAATAATGATTCTGACAATATTGTTCGTTTTAATTGAATGTTAATCACTGACAAGTAGCAAGAGGTAGGTGTGTTGATTAAATCGAATATATATCACAGTCGTAATGATAAAAGACAAGAGTTTGTTATTAACAATTTCTTCTTGTATTAAGATTACAACATTCAGACGCGTTTTTCGAATAGGCAAATGCCTATGAAAATACTTCTTTCTACATGAATACAATTTGGCAATTGTTTTGGCCATTACGATGGTGTCTTCGACCTTGAAATTTACGTCACAATTGATGAGTAAAATAGTGTGAATCTGAAAAACCTTGATTTCGATGTTCTTCTATTGTTGTACTGGATTAATATCGAGTACCTGCTATAACATCCGAATGTATAACATCCATACATACATATATATATATATATATATATATATATATATATATATATATATATATATATACATACATTGGAGAAATAGAAAAATTCTCATAAAGATTTACGGGCCAATCAATAGAAACGGCATTTGGATGAAAAGACCTCAGAATGAACTGTATCAAAAAAAAAATACGATAACGGAAGAAATCAAAAAACGACGAGCAAAGTTCTATGCACATGTCTACAGAATGTAACAGTCCAGAATACCGAAGAAACTACTCGATATAATTATGAATAGTAAATGTGGAACAGAGTGGCTAAAAGAGGTTCAAAAGGATCTACAACAGATCAATATAAAAATCTCGAAGATCGCACTGAATGTCGCTATCAAATCGCACATGTAAAGCTTGAGCAAAAATCAAGTCGTCAACCTGGAGTAAAGTGGACAGATGAACGGAAGAAAGAGCATTCTGAGAGGATGAAGCGTTTTTGGGAGGCAAAAAAGATGAAGCAAAATTCCTAGTGATTGCGAATTCAAGTTCAGTCGCTCTCCTCATGGGGAACAATCGTAATAATAATAATAATATAACATACATATTTTCCGAAAGGGCTGATAAAGAATTACAGAAAAAACTAAAATCAATGTTTGATAGGCCTTTCATATCGAAATAATAATTTATGAGAAACTATCTAATTTTGTATCCAATTTCCGAAAAGAGCTTGAGAAATATTTATCAACATATAATAATAATATATTTATTTAGCAGAATTGCTACATCATATTACAAAATATAGTAATAACAATTTATATATAAATAAATAAATATATATATATATATATATATATATATATATATATATATATATATAAATTACTTTTATTATTAGAATTACCAAGCTCTAAAGGGCCTACAAAGTAACATGGGCTCACTGTAACTAGAAAAACAAGAACGAAAAATTCTCAGAAAGATTTACGGGCCAATCAATAGAAACGGTATTTGGATGAAAAGACCTCAGAATGAACTGCATCAAAAGACAAATACGATAACGGAAGAAATCAGAAAACGACGAGCAAAGTTCTATGCACATGTTTACAGAATGAAACAGTCCAGAATACCGAAGAAACTACTCGATATAATTATGAATAGTAAATGCGGAACAGAGTGGCTAAAAGAGGTCCAAAAGGATCTACAACAGATCAATATAAAAAATCTCGAAGATCGCACAGAATGTCGCTATCAAATCGCACATGTGAAGTTTGAGCAAATATCAAATCGTCAACCTGGAGTAAAGTGGACAGATGAACGGAAGAAAGAGCATTCTGAGAGGATGAAGCGTTTTTGGGAGGCAAAAAAGATGAAGAAAAATTCCTAATGATTGCGAATTCAAGTTCAGTCGCTTTCCTCATGGGGAACAATCGTAATAATAATAATAATAATAATATATATATATATATATATATATATATATATATATATATATATATATATATATATATATATATATATATATATATATATATATATATATATATATATATATATATATATATATATATATATATATATATATATATATATATATATATATATATATTTGTTTTTTTTTTCAGAGTTTAATTGGGATTGCAGTCTAGGACAGGAAAATCAGTTACCTCTTTAGTATTTTCCAAGCTTTCGAAAATGTTTATTTTCTTCTTCAGGGCTAAAATAGTACAAAAATTAACAGTTTATATAGCAAGGCACTATAAAAAGTTTTTTCTCACAATTACTGTGAAGTTAGTCCGAAAGTAGATTATTTTTTTGAATTTTGAAAATAAGTAAATAAAACAAGTGTTCCCAAATGCATTGGGTTGAAATATAACTGTATTCTACGTGTTGGGTAGTCGAAGGAAGCGACGACAATGACTGTATTTCTCAATTTCGCTTTTCAAGTGGAGTGTTTCCAAATGTTTTTAAGGGCGTTTCTCAAAATGCATAACGTTGCCGCAGTTTTATGACTAACGACAAGAGAATGAATTTGTTTTGTGTATTTAGAATGGATTGTTCGGTGAATAGGATATCAGAATATGAGCCATTAATCAGAAGAACCTATGACATTTATGTATATATATATATATATATATATATATATATATATATATATATATATATATATATATATATATATATTGCTTAAATTATCTGTATCAGATTTTTTGTTAATACAATTACCTGTCTTTTTGATATGAACCATTTCTAAGAAAAGGCGTTTGTTGTAATTATTTGCGTGATCTAAAATTTTTGTGGCATTGTAATTCATATTATGACCAGAGGCTTGTACGTGTTGGGTTAATGCAGAGGAATTCATCTTGTTGGTATTTCGGCAATCACTTTCATGAGAAATGATCCTTGAATGAAGATTTTGAGATGTTTGACCTATATATACAGAATCGCAATTTTGACAAAGAATTTTGTAAACGACATTTGATTTGAATTTCAATTGTAGCGGATGTTTTGTGCGAGTAAATAATGATTGTATCGTTAATGTGTGTTTTTGTGCGATTTTTATTTTATTATGGAATAATTTGATCAGTTTTGGCGTTATATTGTGTATATGCGGTAAAACACCGAATGGTAGATTTTCTGGGCTGTTGTTGCTGATAATTTCCTGGTTTGTTTCAATTATATTGCTACAAGCTCTCAATAATTTATTGATCAGTTTAAGGGAATAACTATTATCCAGCAGAATTCCCCTGAATTTTGAAATATTTTTCTGATACAATTCTTGATGACAAATATTTTTTATACGTCTTTTGAACTCTAGTATGAAATTCTTTTTCGTTTTGAATGGATGGTAGGAAAGGTAATTTATGTAACGTCCGGAATGAGTGTTCTTTTGGTACCAGTCTAGCATTATGCTGTTATTTTTTCTCATCACCAGAGTATCCATTTTAGCCCTGAAGAAGAAAATAAACATTTTCGAAAGCTTGGAAAATACTAAAGAGGTAACTGATTTTCCTGTCCTAGACTGCAATCCCAATTAAACTCTGAAAATACATATCTACAGTCGTTAAACATCAAACTATATATATATATATATATATATATATATATATATATATATATATATATATATATATATATATATATTACAGAGTATATAAGTTTGAGTTACTCCTTCGTATCCTTCAACCAGTTGATAAAAATAAAAGGCGGAGACATAAAAATATAAACACATTCCTTGCATCTCTCATATCATCATTACTAACGGCAATGGGGGGTGAAGCTGGAACGCCGAGAAAAAGTAATAACTGTCACTTGTTTTCACCCGACTCGGGAATCGTCTAACAGGCCGGCAGCCGGGAACACAGAACCTGAAATAAAGATAGAATATTGCAAGTAGCTGCAGTGGAGCGGAAAATCATATATGACACACTCATATCCATGGCAACTGCGGGCCGATATGAATATTTCATAGAATCCATTTTCATACTTTATTGAACGTGTCGCCTCTGATTATATACAATATACCTGTCCCGCAGACGTTCCTACTTCCGCTTCCTTCGAACGGCAAAGCTAACTGTCACGTTGGAGGGGGTGTATACTTTTCGCAAAGGTTGGATTGATAAAGGTCGTTGGATCGAACCAGATATTATTTATGCTATTTTAATACGGCAATTTGAAAATGGGGTAGATGACAGAGTATTCTTGAATATATTAATATCAGATGTTTCATTTTATATATGAATATCAATGTTTGTTACAATTTAAAAATATGTGTTTGGGCTGAAATATTGTTGCGACATTAAATTCAACTAAATTTAAAATATGTGAAAATCTATTGTTTCGACAAAATAACTATAAAGATACGAAGGAATCAATTCTACAAATAGGGGGTGTTTTTCTAGAGGTATAGAACTTTAAGTTGGCATTACTGTTAGAGATGGCGGCCGATTCAACAGCTGAGAAGTGATTTATTCTCAGTTTTGTTTGGCAATTCTTCATGAACAGACTCACGCCTGAACAACGCTTGCCAATAGTGAAATTTCATTTCGAAAATAATGGTTCTGTGCGGAATACGTATCGCGCACTACGTCCATTTTGGATGAAGCGCACTTCTGACAAGACAAACGCACTTCTGATCACAAACAAAACTGCCGCATTTGGAGTGAAGATAATCCTCAAGTGTATGCCAAAACACCGTTTCATCCAGAAAAACTGACTGTTTGGTGCGCTTTATGGGCTGGTAGAATCAGTAGGTACGTACTTCTTCAAAAATGATGATAGCCAGAACGTTACAGTCAATGGTGATCCGTATAGAGCCATGATTACTAACTTTTTCATTCCTGAATTGAACAACCATGATGTCCAGGAGCTGTGGTTACAACAAGACGACGAACATATCGCCCAGCTCGTGCCTCAATCGATTTATTGAAAGACACGTTTGGTGACCGCCTAATTTCACGTTTTGGATGTGTGAATTGGCCTCCAAGATCTTGTGATCTAACACCTCTAGACTACTTTCTGTGGAGCAATGTAAAGTCATTGGTCTATGCGGATAAGCCACAAACGCTTGACTATTTGGAAGACAATATTCGCCGTGTTATTGCCGATATACGGTCACAAATGTTGGAAAAAGTTATCGAAAATTGGACGTCCAGATTGGACTGCATCCGAGCCAACCGTGGCGCTCATATGCCAGAAATCATATTCAAACTGTAATGCCACAAAATTATCTTTCGAATAAAAAAAAGCTTCTTGTCAATCGAATGATCCATCGTTGTTTTATTGCAATTTAAAGTTCTATACCTTTGAAAAAAACACCCTTTTGTTGAATTTTGAGAAATGATATTCCTATTTTCAAAATAATTGTTAATTCTAAAAAAAATGTATATAGCAAATTATTCAAAAATTATTTTTTTTACATAATTATAATGTCAATTGGTGCCCAACCAAGGGATAGATAGAGATAATTTGTAATATATTGTTCAATTAAATTATATTAGTAAGTGTTTAATACATCCGAATGTTGTATACTCCGATGTATTATACTCTTGATATTGTGTTAGTAGCCCGAAACATATGTCACTTGCATTGAAGAATTCTGTGAAATTTAGACAAATTGTTTTCAATTGTATGATACAAGTATAAACATTCAAAATCAGGATGAGAGCTGTAACGAAATTCATTTTCAAGATGAGATTTTATCAAGAAAATTATCAAAGGATTTCAGAAAACGATTTTTCAATTTGTTTTTCGGATTTCATATTCATTCTTCAAGTGGAACTTTAAAAATGAAATATAAATCTATTTCTATTCATAATTGCATCCCATTTACACTTGCCATCAACGCCATCTTGAGGCTATTCAGAGAAGGTTCTTGAAATTCTTAGTGTGGAGGGAGGATAAAGTTTATCCACAGAGAGGAGTCAATCATAACGAATTATTGAGTCGATTTAGTTTTATCTCATTGCAGAGCAGGAGAGAAACTTTATCACTCAAATTCTTGTACAAATTACTGCACAATAGTATTGATTGTCCTCCTCTCTTGTCCGCTTTGAATTTTCGTGTTCCTAGGCAAAATTCTCGTAATACAGAATTATTTCACCTAGAGACTCCGAGGACCAACTCCCTTATGCAATCCCCGATTTGGTTCATGGAGTCTACACTGAATAGAATTGCCAGTAATTGTGACATTCACTTTGACTCCATAGAATCTATTATCAGGAGTTATGTGAACAACGAAAATTGATTGAATTAATTGATTTAGATTGAGTTATCTGTAATATTTCATTGAATGCTATAATGTAGTTTTAAGTTACTATTTTTTTTAGATTAGATTGATCTCTTTGTTAAATCTTTGTTTAATATATAGTTAAATCTTTTTTCTAATTATTTAGTTATTACTTAGTTATGTATTCAATATATATAATGTTATTATTTTCTGTAATTGGATGTTATACCCATTGATATTTCATTGAATGCTATAATGTAGTTATAAGTTACTATTTTTTTTATTTAGATTAGATTAATCTCTTTGTTAAATCTTTTGTTTAATTATTTAGTTAAATCTTTTTTCTAAATTTTGTAGTTATAACTTAGTTATGTATTCAATATATATAATGTTATTATTTTCTGTAATTGGGTGTTATACCTGTTGAAAATAAAGAACTTATTATTATTATTATTATTATTATTATTATAATATTCTGTTATTTTGAATTTTTCTCATAATTTTTGTAATCTAATTTATATTGTTTTGGTCAACCCTCGACTGGAGTGGGAAGTTGTTTGAACGATGTTGAAATGAAAGTATTTGGCTTAATTGTACATTAACCGCTTTTGCGTTACCCATAACAATGACTAAAAAACTAGATATACTTTTGTGCAAAAAAAATCCCATTTTTTCTCCAAACTACCGAATCAAAACATCAGAAAAATTTTAAAACTTGACAACTGACAATAAAGATCCAAATTTGAACTGAACATAAACTCGAGAAATTCTCACACTAAATCAAACATAATAATAATAATAATAATAATAATAAGTCTTTTAAAGAAATTTTAACGTTCATTCGAAATATAATTATAATTGAATTGAATAAGTGATATAATTGAATGAAATATCTACTGTATAGATATTTATATCAATAATAGCATTGTTTATTTTATTGGATTAATTTTATAATTAATGAAAATAGAATCATTATTCCTTCATTAATAATATTAATTTCTACTGAGATGGTGAATTAAACTTCACTATCAGAGCTTTTTATGATCATAATGACTAATGAGATATTTCTATGATCACTCTCGACTTAATAAATCACGGTATAAAAATCGTATCAAATATTAACATTACGCTTTACATCTCTCAGTACATTGAGAGCTCATCTCGAAGCTGGCGGACGAAACAATCGAACATCCATTAAATTAATTACCGGCAAGGCAAAGTCACAGACTGGCACAAAGTCCGTTCCCAACGACGTCGTTAATTATTCTTCACAGCTCGTAGCAATTTTTCACGGCGTGATATTGGCCGTGAGACTCTCCGACCTTACATCCCGGACATGTTATGCCACACTCGGGGGACCACAGAGTCCTTCGTCCCAGATCCTGGGCCTCTCGCTTAATCTCTGGAGATCCAGCACTCACTTGATGGATGGACCGAGTACTGGGGGAGCTGTAATCGTTACCTAATTGTTTTCATCAAATATTGAAGTTGTGCTACTATCCTGCATTTATTACTTATTACTTTAGTGAGATTGAAATTATGATAAGAGTGCTTGATTAGTTTAAAAGATCGGAAACTGTCACGATTTTTGATGAGTAGTATTTTGAATCTCGGTATTTTGGATTCAATTGGAACTCTTTTTGTCGTGACTGTGACAAATCAAGTTTAATCGAGTGAATATTTTCTTTGAATAATATCTACTTTGAAATAACTGTTAGAGACGTGATAATTCACTCAAATTATACATTTCTATGGTCGAAATATGAGTTGATATCATGTAAACTCATAAACATATTGACATTCTTGCACGACTCTAACAGTGATGAATACTGTTAGAAAAATAATTTGAATATATATCTAGGTCTCCTCTCTGCAGAGTGCTTACTGCATATAATTCATCGTGTATCGATATGGACTTATTTAATTTCTCGCTCCCTGCACTAAAACGTTGCCTTTAAGCCAAATTCATGGACCTTTGAAAGTTGAATTGCTATTGAATTTGAACTGTTTCTTTTAATATTTGTTAATATTTGTTATTTTTTTTTATCAATATAAGTTTAAATATCTACTCTCATGTTTTTCGTTAAGGGATATTTTATACTATTTTAATTCACGAATACTGTTAATGGGCTTAGCCTGTATGTATTCCCATTTAGGTAAATAAATGAATAAATTAGTAAAATATAAAATAAGATTGAGTAATTAAACACAATTTTCAACAAGGTTAACAAGAATTCAATCAATTTCAATTCTTTAAAGTTATTCAAGATTTCAAGTATTTCAACTGTATAGATGAGTAGTAGATGTTTCTAATCCGTAAAATTGCATGAAGGGGGTTCAAGGGGGAGACCTATCTTCTTATTTTCAGATTGCGCATTAGTGCACGTATAAATTTCGTATATGTGACTTATAAGTCATTAATTCATCTTGTTCTTCAGTGTTCTACACATTTTCGGCCTGCAGTTGACTTATTTGAGCTAATTTTTACAACACGTTTAATGGCTTTTTTTTTTGCTTTTTTCACGTTGGATTGTACCATGAATCAATATTTCTGACATCACCTGAATATGTTTTCTTCTGTAATGTTTCTATAATATTTATATAATATTTACTTGTTATTTTTTTCAAGGTAAACTAGTACATTACACTAGAGTCTTGATGATTATCTTCAAGTTTTCTATATTTCTTCTCTTCCTTCAACAGTATGTATAGTGATAATATAATAATTAGAGCATATTAAAATTTGAAATTGCATATATTAACACTCTCTTTCATGCCGGCAGATTTTCGAATATCATAATTTGCTTTTTTATGATTTTCTTACTCCAGTTTGAGGTGGAGGATAAAAAATGAAAAAATCGATCTATTTTAGTAATTTCTAAATCAATTGAAATTTTTAGAATTTCTCAATTAAGTTTTTTGAAAATTTTTGTTCAATTAAGTAAACGTTGTTGGATTTCACTTTTTGTTTAATTTCTCTTTTTGTTTCTTCTCTGAATATTTGAAATTGCAATTCTAATTACATTCTCATTATACTGATTTCTTCTCTGGGCTTGATTTAAATCGCCCAGCCTAATTTCGTAGATTTTACTAATACAACTTTGACTTTTGTAATCTAACACGTTTCATGCCGAATTTCCCTCTAAATTTCGTCTTCTTAGATTTCTGAAGCATTTCGAAATATACACGAAAAATAATATACATACCACTATAATTTGAATAAGCGTAGTTAGTTTGATTACACTTATACAAAAACACCTAGGTCTATGATTTTGAAAATAGTCCATAATTTTCGAAAGACAATTCATTGATCATTCAAGATTATTGTTTAGATAGACATTCTCTACTTGAACATTGTTCAAATTATAGGAATATTCATAATAGTACAGGTTTTCGTAGTATGGTTGATGAAAATTCGTGATGTTAGTCGAGATCTACAGATGTTGAAAGATTGAAACCTGTTATTATATTTGGATGGTTCGTTATAGATCCTTCTACAAACTGTATAATTTGAATATTAGTATATGTTTTTATATCATAGGATTTGAAGATTGGATTCAGTTGGAAATTTCATAATTTATAACTACGAATTTTGTAAATAAGGATAGGAAGAATATGCTTATGTTATGAACTTTAATTTGGAAGAATCACTCTAATAAAACGTATCAAGGTAATCCTTTATAATTTATATTACATATATATATATATATATATATATATATATATATATATATATATATATATATATATATATATATATATATATTATATATATATATATATATATATATATATATATATATATATATATATATATATTCGAGATTCAAGAATCATTCATACTTAGTCAATAATGAAACTCTGTATACACAAATGTTGACAACATTAGTGTTGACAGCGTCATAAGAGTTTTATTCGAAATATTTCGATATTTCTATTAAGAATCTCATTATTGACTAAGTATGAATGATTCGTGAATATCGAAACTACTCGTAGTTATCTTTTTGATCGCCTGGGTGTGATCTGGAGCGATTAGGCATGGGACCATTCTCAAACATTACAGACAATGTTCTGGGGTGTCTGAATGAAATGTCTACAAAGCCTTTACGTACTCTCACTAATGTTGTCAAGAGGAGGAATCTAGAATGCTAGAGAAGGGTTTATGAGTCTTGTCTTCGATAGAGGGAGCTCATTCCAAGTATTATCATTCGGATAAAGGACCTGGGGCGTTTTGGAAAGTTGATTCTTTAATGAGTGATTGAATAAGACTGACAATTCCTAATGAGGATAAAACCATTGTGTCTTATTATAATTCGACAAATTCGATAATTTTTCGAAACGCACTTAATCTTCACTCTCGAAAGTGATTTTGTTCTCGTTGACAACATTTGTGTAGAGTTTCATTCGAAATATTTCGATATTTTGACAAAGATTCTCTATATATATATATCATCATCATCATCATCAACCTCTGTCCGTCTACTGCATAACGAAGGCCTCCACATGTCTTTGCCAAGATTCGCTATCGGCAGTCTCTCTCTTCCAGGCAACGCCTAGCCAATCCACAAGCTCCCATCGATCGAGAGGACGCTTTCTTGGTCTTACCATGTCTCTGGGCTCCCAATCACCAACCACAGCTGACCAACGCTCATCTCTTGTTCGGCTTATCGGCCTGCTCATTTCCACTTTGAGCTTTTTACACACTCCACGGCATCCTTTACCTTTGCTTGACCTCTTATCCACCTGCAGCGTATTCTATCTCGTATGGTTAGACCCATCATGTATCCTTTTATAATCCGCTAGGTTGTTCGAAGCTTCTCGATGTGAGCCGATTTCAGGGTCCAAGTTTCGCTTGCGTAGGTCATCGCTGGTAATACGCATTGATCAAACACTTTGCTCTTTAAGTATAGTGGCATATCTGATTTGAAGATGTGTTTCAGTCGGCCAACTGTACCCCAAGCTGTTCTGGTTCTCTGCATGATCTCGGCGTAATATCCCCGTCTCCCGTGACAATCTGTCCCAGATATGTGTAATGCGCTGCTATTTCTAATCGGGATCCGTCCACCTTCATTTGCTCTCTGGTGTAGAAAGGGTTCAGCATCATCTTTGTTTTTGCGGTGTTCTTTTCCAGACCTATTTCATTGCTCGCGATGTTCAGTTCATTTATGCGCTCTTGAACATCGGTAGCATCGTGGGAGAACAGGAGTATATCAAGTGGCTAAGGTAGCGGCCATTTATCTTGATTCCTTTCTCGCTCCAGTCCAGCTTCTGGAACATAGACTCAAAGCAGCTGAGAACAGTTTTGGGGAAAACGGGTCTCCCTGTCTAACGCCTCTCATTATTGGCTATTTTTCCGAATATTCGTCTATTTTGATGGTTGCTGTGGCATGTTCGTATCTGGATTCATGTTCTGGATCAGCTCGGTATAGCAAGATGGTATTCCTATTCTCAGTAATGAGGTGGTTGCAGCTAGAGTTCTGAGCAGGTCAAATGCCTTCTTATAGTCAATAAATGCCATTTGAGATATGTTAGAGAATATTGATTTCGATGCTTATACTTGATGGAAGCACAAACAGTACTATAATGAACTATTCAGTTCTGTATATCCATCGTTAAGTGAGAGTCATCAACTTCTATTCTCAAACACGCTGTTATGACTCAAAAGATGAAAATACGCAGTAATGTATGATATGTAGGTATAAACAAAATAAATAATTGAACTTGATCTTTAATGTTGCTAAGTTGAGCTAGTAATACGCTCTGTAACCTCCCTGTACTCAGAGCCTACTACTAGCGCAACTAGTGATATCAAATATCAAACTAGATGTAATTGTCGAAATATATGTTGCAAAATTAGTAGGTAAGGTCATGTGGGTCACTCGAAATTTGATGTGCTCATGTTGATTCTTATAGATGGAATGTATATGATAACACATGCATCATTTATGTATGTAATGCTTTACTATGTATTTCTGTCTTTTGAGCCATGAAAGAGTGTTTGTGAATTGAAGTCAATGCCTCTCACTCGATGATGGACATGGCACAACTGATGATTTTCTTGTAGAACAAAACAGCTGTCTTGTGATTCCATCAAGTGTAGGCATTAATTTTAATATTTTTCAAACAATTATCACTTAGAGCAGGGTTCCCAAATTGATTTCGTCTACTGCCCACTTTGAGAATGAATTATTTTTTATCGCCCCCATTTTCTCAACTACTTTGAAACCACTATAACTTCAAATTGAATCAATTCATTATCGTGAGCTATATTAGCGACGATTAAACATTCTCTTAATATCAACTCTTAACACAATCTCTTAATTAATATTAGTTGATGTTCGTAAGTTGTAGTCGAGACCTCAGTCGGTCTGAGAGTATTCCTAGCTAGATGAAATTAAAAATCGCCTCCCAAGCCTGTACATAACGCCCCCATTTTTTTCTGGGTATCTTATCGCCCCCTTTAAGCCTACATCGCCCACAAGGGGCATTATCGCCCACTTTGGGAAAGGCTAACTTAGAGGGTAATGGAGGCATCACTTCGTACATGTTCGCATAAGCAGATCTGCAATGATATTGTGAAACTCATAATTCTTCTGATTTTTTCAAAAAAATTTCCGAAAGAATATCCCACAGAGTTATCAAGATATCATGGTAGCATTATGTAGACAATCCAATGCATTTATATAGATCATTCATATTCATTATAATACAGTTAGGTATATTATTCAAAACATACATAAATTCATTTTATTCATTTCGAATAAATAAATCTTCTGTAACATCTTCGAAAATTCGCCATCTGGTTCGCCTATTTCATTTTACTCTATAACAGGGTGGAAATAACACAAAGTTTTTCAATTTAAAATGAGAACTTTTCAAATCTGGGATAGACTTTCGAAGTAGAGAGATGAACCGTACGTAAACTTTTTGATTACGTCTGGAGAATGTTGGAAAGCGGCTCCGACCGAAATCTCCATTTTCGTACATGGAAAACCTTCAGGGAAATGCCATCATATGTATAATATGGAATTATTCATTGAGAAACAGTGCATTGAATTTCAGATGAATTTTCTAAGTAAAATTGGGCATTATCAATTTATGATTAATGTAAATATGTCTTTTGCAGAGGCGGAAATATTGATTATATTTAAGAGTAGATGAGTCACATTTTCCTTTTTATAGCCAACCTCTTGGACTGCAGTAACATTGATACTATATCTTCATTCTGGCTTCAACGGAATATATGTGAAAATCCAAATTTGATGAATTCAATTTGTTAAAATTTTCTGTTTTAAATATTTTCTCTGAATTTTTGGTTGGAAACGATGTAGTATTCCGAAGTTATTTCTGGAACCCGTTAGGAAAAGCATATATGAAAAATATTTCATATTGATGATTGATGAGCCCGATACTTGGAAAAAATTAATATCCATAATGAAACGATATTTGAAATTTTCTCATAATTTTAATACAAATACGCATAACGACGTTTCGAAGTACTATTTTTTCGTAAAATGCTGGATGAATACCTGCTGTAAATTTGTAAATGCTGTATTAATCCAGCATTCGATAAAGAAGTAGTACTTCGAAACGTCGTCATGCGTATTTGTATTAAAATTATTAGAAAATTTTAAATATTGTTTCATTATGAATATTTCATATATCTTCCTTAATAACTATATTTCAAAGAGCAGTTATCGTCCAAATAAAGTCGTCAATTTCAAAATTAGCGACTGAAAGTGGAGCTGAAAAAAGCTTTGAATATGGAAAGATAAATCTATCTAGCAACATATTTCCTTAAAATTAAGCATCACCTGAAGAATGCAGTTCATTCTTGTTATACTATGCATGTTATTTGGTATTTTTTTTCGAAGTTTTATACGAAAGAACTCTTTCAGATGCAGGTTATCCACCCTTGAGGATTACCTCCATAAGGTTGTGGAAAGAATTGAAAAGATAGATAGGTAGTTGGATATTTATTGATTGTTACATTTTTAGTATATATAAAAAAGCAGTCAAAATTAGAAAAAAAAAGAAAACTAGAAGCAGGTCGTGACATAAGTAATATCTCTTTCGCAGTAAAAACACTGCCTCTTGAATTCGCCATTATCAGCGTTTCTCACATGAATAGCTATTTCGTTTAAGAATTTTCTCCATTCACTTTATCAGTCCAAGAGCGTTTTTCCATCATTTCTTCCCTTATTCTCAACTTTCCAAAGATTGGTCTTTTGGCTAAAATATAATCTAATCTAACCTAATCCAACTAACTCTAACCTAACCTAACCTAATTTCAGTAGAAATTTCTAATTCGAAATTTCCTTACAAATTTTTGGCGTTTTCTTCTATGTTTCAGTATGTTGTTTTTCTGAAATCACAGAAAAAATTTCCATTTTTGGTATATAAAGTTTTTAAAGGCTTCAAACCTTAAGGACAATAATGAAAATAAGAATAAAAGTCCTTATTTTCCTACAGGTAGGAAATATTAAAAAGAAATATTTACAGTATAAACACCTAATGTATTTTTGTGTTTAAATTTATATGTATGTATGAGTTTGGTCAGCATTTAAGTTTTTTTCTACTTCTATAATTATTTTATTTCATTTCATCAGTTGTGATTCATATCACAAACTCTTTCATTTAAAATGAGAGTACAAAATTTAAACTTTTGTACTACCTATTTTGTTTTTTGTATATGTTGTGTTTCCTGTTCTGTAATTTGGACTTATCCTGTTAAACAGTGTATGTTAAATAATAAATAATAATAATAATGATATAATGCAAACGTTTAAAAAATGATTATCAATAAAAGAAGTAATTATAATATATAACAGACAATAAGAATATAGCTATATGTACCTCAAAATTCACTATACATGAAAAGATTTCAAGTAAACCCGACTACTGAAAGAAAATGAGTCACTGTTGATATCACATTTGTAAGACACATCCTCGAATAGCGAGCACATATATCTAATGGATGATTGTACGAGGGAATTAATTTTCGGAGTACCCAATGTAAAAAATTGACTTGAACGTGAACATTGTCTAGGAACATGAAAATCAATAGAGCCAATAGGGTTAGTACAGTCTATATAACCATGTAAGAGGTTATACAGAAACTTCAGAGACAACAAGTCTCTGCCTACTTCAAGTGATTTAGCTCCAAACCTGTTTAACAGATCAGTTTGACAACATCCTCTGGCCGGATAAACGTGATCTTCCCTCCAAATTAGATATTTGAGAAATTTTCGTTTCATCGACTCTAGACAATTTTTATGAAATCTATAATTAGGACGCCAAATCATACACTCGAAATCTAATTTGCTCTTTACAAGCGAATTGACTAATATTAAAGTGTCTGAGATTGAATTCTCGCTTAACTCTTGGTGAAACATAATTGAATATTAAAATAAATTAAACTCTTGGCTTAATGTTTCACTATTTATTTAACTGTATGAAGAGTCAACATGTTTCGTGCGTTAGCTCATTTTCAAGACTATTCATACATATTTAATAGTGTTGGCGTTTACTTGATGTAAATCCATTATAATTGAATATAAACTTAAATTCAAACACTTGAACTTATGATTTACACTTTATTGACTACATAGCATGACGCGTTTCGTCGTTACAAACGACTTCTTCAGATGCTTACAGAATAATGATTATTCTGTAAGCATCTGAAGAAGTCGTTTGTAACGACGAAACGCGTCATGCTATGTAGTCAATAAAGTGTAAATCATAAGTTCAAGTGTTTGAATTTAAGTTATATTCACTATTCATACAGTTAAATAAATCGTGAAACATTAAGCCAAAAGTTTAATTTATTTTAATATTAAATTATAAAAGTGTTTTTGTATTGAAAATTTTATTTTATTTTATTTTGGAAAAATGTCCAGCATAACGCACAATAAACCCTTATGATTTGAATGCTGTTGAAATTGTTTTATTTATATGAGCTACAAAAGTGAATTTCTGATCAAATATACTACCGAGGTCTCGAATTCCAGAGAAGAGACCCTGGTCAGAATGGTTCCGTTTATTGTATAGTCAAATTGTATAAGCGGTTTCTTTCTAGTGAATGTAACAATGTTATATTGAGTTACATCAATATTGAGTTTATTGCAGTAAGACCAATCGAAAACAGCGGTGAGGAAATCCTGTAAGCTTATAAGTGCTCATATGTTTCAATTTTGCGATATATTTTTATATCATCATCATACGTGAGACTATGAACTGTTAGACAGTCTATTAAATCATTTACAAAGAGAAGAAACAATAGTGGGTCTAAAGTAGAGCCTTGTGGTACACCCGAAATGGCTGTATATTCATATGACTTATGACCCTCAAATTGTACAAACAGTGTTGGATTATTTAAATGAGACTCAAATAGGGAAACTAGACAAGTAAATCTATATGCCAATTTCAAAATGGATTCAGTTGTGATTTCCGTTTCCAATAATGACCTTCTCATATATTGTGGAATCCGAACATTTCCTTGAAATAATCAGGAAACCTCCAAAAAAATTAAATAGTTATTTCGTGCGAAAAATTCTCATTACAGAAGCGAAAAAATAGCAATTTAATGAGAGAAGCCGTTCCTTTGAAGTCCAAACCGACAGTCGCAATCGCAACTGATTGATATTCTATTGATCAAGCCGTCGAAAGTCGAAGTATTAAAATCTAATTTCATTTTCGAATTAAATCGCTTACTCCAACCATTCCTATACCAATTAAAATTAATACTTCGTCCTAATCACAGATTTATCGAACCAAATATGCCCATTATAACAGTTTCATTTGGACATCGACGTGGGAAAATAAACCAGACACCACTAGAATGATCTCTTAATTAGTAGCAGATTGATTTTTCAATATCTGGTCGATTAAAAATTGACTTGTAGCTGAATAACCGTGCAAGAATCTAAATTTCACCTTTTTATCTCGAATTTCCATTAATTTGAATTGTATTAGCATTCAACGTTGGATAGTATGTAATTATCGTTAAGTCGGCTTCAGTTTTTTCATTAATTAAAAATAGCTCGAATCGCATTGACAGTTTTATATTTCTTGAATTCAGATGACTTCATTTTCAATTACAGAAGAGCGTGTTCTGGGTACATTAAGCGAGTGCGTTTAAAAATTTCAATTCATTATGTCAATTAAATATGAGTTTGAACGGACCGAATGGCCAGTAAAATTTATATGCGCGATAATTTTGTTTACTCTTATAAATGTCGCTTCAATTTCTTATGTTATAAATTGTGGATTTCGTGATTCGTGACAATGTATGACTTCTTTTCCTTAATTAGATCTGTGAAGAAGAAATGATTCAATTAACACACGGTCAACGTTAAGGCGACCATTGCTTGCATTATATCTTTTACTTTTCAGAAAACCAGTTAAACTGAAAAATATCAATCAAGTAAGTAAGTGAGTTTATTCATGCTATAAACGTATGATGAACAGCAGCAAAAAGAATACAAAAATAAAATAAATTGTTAACCATCACAATGTCTTGAACACGTCAAGAAATCAGAATATAGAATATATCAAGCAATGTAGTTGAAGAATAATATTCTCAGAAACGGGAAAACCCCCTTACATCACAAATGATTATGAAGAAAAAAAACACTAACATAAACAAATACAAAGAGCAACAATAGCAAAATATAACTAAAGATGGCGTTAAGTCAATTTCAAAGTAGTCATCTATAGAATAGATGACTTCTTAAAACTTTTTAACGATCTTCTTAAAGTTTAATGCATCTCAAAACTCTCACGGCAGTCTATTGAAGAACTTCCAGCTCATAAAGTTAGCTCCATTTCGGGATTCAGAGAACCTAAAAGAAGACGATCTGACATCACTTCCTCCCAAGGTGTTATGGGAGTGAAAATCGCTATTTCAAGTGACAAAATGAACATTTGATCTGGCATAGAGTAAACACTCGTAGATATAAAGCCCCGGAAACGACATTATCCCGAGTTTCCTATATGTTCCTCGACAACAAGACCTGTAGTCAGTCCAGCCACAATTCTCACCATTCGACGCTGGATCCTGAATATTAACATATTAACAGCTCAACATATGCTGTTCTCTTAACAGGTAAAGAGACTGATGATGATAAAGCCATCAAGACGTATGCACCTCTGCTCAATGCCTTAGACAACTCCTCAACATCAACAGACCTGGTAAGCCTGGAATCTAGATGGATTCCAAGAAACTTTGCGGTAGCATAATCTCCAGTTCTCAGGCTAAAAATTATACTCTTGGTCTTATCGTTATTCAACAACATATGGTTTCGTACGAACCATATGTTGTTGAACTCCGCGCTCTGCGCATCGTTACCTCCGAAGTTGATTTTTTCATCAACTATTATTGTATTTCGATATTCATTAGGTGAATATTTTGGTGATCCTTTGAAGTTTATAGTAAGATTACTTTTGTATATTCTTAGGCGCAATAATATCATTAGTAAAATATTTTTCTATTGCTGAAAAAGGACAACTGGCTCCAAAACGTCCAATTTTCGCCAATTATTGTTAAATTATATATAGAGATAAAAACATTGATTTTTATGACGACGACTGCAGTTTCGTAGTATTACTAGTACTACATTTGCAAGCACAATTATGTTTTTGAAACTGTAGTATTATTACGAAACTGTGGTCTCAAAATACTGGATAAAGTGAAAAAATGGGGTGAAATTTTCTCAGTATTTCTCGTTTTTTCAGTATTTTCCTCCGACATGTAAAAAAACATAAAACGCATAATTTATTGTTTATTTTGTTTATTAACTGTCAGTCAATGGAAATAATTTATTTCAAAATGTTGGCAGAGCTACAATTCATAACAAAACGCTGAAAATAAATTGTCACTTGTTTGTTTTCATCAACTCTCATGAAGTTCATAGCAAGATTACTTTTGTATTTGTATTTCTGTAAGCATCTGAAGAAGTGGTTTGTAACGACGAAACGCGTCATGCTATGTAACGATTTACACTTTATTACGTCATTGCAATAAAGTGTAAATCAAAAGTTCAAGTGTTTGATTTTGAGTTTATATTCAATTATAATGGATTTACATCAAGTAAACGCCAACACTATCAAATACTTTATATTTCATTCAAATGTTCCTTTTCTTTGTCGTTTGTAAAGATATTGTATATCGTCAATGATTTATAAATATATATATATATATATATATATATATATATATATATATATATATAACGGGTGTTTTTTTAGAGGTGTAGAACTTTAGGTTGGCATTACTGTTGAGGATGGCGACCGATTTAACAGCTGAGAAATTTATTCTTAGTTTGGTTTGGCAATTCATCATGAATAGACTCACCCCTGAACAACGCTTGCAAATAGTGCAATTTTCATAAGCGAATTTTGTTTAGCGATGAAGCGTACTTCTGGTTGAATTGCTACGTCAACAAACAAAAATGCCGGATTTGGAGTGAAGATAATCCTCAAGTGTATGCCAAAACACCGTTATATCCAGAAAACTGACTGTTTGGTGCGCTTTATGGGCTGGTGGAATCATTGGTCCGTACTTCTTCGAAAACGATGATGACCAAAACGTTACAGTCAATGGTGATCGGTATAGAGCCATGATTACTAACTTTTTCATTCCTAAATTGAACAACCATGATGTCCAGGAGCTGTGGTTTCAACAAGACGGCGCAACATGTCACACAGCTCGTACCATAATCGATTTATTGAAAGATACGTTTGGTGACCGCCTAATTTCACGTTTTGGACCTGTGAATTGGCCTCTAAGATCTTGTGATTTAACACCGCTAAACTACTTTCTGTGGAGCTATGTGAAGTCATTGGTCTATGCGAATAAGCCACTAACGCTTGACCACTTGGAAGACAATATTCGCCATGTTATTGCCGATATACGGCCACAAATGTTGGAAAAAGTCATCGAAAAGTCATCGCCGTAGAGGTCATATGCCAGAAATCATATTTGAAATTTAATGCCACAAGATTATCTTTCGAATAAAAAAAACTTCTTGTCAATCGAAAGATCCATCGTTGTTTCATTGCAATTTAAAGTTTTATACCTCTAAAAAAACACCCTTATACATTGAATGAATTACTTCAGTAAAAACAATACTGTATTGTAAAAGTTTACTATTCATTTTAAATTCAAATTTTAATATTTAATATATCGATTGAATACTCCAATAATTCGTCACTTCTAACACAATAATATATGTCATGGATATCTTAAAATTTCCAAAAAATTATTCCATGTAATTGGTTAAATCGATCCTGAAACGGAACTCCAACTGTCACTCAAACTTTTATCGTCAACAACGAAACACCATAATGAAATCCGTTCCGCTGTCAGTTGTTGCCGATTGGCTCTAGATTTTATTAAATTCATTTGTCGTAAACAGCTGAGAATTATTATCTTCGAAATTTAAAATTATAGCCTTCGAACCAATGACTACCTACTGCCTCTAATGCGAGGTTCCACCGTTTCCAAACCTAGCAACTATCGACCGCAGAATTATAGAAATGGATCTGTCAATCATTCATCATAGCACCGTATCCGCCCACAATGAAACCTTCGGGGGCTTGAAATTAACGTTTAGCCCACAATTAAGTCGACCGCAAAGTTTGTACTTCTCATCGGAAATGAATTCTGGGAAGTGTACAATTAATTTCGAGATTTTGTTTTCTGACGGTCATTCTGTGTGTGAATGTTTTGTAATCGTTTCGGTATCACCTGCTTCATCTATTTATAACTTGTTATTTGGAAAATATAACGTGACTAAGTGTATGTATTTCGGCTTCAAAGTTCAAAATTCTGTGAAAAAAAACGTGATGAAGTGAAAATGATTCTCCTGATGCGGAGAGTTTAAGCGAATGATATAAATGCTAGAAGATGCTATAAACGAAACAGAAACTCTTTTACATAATTGAATATATAAAGATACCAAAAGTAAAAGTTAAACATTGGTTAAAAAATGCAGAACTGTTATCTAATACTCATTTAAATTTTTGCAAATGAACAAATGATTTTTACAGATGTGTAGATGATTTGTAGATGAAATATCAGGTGCAATTTAATATTATTTTCATAATTTTGTGACAGAAATATTCATTTAATTTCCTTGTTGATTTTATTTCAATTTTATGACTTTTGTAGGTGAAATTTCATTTATATTTCGAAATATTTAGTGTATTTGAATTACATTTTGTTTTCAATAACACACAACGCCCTGAACATGTTTTTGTAGAATATTTTCCCACTGGTTTACTAGATATTATCAGAATTTATAGTTCGTAAAAAACTCCTTATTATATCACTACTATCTCTGTATTATATCTTTATATTGTAGAGAAAAGTTCACCCCATTTTTTCACTTTATCCAGTATTTTGAGACCACAGTTTCGTAATAATACTACAGTTTCAAAAACATAATTGTGCTTGCAAATGTAGTACTAGTAATACTACGAAACTGCAGTCGTCGTCATAAAAATCAATGTTTTTATCTCTATATATAATTTAACAATAATTGGCGATGACAGCTGTTTATTGAAATGAAAAATAAGAACATATAAATTGGACGTTTTGGAGCCAGTTGCCCTTTTTCAGCAATAGAAAAATATTTTACAAATGATATTTCTGCGCCTAAGAATATACAAAAGTAATCTTGCTATAAACTTCAAAGGATCACCAAAATATTCACCTAATGAATATTGAAATACAATAATAGTTGATGAAAAAATCAATTGACAATTTCTTGTCAGAGTTTTATTATGAATTGTAGATTTGCCAACATTCTTAAATAAATTATTTCCAATGACTGACATTCAATAAAGAATATAAACATTAAAATATGCGTTTTATGTTTTTTACATGTCAGAGGAAAATACTGAAAAATCACCATTATAAGTGTTGAATTTTTATGAGTTTCAGGAAATCTGAACATTCAAAAAAAAAGCAAAACTAGTTGCTCAGTACATCCTATGTATATTTCTCATAGTACAATTTTGACGTTCTTCTAATGCATAAATTAGAGTTTAATTCCATGGAATAATATTGTCGAACAATAGTTGAAATAATTATCAGTGAAGAGTATATTGTTCTCTTAGAATATATAGACAAATTCTTCGAGTTACGTCAATGAAATTCATGGGCATGAAATTGGTCAAAGAGATGATTTTTTTGTAGAAAAACATAATTTAATGCATAGATTCACAATAAATAGGGGAAAAAGAATGTTTAATAACTTACCTGCTGATAAGAAAATGTATTTCACTGAGGAGTTTCAGAAGATCTTTGAAATAATTCATATTTCGAAATATTGTATTGAGATAAAAGTGGATAAATATTAATATTGAATTTGTTTGTTGTAGCTTCATGCCAAATAAACTTATTATTATTTTTTGGGTAAATTTGTTATTTTTTCCCTGTAATTCGATGATATCTGTTGGGATTTATTATTATCATTATTATATCAAAAATAATTTAATTAATTGAATATCTAACAGGTTCAATAAATGTATCGACTTACCAGGTGTATATCTTGTACAATTTCATCATAATCTTAATTATGAACGAATTATAATCATGAATGTGTTTCAATACATTGATTATTATCTTGTCTTTCCTTTGTTCTGGGTCTATAACTTCGAGAACATCAAATTGCGCGATGAAGTGTTCATTTACCTGGCATCTTTTCCTTTAATTGGAACCTACGTTCGACAAACTGGTCAAATTCGCATACGCAATCAACAGATAATATGATAAATCTGACCGAACTTCTCGAATTCTGTCCGTTGTGTTTGTTTTTCCAAGAATAATCACCTGTAATTAAAAATGACGTACTACCAACATCCAACTACCAACTACTCGTCTATATTTACGATAACATTACTATCGTCCGAATTTCGGTTGGTAATAGTGGAGTTCGGGAGCTGCTTTAAGATTAATGATTCCTTGAAGAAAGAAATAACACATAACTTACAGTTCGCATGTATATTTAACAACTATTAATCATTTGTGTTCAAAAATACATCGATTTGAGAACATTCATATTTTCTGCTTGAGATAATTTCTGCAACAAGCAGGTTCTATGTTAACTGACGTTCATATTAATGGTGTTTCTGATTGAGTATATGTCATATTGAATTTCTTAACAGTTTTATCTATTTTTTGATCCCATTAATCCATTTTTATACTTATTTTTTGTTGATGAGGTTAAACTTGTAAAAAATCAATACCTATTCATAATGAAGCTAAACGAATAATTGCAAAATTCAACGTAATGAAAGATAACCTAAACTAACTTAACCTAACCGTTAATTTGAACAATACTGAAAGGATTAATACGTGAGAAATTATAAAAATAAAGATTGAAATAGTCTCATAGTCCGCACTTGGAAGATGCCGTTGACGTTTCAAGCTTCTTGGCTCTCATCACAACGGCGAAACTTCAGACGTTCCAAATTGGTGATGAAAAAACCAACGAAAACGGAAATAATCTTGTCACTTTTTTGGGAGATTTAGAGCTCTAAGTTCGAACATCTGAAACTAGGCTACGACGTTTTGATGAGAACCAACAACGTCGAAACACTCACATCTAGTGTTTCCAAATACAGGCATGTGGAAGCTAAGCAAGTGGGTAAAGACTTTTCGACTGCAGAAACAAAATTGCTTAGTATTTTCTGTGTTAATCTTTCTTCCCCTTTTCTCTCTCTTTCTCTGAAAATATTTCAAGTGGTTGTTCGTTCTTGAAAGAATCGGAAAAAAAATTCAGTGGCACACATTTTTTCCAGTAGGTAAGAAAGTATAACATGTACCAAAAATTTACTATAAATAAGTAGGTACTAGAAAGTGTAATATTTTGAAACAATATTGCTCGTATTGATAGATTTAATTGTTTCAAAATTACTGTTATATTTCTCAATTTTGTGATTATAAGCATAGAAACATTAGCAGATATCGTTTTTCATTATCATAAATAACCACATATGAACATATCGAATTTATTTATCATTCATCCAAAAATCGGAGCTTATGAGAAAGTAAGACATTTCTAAATTCCTTTCGTTTTTCGAAACATTTTACACTATCGCCTGAGCGACAAGTAAAGGGTGTTTTTTTAGAGGTATAGAACCTTAAATTGCAATAAAACAACGATGGATCATTCTATTGACAAGAATTTTTTTTATTCGAAAGATAATCTTGTGACATTACATTTTAATTATGATTTCTGGCATATGACCGCAACGGCTGGCCCGGATGTAGTCCAATCTAGACGTCCAATTTTCGATAAATTTTTCCAACATTTGTGGCCGTATATCGGATATAACACGGCGAATATTGTCTTCCAGATGGTCAAGCGTTTGTGGCTTATCCGCATAGACCAATGACTTCACATAGACCCACAGAAAGTAGTCTAGGCGTGTTAAGTCACAAGATCTTGGAGGCCAATTTGCAGGTCTAAAACGTGAAATTAGGCGGTCACCAAACGTGTCCTTCGTTTTGTAAAGTCGATTACAAATCGATTGTGGCACGAGCTGTGTGACATGTTAAGACGTCTTGTTGAAACCACAGCTCCTGGACATCATCGTTTTTTAATTCAGGAATGAAAAAATTTAGTAATCATGGCTCAATACCGTTTGAGTGTAACCATTGACTGTAACGTTCTGGCCATCATCGTTTTTGAAGAAGTACGGACCAATGATTCCACCAGCCCATAAAGCGCACCAAACAGTCAGTTTTTCTGGATGTAACGATGTTTTGACATACACTTGAGGATTATCTTCACTCCAAATGCGGCAGTTTTGTTTCCGCACAGAACCATTATTTTCGAAATGAAATTGTGCTATTTGCAAGCGTTGTTCAGGCGTAAGTATATTCATGATGAATTGCCAACCCAAACTGAGAATAAATCACTTCTCAGCTGTTAGATCGGTCGCCATCTTCAACAGTAATGCCAGCTTAAAGTTCTTCACCTCTAAAAAAAACACCCATTATAATGAAGCCTTATCATGAAAGATATTGCAAATTAAAAGGAAGTTAATTCTGAGTTTCAATTATATTTGGTAAAACGAAGACTAAAGTGCCGACGTCAGAGACCTATATAGCTCTTATAAAATATTACCGAAGCACATGATAGGTAATTCCAAATAGTATAATAATAATAATGGTATTAAGTTCTTTACTCTCAGTAGGTATAATACTCAATCACAGATGATAATAACATAATGTTGAATAATAGCTAAATAACTAGATGAATAAAATGAAAAAAATGCATATATCAAAGAGCTCAATCTAATCTAAAGAAGTAACTTATAACTGAAAAATAGAATTAAATAAAATATTACAAATAACTCAATCTATTTCTATTCATTTCACTCAATTTCCCTTGTTCACATAACTCCTAATGATAACTGATATGGAGTCAAAGTGAATTAATTAGCAACTGTATTGAATGTAGTGTTCATAAACCAAATGGGGGATTGTATGAACGAATTGGTCTTTGAAGTCCCTAGGTGGAAAAATTCTGTGGTACGAGAATTTTGCCTAGAAACACGAAATTTCAAAGCGGACATTTGAGGAGGACAATCAATTCTGTCGTGCAGTATTGTACAGAAATTTGAGTGATAAAGTTTCTCTCCTGCTCTACAATGAGGTTAAAATAAATGGACTCAATAATTCGTCCTGATTGACCACTCTGTGGATAAATTTCATCCTCCCACCAAACTAAGAATTTCGAGAAACTTTTCTGAATTGCCTCAAAATGTTATTGATGGCAAGTATAAATAGGATGCCAGATCATGCTGCTAAACTCTAACTTGCTACGGATTAGGGCATTGAATAGTCTTATAAATGTCGATAAATTATTGAAATATTTGCCATTGCTTATAACTAATCCATATATTTTCGAGGTAGATGAAATAAGTTGGGTGATATGTAGAATGAAGAAAAGATTCTGATCGAACACTACACTAAAATCTATCCAACATAATATCAAAGTAACAAAGGGAATAAATGATCATATTTCAGTTAGTTTCTAAGTATCATAACCACTGAATGCGACTCATGGCAGTTTCTTACGAAAAAACACTCAATTCGTCGAAGGTACGATATGTCAAAACATTTCGATGACATTTATTGTAAAATTGTTGTTGACCTAACTTGCAGGAATCCCCCAAAGTCGACAGTCACATTATCAGAGTCGAAGGAAATATCCGAATGTGTACTAAGTGCATTCCAACTATTTTCTAATAATCTAAACTAATAATAATGTTGTGTATCACATCGTAGTATAAAAATTAACCTCAAGACTGGTGGGTCGGCTCCCGGGCCTTTGAAGGTTCTGAGTAAGGGGCGGTACCCTTTCAGCATTGTCTCTAGATATTCATAATTGATATTTTATTATTTATTGCTTCTCTTGATTTCCGTCCAGATAAAAGTGATGTATGCACCGTATTCATTTAACTGTATAAAGCACTTGGGAGTCGTTGAATTTTGAGTAGTTTACAAGCGTTCGCGCACATAAATCCTTCGCATCTCTGCTGCAATAACCCGAAGTCCATTTATATGGAACTCGGAGCATCATCTACTAATCAGCGACGGGCATTCGGGTTTTTGAGCAACAGTGCAATTAACTGAGAAATGAGCCCGACCGAGAGCGGCTATCTGCGCAGGTGCCTCAATTATGGGGCATTTTTCATTGGCTCCGCTTCCTAATTGCATGTATTGAAACCGGAGAGTGTACAGGCTGCCGTTGGTTAACTAACATTATGCCCAAATTATAGACTTTATTTTAATTCCTTAGTTCAGGGAAATGATTGGACGATCACAGGTAGGCAGTGGTGAGGCACATTTAATTTCTTAAACGGTTAATTTTAGGGTTTCCACAAATGTCAGAAATGATAGTGTTAGGCGACTGACATTTGTGTGTCAACTGTCAATTTTCTTATGATTTCAATGCATTGTGACATATGGTAACTATTTAATCTTGCATCCTATGACATAAATATCAACTAAATCCTCAAGCTGTTTATTTCAAACATCACCTGATTAAAGCATACCTAAAGGGCAGAAAAAAAATTAACATATAATGAATAGAAACAAGCGATGTGCGTAAAAAATATTGCAATCTAGGGGTCTGTGTTCTCTAGATTTACCAATTTAATTTGGACATGGATTTACCTACATTGAGTATAGATAAAGATCGTATAATCTTTTTTTGTAGACTTTACACCAGTATTTCCTAACGTAGCCACGGGGGACAAGTTGATCGTTAAGCGGAGCAATTCGGAAATGGCATTGATATGAGTTCAACCCTTCCGTACTTCTTACTTAGGTGTCATGAAACAAAAAAGGTTAAAAAACGCTGCTTTAGAGTCTCTCAAATTGTCTCATAATGCATCAGAGAGCGTATTCCTTATTTTGCTGAACCAAGTTTATTTTCATTCAAGTTTTCGAATTAACTTCTTTGTTTTTGAATCATTTTATGAATTTATCAAAACAAATTAATAGGTTGAAAATTTCATTTGTCTTCAGGTTATTTCTTGAGTAAATCGAAAGATATTTGAATAAATAACTTCAAACAGACTACTGTTACTGTATTTGTAGAACGTTGTGTACCTACCTGTTTTTGTGTAGAGCCCGGCTGGTTGATAGAATAGTTGATACAATGTTAGAAGAATATCCGCAGTGACTTAAAACTCTCTGCAGGTGTTAAAAAGAGATTGCTGGTTATGTTTCAACGTTCGCGATTTCCTATTGGATGTCAGATCACAATTAATGAGATTTTCTTGTGGCCGTCTAATGTTATTGATATTATTATTTAGGAATATCCAATTTATATTGGATGGTACACTGATAAGTTAACAGCTAGAACATTAGTACGAGCCAGAGGTGAATAAGAAACTTAATATAACAGAAAAATTTATAATAGAAATAAGAAAATAATCAAGCAACTAAAACCCTGATTAATTTTACAGGACCATGATTTTATTTAATAAATAACACTTGTCTTTGTTTTACAAAAATTTTTTAAAATTATTGCTTGATCTAGTAATAAGTAGTTCATGAGATATCTATACATCGTTTTGGATTAACACCATCAGAAAATCATAAGTGATTCAAAGTATTTGAACGATTCTGGATTCAAATTTTTTCATATAAGGCACATATCCTGAATTCCAAACAACAGTAGCATATTCTTGTTTTAATCGTATTAAGCTGTTGTATCAAAGCAAAGTTGATTCAGATTAAGAAACAGAAATTACGCAACGAATTTGGAATCTCTGATAGCCTCACCAACCTTTTACATTCTGACATGGTTGACCGACGTCAATTCGCACACCTGGAGGATATACAGTCGTCTGAGTTCATACCTTCCTCTGGAATACCTCAAGGGTAAATGATCTGATAGATAATATTCACACTCCACATTTGATGTTCGCAGAGGATTTGAAATTATATCATGATATTAGATCACATGATAACTGTGTTCAACTTCGGCTCGCGCTTGACCATGTTGCTAGCTGGTGTGAGGACAATTATTGCGTTTGAATGTGTCAAAGTGTAATGTTGTTTCTTTCACAAGGAATGGAGGCCGAATTTACTGTGATTATAGCGTCGGTGGTCAGGTTCTTTCTCGTTCTGATAAAGTGAGAGATCTTGGTGTAGTCTTCGACCAGAAGCTTTCCTGTGTCCCACACATCGCCCAACTGATTTCAGCTGCCGCGAAAATATATGGATTCGTTATACGTAATGGCAAATATTTTAATAATTCCTCAACATTCATAGGAATATTTAATACCCTAATCCGTAGCAAGTTGGAGTATGGCAGCACGATCTGGCATCTCATTTACACTTGCCATCAACGCCATCTTGAGGCTACTCAGAGAAGGTTCTTGAAATTCTCTGTTTTGAGGGGAGCATAAAGTTTATCCACACTGAGGCGTCAACTATAACGAATTATTGAGTCCATTCAGTTTAATCTCATTGCAGAGCAGAAGAGAAACTTTATCACTCAAATTTTTGTACAAATTACTGCACAATAATATTGATTGTCCTCTTCTCCTGACCGCTCTGAAATTTCGTGTTCCTAAGCAAAATTCTCGTAATACAGAATTATTCCGCCTAGAGACTCCGAGGATCAACTCCCTAAAACAATCCCCCATTTGGTTTATTGAGTCTACATTCAATAGAGTTGCCAATAATTGTGATATTCACTTTCACTCCATAGAAGTTATTATCAGGTGTTATGTGAACAAAAAAAATTGACTAAAATGAATTGATTTAGATTGAGTTCTTTGTAATATTTCATTGAATGCTATAATGTGGTTATTAGTTACTAATTTTTTAGATTAGATTGAGCTATTTGTTTTTGTATCTTTTTCATTTCAATCATCTAGTTAGTATTCAACTTGTTAATATTTTCTGTAATTGGTTGTTATACCTGTTGGGAATAAAGAACTTATTATTATTATTGAGACAGCCATGTGGAATTTTTCATTACAAAACCTAATGTTATTGATGTTAGTAGCAAAAAATAATTTTGTGCCATTAGCTAGTCCTAAATACCTGATTTCAGTAGATCTTGTAATTTAATTACT
This sequence comes from Henosepilachna vigintioctopunctata, assembly GCA_030704895.1. Taxonomy (NCBI): domain Eukaryota; kingdom Metazoa; phylum Arthropoda; class Insecta; order Coleoptera; family Coccinellidae; genus Henosepilachna; species Henosepilachna vigintioctopunctata. Next base: position 60,758 of record JARQZJ010000031.1, on the reverse strand, counting down.
TTTTGCGTAATGATCAAAATGAATTTATTGATTCTTTTGAACAACGAAAGAGATTTTTCTGCAGTTGATGTCATTCAGTGTAAGAAGATTTCTTTCACACCACCAATTCAAATTTGAGATATATTCCTGAAAAATTCAAAGAAGCAATCATTTATTCTGATGAAAATATAGCTAATCTCATATTTCAGGTTTTTAATGATTTTCGAGAGCATTTCCCAGAACGCGAAGCTGTTATTGTAATTTTAAATTGTCTCAAAAATTTCAAAATAATTTGTAATGCTCAAAAATTTATGCTTGTAGAGAATTCTTTCCTCCCATATTCAACCACGTCAAATTCAACAAATTCCAATGGAAAGAAGTATCCAAGATAAGAAGTGTATGCGATTTCAAGCAAAAATTACGAATTCAGTTTTTGGAAGATATTATTTATCAAATCAAGTTGCAAAAACTGAGTCATCATGATTCACCTTCAGAGTACGCTTCGACAAATCAGCAATAAATAATCATGAGCACCTAATGAAGAACTTATCATATCAACAGCTGTTGCAGGTAATTATTTCATGAAAATTTATAATTGAGTGACTGCATGAATAACTTTGTGGGCGGGGTTGGTTATGACAAAGATGAATAATAACTACGATTTTATCTACCGTTGAAATCGTAGTTTGCTGTGAAACTATAAATCTCATTTTACGTGCCGATACTTAACATGGAATATTATACTGTGGAATTAAATCTTCAGTAGCTTCAAGTTTCAGATAAGCTATTGATTTTGTAACAACTTCGATTAATACTAGAGTATAATAAGTCTTTAATTATGAAATGAGAATGTCAACGAAACACACTGTTTTCAAAACCATCGTAATAATAATAATACATTTATTCCCAACAGGTATACATCGAATTACAGAGAAAAAATAACAAAATGTACACAAATAATAATAAATAAGAAAAAATGATCGAGAAGAAAAAAAACAAAAAAAGAGAGTATAAGCGAATATATACAACAAAAATATTAATCTAATTAATTTGAAATAGTATTGAACAATAACCAGGTAACTAAAAATAAAATGAAATATTGTCTATTACAAAGTTACGTATGATCAGCAGAAGTTGACCAAATACTAACGAAATATGTTTGATGAATAAAAATAAAATTGAAATCGATTGCAATAGTACTATCTAGTAAACAAATAAAACAACTAAAATTAAAATAATATTTATAACTAAGTCATATGTAGACACGAGAAGTTCAGGAAAATATCACGACACCCTATTGCGCTGTTCTGAGTGGCATGCCAAGATAACTGATAGCTGATCAAAATAGATATCACGTCGACCGCAACACCCATCATAAAGATTACATATACAGTTAATAGGAGAACGTGACATAGGTAACATTTGATCTGCTGTAAGTGTATAACATAAAATGTATTATTCCGCCTCAGACCAGGCCTTGGTACGCGAATATTTATTTTGCTGAGAAGAAATGGTGAGCAAAATTTTGAAGAGAAACATCAGGCCGAACCGTTCACGCCTCAACTTCAACAGTTCAACTCCCAAACTATCGGTTAGGATGGAATCGTCGAAGCCTCTAGAAGGATATGGCCCATAACATCTGAAGTACATATACTTCAATCATTCCCTTTGAACTGTCTCCAAGTCGACAACAGAATTAATGTACACAGGAGACCAAATTATAGACGCATATTCCAGTTAACTGCGAATAAAGGAGTAGTATAGCGTTTTCATTGTGCCAAGATTAACAAAGCTGCCCCAATTTCTGACCAAATAACCCAGCACTCTAGAAACAGAAGCCGTAATACAAGTTATATGTTCAGAGAAGGACAGCTTATAGTCGAGAAGTACCCCCAGATCCTCAAACTCAGCACATCTATGTAGAATTTGACTTTCCAATGTATAACTATGATGAATTGGAAACAATTTTCGAGAAAATGATACAATTCGGCATTCACTGATATTCAGTTTCAGCCCATTGTAATAATGATATGTACGAGGGAATTGTTAGAATTGAGTTTAAATCGAGAAAATAGTGTTTTCCTTACTACTTCAAGTTCGAAATGAATTATATGAAAGTAATAATAGTAAAAATTCAAACTGTTATTAGGAGATCAAACGTACTTGAAAAATTACGTGGAATTAACCCTGAGGAAGACGGGAAAATTTTCTTACCTCGAGGAAGAAATCGAGGGATCATTCTGCCCTTCGAATAAATATTAGTGTTAAGTATTCATGAAGAAGGAGAATGTTTGAGGTTAATTTTGATTTGTGAAGTTGACGTTTTCAACGCCTCAAACTTATTCAAATCCACTTGAAATTCAGCAAATATGTAATTTATTGATAACACGTAATAGTTTTTTACAAGCATCACATAAGTTTTTAGAATTATTATCGCAAATAATTTCAGAAAAAATATGAAAAATTTTTCACAGAAAACTTTGAAAACTTCTACTTCACCTCTTCACTTCGACTTTACTGTTCCACTTCTGAAATTTTTTACTTCTGAGTAAAAATAATGTAACAATATTCAGAATTTTCTCATAATTTAATACAAACAGCATGACGACGTTTCGTAGTACTACTTCTTCATCAAATGCTGGATTGATATTCAGTAATTAATTTGATAAAGAAGTAGTACTTAGAAACGTCGTCATGCGTATTTGTATTGAATTTATGAGGAAGTTCTAAATATTGTTTCATTATGGATATTAATTTTCTCCAAGTATCGGCCTCATAATAATCATCAATCTGAGTAAAAACTTTCAGAAGTGGAATAGTGATTTTTTGTTTCAACCTGTTGCTGAAGAGTGCATCAGTATTTGTGGTTGTATTGAAGTCTTGAGAGCAGGTTCTTCATATATGTGACCAAATTCTACAACTCATGGGTTTAAGGGCACATTGCGCGAGACGCTTCCGTTGTTTTCGTGAAAATGGAAAAATTGGAGAAACGTACTGTCATCAAATACTTATATTTGAAAGGTTTTACACCAAAACAAATAAAGTAAGAAATGGATTCAACACAAGGAGACTCCTCCGCATCATATTCAACTATCAAGGACTGGGTGTCTGAATGCAAAATGGGTCGTGTGGGCACCTCTGACGAGCCTCGTTCAGGACGGCCCGTTGAGGTTACAACTTCAGAAATGATTGCGAAAATATATCAAATAGTATTGGAAGACCCCAGATTGAAAGAACATGCGATAGCTGAGACCTGCAGGATGTCAGCTGAACGTGTGTGAAATATTTTGCACAACCATTTGGAACATGAAAAAGCTTTGTGCAAGATGGGTGCCGCGTTTACTAGCGCTCGACCAAAAACTGATTCGAAAAAACATTTCTACTGAAAATTTGGCGCGTTTTAGACGTAATCCAAACAAATTTTTGCGTCGATTCATAAGTTTTAATGAGACTTGTGATCACCACTACACACCTGAAAATAAAGAACACTATAAACGGTGGGTTGGAAACGGGGAACCAACTCCAAAGAAGACAGAAACAGTTTTATCGGTAAACAATACTGTTTTTTTGGGACGAGAGAGGAATTATATACATTGATTATTATTTTGAAAAGGGCAAGACTATCACTGGTCTATATGATTCAGACTTATTGCAACGTTAAAAGGGCGATGTGCAAATTAAACGACCCCATTTGGCGAAGAAAGAAATTTTGTTTGATCACGATAACGCAACAGCGCATTCGTCGATTGTTGCCATGTCCAAAATCCACGAATTGAAGTTTGAATTGATGCCGCATCCTCCCTACTCTCCAGGCTTAGCCTCCAGCGACTATTACCTGTTTCCTAACCTCAAAAAAGGCTTGGCGGTGAAATATTTGAGAACAACGAAGAAGATATCGAAACTATAAATCAGTATTTTGAGGAGTTCTACGTTTAAAATGTAGATTTAAAATAAATACTACGGTATAAGAAAATTAGGGCACCGTTACGAGAAATGATGATCAGTGGTGATGGAGATTGTCTTGAAAAATAAAGCAAAAAAAAATTTTAACATCCCTTTTTTGGTCAGGCCGGAAACTTTTCACCCCACCCTCGTAAGAATGATTGAAAGACAGAACAAAATGAACATGTATGTAAAATTCTGGGAAGTTACTTAATGACAACTGGAAGTAAATACTTTTCTATTACTCAACCTATATCCTTATGATTCTTAGTACAGATTATACGAATATTTGTCCATATTTCACTTGAGTTTGAAGACCTCTAACAAAAAGTGGCTAGGTCGTATAGACGTCGTCACGATCTCTATACGTTGTCATTCTTGGCTATTTTTGAGGAAAAATGAACCGTTTCTATATTTTGTTATATTCGTTTCTATAGATTCGGAAGTCGCTGATTTCGGTTTGAATTCGTAGATGAAAGCAGAATCGTTTTAATAATCTAATAGTCTAAACGCTTTTCAAGGAAGTGAATGTACATAGAACGACATAAAAACTGAAATTCGACTCAAAAATGAATTAGTTAAAAGGTTCGAAACTGACGCGAAGAAAACATTCTTTATATCTCATTTGCAAGTATCCAACTACCATGGCGTTGAAGCTTAAGCCCCTACCTCTAGATATTGAATTAACTTCTTCGCTATCTCCTTATCAACAAATATCTCATATCGATTTGCCATCATCACATTCGGCAAAAAAACAACGATATCGCGGGCGACCACCTCAATTTGCAGACATGGAACGAAATCCACCCTACCAATCCCATAAATTATACGTAGTCATAAATTAAACCTTTTTATCAGATGCCATTTTTGAATTAATTTCATTCCTCCACACCACCTCGAAGTGGGGACCGCGATACACAGCCAACTTGAAAAAGTCGAAACGAAATTTTTTGTTCGTTCAGTTCCATATAATTAAAAGTAATTTGCCTCATCCGGTACAAATTAGAGTACATACTTATATAGGACGCATCAGGTTTTACTTAATTGGTGCATCGTTGGTATTGTCTAAATCACGTATTGTTTGCGTGCAACAATAGCAGGTTTTCATATATCCCTGTAATCAAAATGTAATCGTTAATAATGCAGATTGTTACAAAACAGTGGTTACAAGTCGGACCTGCCTACTTGGCATAACTTTTGACCAACAGCATAATAACTGGTTGCCGCTTCTGGCGTGATCTCCGAAGAAAAAAACTGAATAGACCGAGAACAATCACCATAAAATGGCGCAAGATGTTATGAAGTTATATGGAAACCAATTTATTCAAGTTTAAGTATCTAATTTTTCGATTATGTTGAGATGCAGTACTTCGCTATGTAATTTTATGTCTACGTACATTTAAATTGAGATGCATACATCGTGCAGCTATAACTTTTTCATTGGTTGAGACAATTTACAACATATTTTATCTATGAACAAAATGTCTATGGTTTTCGATCAAATAATCTATTAATAAGTTAGTCATTTTGATGTGAGTAATAATACTATATAAGATATTGAATTGAAAACAATTGGCTTGGTTAAACAAATTTATATTAATAACTTGACAATTGTTTCGGGGTGTTACCCCATTTTCAAAAATAAAACTGGTTGTTTAACAATTGTCAAGCAATCAATTTAATTTTGTGAAACCATGTCAAAACCTTTTTTGTTCAATATATTAAACAATGCTTCACCACAAGATCAGAAATGTAAATTTTAGTATTACTTCAAGGACTGGATATATATTCTCAATTTCAAAGAGTTATAAAGAACTTTATGCTATTAATTAAAGTTTATGTTATGAATTGTGGTCTAAACTTTGATGTAGAAAAAGACAACTGATCTTATTTGATTCCTGTTCAATTCTCAATAAATTTACTCTCATGTCATGTAGTTTCAAACGGACAAATGATAAAACCTGTAACTACAGTTATAAATCTCGGTCTGTTAATGGATCAACAATTAACGTTCGAAAAACATTTGAAACTACAATTAAAAACAGCATATCTTAAACTTAGAACTCTCTCGCCGCTTAAATACATATCAGACAATGACTCAAAATTAACTCCTCAATTATGTCACGGTGTAATAATGCTAATGACCCATATTTTCTCTCAAATTACAACTTTTACAAAACACTTGCATCAGTTTTTGCTATGAATAAGATGTTTTGAGTTTTGATCATATAAGTCATTTATATAATTCCAATGAAATTATAAAAATGGACTTCAGGTTTCAGTTGCAATTTCATGTCTTTATATACAAAATTTTATCATATTGTGCCAAGTAATATGTCGACAAAATTGTTTTCAGAGATAAATTATATTTTGGAAAAATTCGTGAGAAAATTAAGAGAAATACGCCAAAACATAACACCGTAAGTAAAGTTTTAGGCATAATTTTCGTACTAGGTCTATAAATATTTAAACCAACTGAATAACGGATACAAAATGATAGAATTATTGAATTTCAAAACACAAATGCAAGAGTTATCGTTAGATGAACAGAAGAAAGTGAAAGCAAAACATTCAAGGAATAATATATAGCATCTATGGGGTTAATAATAAAACTGGCGAGAGACAATATTAACCACCTTGTGAAATGGTTTTCCGTTGCTTTTGTGCTTCTAATTTTTTTTAATAATTACGGAACCACTGTAATGAGTTTCCATTCAATAAAGTTGCATTAATATTAAATTTGTAATTCATGGCAATCTGTGAAAAGACGGAATAAATCACGCAATAGAAAATTTATGATGGGATGTGGTGGGACTAATTCAGAAGTAAAAACGGTTCCTAAATACATTCATTTTCATGTATCCATACTTCATCCTGATACGAAACCGGAGGATCTAAAAAGATTACTTAAAGAAATCTCAGAAGTTCAATGTGAATCGTTACGATCTAAATATCCACTTATATACACATCTGCTAAGGTGTTCATCTATCAGGACAATCTTGAAAAAGCGTGGAACAATGATGTTTGGCCAAATGGGGCTCTCGTGTATAGATATTTTTTAATCAAGAAGCGAACACCCCAAGTAACGGAAATTATTCCTCAGACATAGAAAATTCGAGAATAAATCATTCCTATTGCCACAAAAATGATTCAAAAACTAGAGGTTAATTTGGTGTCAAAAATTATTCAAAAAATATAGGTTTCAATCCTTTATCTCTCTTATTTCAAAATGTACAGTGCTTGAATAGCGATGAATAAATTAAATTTATTGATGTCAGGGAATGATGTCAATATTTTGGCGATTGCTGAACACTGGAAATCCTGTGAAGAAATAACACAATATCATATTCCATAACCTTTTTTATCTTTTGTATTAACTTTATTTTGACTTGTTCTTTATGTATTGAAAATACTTAAATTATATTATTATTATTATTATTATCATTTTCAAACTGTTTTAGAAGACTACTGACTTTAGTTGAATTTTGACTGAAAAACTTCCTCGTTTCTTGTGGAATTGGAATTATACATTTTTAACAGTGTATCTGTGAAGAAGTGTAAATATTTAAAATAGGGAAAAAATTTTTTACGACTATCTCACTGACGTACTTCCTGTTGTTTTGTTTATGTTAAAGGCTCCTTAATATAAAAATAAGTAATGATTAACATACGTGTGTTAATTTTAATTTATTGTATTCAACATAATGTTTCAAGTATTTATTAATAATTATTATTAAATATCAGTATTGAACTCCTGATATTGAACAATAAATAAAATTAATGATTGATGACGCCGATATTTGTCATAATTTAATACCTGTCATTTTTGATATTGGATTAGTAGTTCGAAAGATATTCCAAGACATATCGACCTTTTTTTTGGTTTAGCTAAGTGTTTTGGATTCAATGATAAGACTTTTCAATTGTAAATGACCACTGCCTTTCAGTGCACTCTATGCAATACAGTTAATTATTAATCACACCTGACAATTAAGACAATCAATAAAAAAGTAGGAGAAAATCATCAAGTACATTTAGACAATGTTTTGAATGATTGGCTAAGTATTTCATCATGAATTTCAACTCCAATTCATCTTTATCAAAAATTTCCATTCAATTCCTCATCAATTTGCGTAAAATAATTGAAAATTTTCACCTGAAACTCCAAATGCACACTGTAATCTGTACAATAGAATCCCAATAGAAAACACAACAATAATTTGTAGGGTTTCATCCAACATAATGGAGGTCTATCCCATTGGAAGGGTCTCACAGTTCTTCTCTGTCATTAACCGAGTATGTTGTTTTAGTTTGCATTCAACTGGAAGTGAATTAGAATATATTTGAATATTTATAATTTCAGCCTGGTTCTCATTGGCTTGTGTTTCAGCCGCTTTATTCACTGCTTTGAATATTCACAGACTGCTAGGCAGGTAATTAGATTCTCCAATGAGATATTGATATGAGCGAATGGAGAAATCATTACAACATGCCTTTCGTGCTCACGGAATGAATTTTCATTTTTTTAAGAACGTGAACTGTGTAATAAACGCAGATGGCAGTATGATTAATATAGTGTTAGAGTAAGGTTGTTGTTTTATTAAGGAATATAGATACATTACAGTTGGCGACGAGGATCTTTCAACAAGATATTTCATATTTAAATAACTTGTTAAATCCACGCAGAGAGTGTGTGTTAGAATGGCTGCAACAGAAATAATTGGACATCTACGTGAATTCGATCCAGTGAATAGTGATTGGACGATTTATAAAAGGCGAATGGAGAATTATTTTTATGCGAATGAAATAATTACAGACACACGAAAACGAGCAATACTGCTTAATGCATTAAGTGAAGATGCTTATAAATTAGTGCATAATCTGAAGTGAATTAGAATATATTTGAATATTTATAATTTCCGCCTGGTTCTCATTGGCTTGTGTTTCAGCCGCTTTATTCACTGCTTTGAATATTCACAGACTGCTGGGCAGGTAATTAGATTCTCCAATGAGATATTGATATGAGCGAATGGAGAAATCATTACAACATGCCTTTCGTGCTCACGGAATGAATTTTCATTTTTTTTAAGAACGTGATGTTTTAAAAGGTTTTTCAGGCTATGTGTTGAACTAAGCATGCCTCATTTGATTTTTAATGGCGTCATGGCGAAGAAATTATAAGTCTGTTAGCAACATATTCAATTCAAAAGTATTTTAAAACATACAAAGTTGATTGATTGTGCGTTGATATAGTGGTGATTATATTTATATTCACCAATTACTTATACAATAAGTTCTTTATTATCAACAGGTTTAATACCCAATTACAGAAAATAATAACATAGTGTTGAATAATAACTGAATAACTGAATAAATGAAATGAAAAGAAATATAACAAAGAAATCAATGTAATCTGAAAATAACTGAAAAAGTAATTATTAATTGAATAATTAAATTGAATGAAATATTACAAAGTATAAAGCTCAATCTTATTAAGAGTCTAAGTCGATTTCTCTTGTTCATATAACTCCTTATAATAACTGCCATTGAAACAAAGTGAATATTGAATGTAGACCATAATACAAATGGGGGATGGTATTAGCGAGTTGGTCCTTGGAGTCTCTAGGAGGAATAATTCTGTAGTAGGAAAATTTTACGTAGAAACACGAAATTTCAAAGCGAGCAAGAGAGGAGGACAATCAATACAGTTGTGCAGTAATTTGTAAAGAAATTGGAGTGAAAAATTTTCTCTCCTGCACTGCAATGAGATCAAACTAATTCACTTAACAACTTGTCGGTATTGACGCCTTTCTGTGGATAAACTTTATCGTCCCTTCAAACTAAGAATTTCAAGAACCTTCTCTGAATGGCCTCAAGATGGCGTTGATGGCAAGTGTAAATGGGATGCCAGATCATGCTGCCATAAATCAACTTGCTACGGATTAGGAAATTAAATTGTCTTATGAATGTTCAGGAATTATTGAAATATTTGCCATTGCGTATAATGAATCCATATATTTTAGAGGCAGATGAGATAAGTAGGATGATGTGTGAAATTGAGGAAAGTTTCTGATCGCGTACTATTCCTAGATCTCTGACATTATCAGAGTACGTTGTACTACTCCTTCCTTCGCAGTAAACTGGAATATGCGTCTATAATTTGGTCTCCTGTGTACATTAATTCTATTGTCGACTTGGAGGCAGTTCAGAGGAAATGTTTGAAGTATATGTACTTCAGAAGTTATGGGCAATATCCTTCGAGAGGCTTCGACCATTCCATCCTAACCGATAGTCTGGGAATTGAATTATTGTAGTTGAGGCGTGAACGGTTCGGCCTAACGTTATTCTTCAAAATTTTGCACAATTCGATTGACTCACCATTTCTTGAACTAGTATTGTCCTGGTTCGGGTCTATGAGCCGTCGTCGGTTGGAATACATTCCTAACGTTTCGCTAGCACGAGTGGCAAGTTTCTTCAAAGGTCGTTCTATTTCTGATTCTGAAAGTGGACTGTGAGTCAGTGGAGTGACTGATTCAGTCAGTCCACTTCCAGAATCAGAAATGGAACGACCTTTGAAGAAACAGTGAGTCAGTGGAGTGGAGTGACTGATTCAGTTGTGAATACTGAATCAGTATTCACAATATTGTTTCGCCAACGCAATGGCTTCATCAGAAGATGATGAACTGTTTATCAATTTATTTCTGTCAATTTATTTTGAATCCTGAGTGAAACTCAGAAATGACTGAAAAGTTTTTTTTAATGCTGGATTACTTATCTAGTACACTACTTCTTAAATTTCATCTAGGTGGTAGTGAATTTATAGGCCGAAATTGCTATAGTTTAACAGTAATGCATATTTTTGGTACAGATATTATCAATTAATCTTTTGGAAATACTCTATGTGCCAGTGATGTGCTAATTAAATCTAAAAATCTATTTCACAAAATGTCAAAAGCATTCTCAAGTGTCTTGACTGTTATTTCATCTTCGCAACTGCCGGTATTTTTCATACGTTGCACAATATTTTTCAAAAACGTCATACTTATCTTCTCTTATTATTCTATCTTATCTTCTTTTTATTCCTCCTTCTTTTCAAAAATTACACATTTTTACAATTTTTGGTATAGAGTTTATCACAAACTCGTGGTTATTTAACGGCATTATAGTATGGATTATTTGGTGTACACTATCTACAAAATAAAGATCGAAACGCCGAGCAAATCATCATCCTTTCTTATTATTATTTCTTATTTATTTATTATTCTTATCATTTCTTAATTTATTAACCACGACATATGGTGTAATTATCAGTTTAATTTGGTAATAATTGTTTTACGTTTTTCCATAGTAGCTGCGAATTTTTTATATTAAATGTCATTTCAATTAAATTGTATTTATTTTTGGTCAAAATCTTGTGCCTATACTGCGTAATAAAGGTAGGTATCTGAATACTAAAAAACTATATAAACATGTATATAATCGTTGGTCGGATTTTAAATACCTACATGTGAAAACCACATTGATAATTTCCATTTAAACATCATGAGATTTTAAATTTTAATACTGAAAGTTGACAAATTGCATTTCTATCGGCCTTCCCTGTAACTACCAATATTTTTCCAATGATTGTTGAACTGTTGGAGGACAAAGCCTGTGAAAATAAACGTATGCCTATAATAATAAATAAATGAAATAAAATTTTTGAGAAACATTCCTTTCATTGTAAAATAACATTCATTCAATTGATCCAATAATTACAACTAAGAAGAATGAACACAAAAGGACTGAATTCTGATGACTGAATGAGACTGATTCAGTTTTAAGACTCGAAACTTCCATTCAGCCCTCGAACAAAAATATTGCTTCAAAAAAAAAATTGGTTAAATTTATATTCACAATAATATACAACTTTATTTGAAAAGAAAATAAAAAAATTACCTCAGAAATACATTTTGAGACAATTTCACATTGTGAAGGACATTTGTGGAACAAAATATACAAATATATGATACAAAAAATTGATTCATACATTATTCATTCCAATCTACAATCACGTGCCTACATTCGATTCATCGAAGTACTCTGCCACACTATAGTATGCCTTTGTTGAGAGCAGAGATCTAACTCCCCTCTTAAACAAATGAGCTTTCAGTACTTTCAAATTCGATGGTAAATGGTTGAAAATCTCTCTGATAATAGAGAGAGTGCTCAAATTTAGCTGTTTTATGCATAGGAATAAGTAGCACATCATTGTTCCTTGTTGAATACTCATGATTACTATTCAATTTAATAGAAGCTATTTTCATTTTCTTCAACATATATCAAACATCTATAAATATATAAACACGGTAAGGTGATTATGTATTTATTAATGAAGATAGATTTACGAGATGTTCGTTGATGAATATTGAATATTAATCGTTAAGTATTCGCTTCTGTGTAATAAACACCCTATTTATTTCTGTAGAGCTGAATATTATAATTTATATGACTATATACAAGACTGTAATACACATTCATAACACAGTTTCTAGGTACAATGTTCTTAATTCTAGAGATTGCAAAAAATGAGTTACTCAATTTTTTACATAAAACATCAATGTGTGATGTCCATCTCAAATTTCTGTCTACATATATTACAAGAAACTCTGTTGAGTTGGATGATGATATAGTGTTGTCCCCATATTTAACATCCAAGGTACTAATTCCATTGCCTTCAGACAAAAATGAACACATACAGTTTTGTCAACGTTCACCATCAGATTCTTCATTTGACACCAATTTACAAACTCCGTATTATAAACTCCATTTAATATAAATATGTATGTATACCTATTTATGATAATTGTAGACCATTTTGAAATCAAATACGATCATACGAATACTGGCGACGTGATTATTTCCGAATTACATTTCATAGTTTTTATGATGAAATTATGTATTTTATAGCGTTATTACATGCTCATGAATGTACACATGATATAATTCCTGTAATTACGTTCACAGTCCCTTCCAATGACGCTCGTTTCAAGATAACTCTTTATAACCGCCTACTATAATACTTTTCATAATCTAAATCAACAATACCCAAGTACAATGATAAAAATGACTGGTCGTCCTTCGTAATATCTTCCAGATAACAAAGGAACGAAATTAAATAATTACCAAGACGGCCATTTTTGATGTATGCAAATAGAAAATAACAAAGATTTGGTTTGCAAATATTGTGCACTTTGTGCCCGTCTTAATTTGTTTTGCAAAGCGTTATGTGATTTACTTCTCCGTTTAATATACAATTTAGCTTCCTATTGTTTTATTTCTGGTCGGGCTATATGGAATAAATTTTCTCACTTGAGTTATTATCGGTTAGTGTAACATTTTCTCGGAGCTTCCTTTCTGAGCGGGAACACGCTTTCAGAAATCTGATTGTACGTGACAGATATTTTACACAGAAAGGGCGGAATTCGATATAACAGAGAACGGGGAGATTTAACAACTGCATCATGTAGTAAACTTCAAATTTGCTGTATAATTTCAGGAGATTTTGAACGTTCTGCAAGTGAATGAATCAATTCTGAAGGTTTATTACTCCAGAAAGAACGTTTTCTAATACACTGGGAACAGCAATTTTGTTGTCTTAGATCTGTGACTTGTTTTGTCTAAATTTTGGTCTCTGAATTCAAAAATGTTATCAATTTTTCTCTATCGAGTCAAGTTTTTAAACTACAGGATGTCCTCTCTTTGACCTAAAAGTCATACTAAATGGGCATACCTACACATGAAAATAAAGTGGTTACTAACCAAATATATAAGAATATTTTATTCATACAAAATTTATTATAATATTGAAAAATAAATTGTGTTTATACAAAAAAATAAAAAAGATATAAGGGTAAAAATTTTCGCTTATAACTTTTCCTAGAAAGTTCAATCTGGAGACATTCTTGCTTAATGCTCCAACAGTAGTCAGCCATCATACTGACATCCCATCTTCCTTGATACCTTGCCTCCATGACCTTCAAATCTTGGTTGAATCGCTCACCCTGTTCATCACTAACAGCGCCAAGATTTTCATGAAAGTTAGCAAGATGGTTTTTGTTTAGCTTCAGTTTGATACTCATGTTACCGCCAAGCTTTTCAAAGCTTTCTAAGAGTTGTTGAACACTTTCGAAGTAATTCTGGTCTCGTGTGTTTCCAAGAAAGTCCTTGACAATACTCTTCAATGACAACCCAGCATTCTTTTCCAGTTCGGTCATTGTTTCAATGAAACGTTGACAAAGCTTTAACAAATTGCTTCATGAGACCTAGTTTTAAAGGATATTTTTTTTAGAGGTATAGAATTTTAAATTGCAAAAAAACAACGATGGATCATTCGATTGACAAGAATTTTTTTTATTCGAAAGATCTTGTGGCATTACATTTTAAATATGATTTCTGGCATATGACCGCCACGGCTGGCTCGGATGTAGTCCAATCTAGACGTCCAATTTTCGATGAATTTTTCCAACATTTGTGACCCACATATCGGAAATAACACGGCGAATATTCTCTTCTAAATGGTCAAGCGTTTGTGGCTTATCCGCATAGACCAATGACTTTACATAGCCCCACAGAAAGTAGTCTAGCGGTGTTAAATCACAAGATCTTGGAGGCCAATTCACAGGTCCAAAACGTGAAATTAGGCGGTCACCAAACGTGTCTTTCAAAAAATTAATTGTGGCACGATCTGTGTGACATGTTGCGCCGTCTTGTTGAAACCACAGCTCCTGGACATCATGGTTGTTCAATTCAGGAATGAAAAAGTTAGTAATCATGGCTCTATACCGATCACCATTGACTGTTACGTTCTGGCCATCATCGTTTTTGAAGAAGTACAGACCAATGATTCCACCAGCCCATAAAGCGCACCAAACAGTCAGTTTTTCTGGATGTAACGATGTTTAGACATACATTTGAGGATTATCTTCACTCCAAATGCGACAGTTTGGTTTGTTGACGTAGCCATTTAACCAGAAGTGCACTTCATCGCTAAACAAAATTCGCTTATGAAAATCGGGAACAACGGCAATCTGGTTTTGGGCCCATTCGACGAATCTACGCCTTGCTTGATGATCGTTTGGCTTCAATTCTTGCACGAGTTGTATTTTGTGAGCACGCAAACCAAGATTCTTCCGCAAAATCTTCCATTAAGTGGATAGACACAGATCCAATTCCTCGATCCTCCAATTGCTCGATGACGGATGGACTCATTCGGGTCTTCGTCAATGCTACGCTCTACAGTAGCAATAGCTTCTTCTGTACGCACCTACGGCGTCTCTGGGGATGCGAGTTATCAATAAGAGTAAACGTGCTGCGAAAACGTTCCATGGTTAATCGAATTAACTGCTCTGACGGACGATTTTGAAATCAAGTTTTGAAATCAGCTTGTCAATTTACCTCTAAAACAGAAGTCAACAAAAATTATGTTATAAACTGTTCCCTAGTGTTATTGATGATAATTTAAGAAGAATAAAACTGTATATAAGGTCTGTTGATTATATAAAAGGTAGATTAAAGACCACAAGATCCTTCAATTCATAAATGATTATGCATTCTTTATAAACATACATGATCGTTATTAAACTATACCTAATTAACTAGGTAGTAGTGATCGCCTGGAGTTCAGCTATATTTCAGCAATATCAGAATATTGAATATAAACTTAAATTCAAACACTGGAATTTATGAATTTGTACTTTAATTTCAACAACATGTTTGAATTTAAGTTTATATTCAATTATAATGGATTTACATCAAGTGAAGGCCAATACTATCAAATATATCAAAGGAAATTCAGCTATAATTCATTTGATTTTTCAGTTTGAAAATAAGTTGTAATCTTTTGTCAAATACTTCACCTGTATTTCATCCTTCTTTTATGATTTTCCGTACGTTTTCGAGCAAGTTGTATTTCACAAATTTCGAATGAAAACGATTTCAGAGTGCTATTCTGTTTTTCAGTTGATGTTGATCCATTTCAAAATGAAAGCAATGTTTTTGTTACCCTTCCCCACATAACGATGGGTAATTCGGACTCTAAAACTTCGGACCCCTAAATGGGCTGGAAATATATGTATTTAACCCAACAATGGAACATTCTTCATTAAATTAATGAAATAAACATTATAGTACAACACAACTACCGATAACTTACTGGGATTCGAACACGAATCTTACTGCACCATAATCAGAGGATTTTTTGTTATATGAGCAATATTTTACAGTGAAATGTAACAATTCATTGAATGATCCAATTATTAAATAAATTTCTGTGGTTATTTATAACAATGTCATGACATCATAATGAAAAATATATGGTTTTCAATTATATAACTACACTTTCATATATTCAATAGAGAAATGGTTCGTTTTCAATAGATAATCGAAATTTGTATTGTATTTGGAGATAATAATGAGCATTTATAACAAACATTTATTTCCACCAGCTGAGTACCCAATTACAGGAAAATACATAATGAATAATATTACAAATAATATGAATATACAATAACAAAAAAATAATATTAAAAAAAATTATCGAATATAATTATCTGAATCTACAATATCAGTATCTAAATGTTTAATCAATTAACTGAATCTGTAAACAATGAGAAATAACTGAACGAGTAAGCGAAACCAACTCAGAACTCAAACCGAAAAGAAATCACGATACTCCAAACTTTAAAATTTAAATATAGGTACATTAATGATGGCAACCAGCGAATATGAAGAATATACTAGAACATTAATTCGAAAAAAGAATGTCATCGTTGAGCTAACTGTGTCATCCCTCCATCAGCCTTCAATGGACAAATATTAATGAATGTTGATGTCTATGCCACAGGAAGCGCTAGACAGACTGTTTCGTTCAACAAGGAACTCATCAGTTGTGCCACATCCATGATCAACCGGGGCAAAAAATTCAATTTCCAATCATCTACCTCTGACTCCTAGGTACAAATTACCAATTAATGAATTCTTCATCATTCCATTAGTAGCTGAAAATGAAATATACATTTCAGATCATGGATACACCAAGCACCGAAAATTTATACGTCTATACCAGCAGTTATCGATTTTAAATTATAACATCTATCTTATCAAGTGTCTTCATTGAACTTCGTGAAAGAGTAATATAGTTGCAAAGAACACTAAGGTCCTCCACAAGGTCACCAAATTCAAGGACAACGCTATACCGTTGCAGTGGAGTCCATCCCAAGTCGACTGATATCAAAGAAAAAGCTAAAATATAAGTTTATAGTGTCAATAGAATTTTCCATATCAATTTTGTTTCTCATGACGCCCAACTAACAATTCATATTTTACATTATAATATAATCCTCAATTCTAAAAGCATTTCTGAGATCCATTTTAACAGCTAGACAATATGTAAGTAAACTTTCATCAACTCTTCAAACTAATCTGATCTCCGGAAGAGGGAAGGTTAGAATATGTCATATATTATATCACGTGTAGTATATATGATATAATATATGACATCTATAATAACTTCGTTAACGAACAAGTTATGACTTGCTTGTTTATAAATGATCTAATTACCGCCATACTTTTACTAGATACGAGTTCATAACAGTGGTCCGAATGTTAAAAAGGAAGCGGAGCTTGTGAAACTTTAGAAATAGTATCAAAACGTTATGCAGAAACAAATTTACAAATCTAAAGTAGGTACTCAAATATTTTGAGATGAAAAATAATGATAATCTAGACATACTAAGTCGATCAAATGTAGGTATGCTATAGAGAATATCTTAAAGCAACTAAACAATTTGACAAATTATCACTAGACTAAACTATTAGTAAGATATAAACTTGACTATTATTACTAAAAATCTATAAATTTTGTTTTTTTTTTAATGAAAGTGGTCTAATTTAGAATATGTAGGTATTTCTTTCACATATTTAAAATATTGACATTTTACCTTTATAAAATTTCTTCAAATTCCAACTGTCATTCTATCTATACAATATAATGAAATTTTGAATCTTTATTTTGAACTCAACTAATGGATAAAACTCTGAAAATTGAAACAACTGTCATGTTATCTTTTTATTCAGGGGATACATAGTAATCGAGAAACCACTATAAGTAAGAAAAAATTTAAATCTCTCGAGATCTCAGTTAAATGGGTTTCACTATATTATCACCGTGAAATTGTCCGACAGTTTCTTCATCTGCTACCCACTCAAGTGATCACTTCAAGTGTTAACAACCATTCCGCAAACCTATCGAGAATATAAAACATCCACTGCAAAATGAATGACGTCTCACGTTACATAATTATAGGCGTGTAATATGTATACCATATTTACCACACGGTAGGACGAAGCGACCGTAAAGCCCTTAGACGATGATAAAGATAACACTTAAACTAATGGTTCCATCAAATTGAGTCAACGCTCCACATGTTGGAGATACTTAATCTTGAGCTTCTGCAATGACTTGCAGTTTCTGAAACAAATACCTCTTCATCTACTACGCAGCCACTGTGGCGAAACGACCTTCAATTTATAATGCCCATTAATAGGTCATTTTTCTTCTTGAGTGTGCTTTGAGAAATCAATAGTGGCACTTTGAAATACCTGATAAGTTGTTTATATCAATGAATAACTTCTTAATGGTCCACCCAATTTCATTGTATTCCGGATATTCTTTTACTTTAAAATTATATTTTTCGAAATGGTTTCATGTTATGCGGAATTTCTTGAAAATATCTGGAAAAATATTGAAGAAAATTGGATTATTTTCAATAACATCTTCAATATGTTTAGTAATGTTTCGTTGATTCAGTTAATTGTTCTTACTTTATACAGAACATTCATAATAATTCAATAGTTATTAGTGTAATTACTACAAATGTATTAATCACAATAATTGACATCTCGACGGAACGTAATATTTAGAGTTACATAAAGACTACCTAAACTCCATCTGTATGAAAACGAATTAAAACGATTGTAAAACTCAAAATATAGAATAGAAACAAACTTTATATTGCATGTGAAATATTTCCTAGCGTCACACAAACGAACTGAATTAATATTGAGATAACGAAGCGCAATGTAGATTTTCACTAATATTTACGCTAACAGCTGGCGCCACCTTACATTTTAAGTGATTTATAATACATATTATCGAAAAATTTGTGATTAAGGTGTATATGGACAAAGAAACAATGCTCAGTTGAAATGTGGACCTAAAATATCGGTGTAGAAGTACCTAACTGGCAACAAGAAATTAAAAATTGAAAAGTAGCTAATATTTACTAAGTACTCAGATATTCTAGCACTGGTTGTTTAACCACCCCCCCCCCCCCCCCCAGTAATAGATAATTTATGATGATTGTATTTTGATTTTTCAGGTCAATAATTAGAATAGTATTGACAACTTCAGTTCAAATTAAAATACTAATAAGCTAAAAAACTTAGTTATATTGTTGTTTATTTTTGGCCGAAAGAATAACATAATGGGTATATGCTCTCAATCACTAAATTACTTTTCAAATGAGTTCACATGAAACAAAGAGATATTCTTCGTAACAGTTAACCGATCTCTGAGAATGACAGTAAGCTATTGTTAAAAAATTAATTTATCCATTAGATAGGTACTTATGGCCATTATCTTTTTCGAGCAATTGAGGACTGCAACAACATTGAGGCATATTGATTCTGAGAAAAAAATTTTGTTACTTGTTTAATTGTATTGAAAAATCTCATTAAACTCGAGGCCTATTCAGAAAGTTTTGACAGTAGTCTGGACTTCAGGCCTAAGTACTTGCTGCCACCTGTTGAGCGACATATCAGAAAACCCTCATTGTGTTATTAAATATTCACAAATTGTGTATCCAAATTTAGTTATCAGGGATTTTGAGTACGTTTCCAAATAATTTGAGGGAACATATAGAAAATTGAACTTTGACATAGGTACTGTCTCCCGTTTAGCATTTCATTAATTCACTTTTACTTGAGTCTTGTGTTCTATTTTGAAATCACCTTGTATTTTTCAATTGTAACAAATAAGTTTCACATCAGTACTGAAGAGTAATATTATTACAACGAAATGATATTAGAAATATCTTCTTGAAAAAACACTGCTTAACATCAAAGTAGGAATGGCACAAAAGTTAATAAGTACCTATCTATACTTTATTACTACCTAAACTCAGTTGTCATTAGTGTTACCTACATAGAGTTCGAATTTTGCCAAACACTTTCTAGACTTGGACATACAGTTCGAGATACAGACACATATATACCTAATAATAACACATTTATTCCAAACAGATATATATTTCCAATTACAGGAAAATAAAACTAATTGGGTACAAATAATAATAAATATGAAGAAATTAAGACAAAAAGAAAGTACATAATATATACAACAAAATAATATTGAAATTAGTTCAAAGAGTAATAAACAATAACTAAATGAATAAACATAAAATATTATCTCTTAAAAAGTCACAATTAATTAACAGTAGTTAATGAAATATACCTAAGCAATGAAGTCAAAGAAAATGAAATTAAAATTAATTGAAATAGTAAAATACAATAACCAAAGTAAAAAATTAAAACAAAATTTTACTATTTCAATTAATTAAAATTAATTGAAATAGTAAAATACAATAACCAAAGTTAAAATTAAAACAATAACAAACTTAAATTGAAATATATTTCCATAGAAATCTATAAACACAATATAAATACTACTGCCAATTTGATAAATGTTCAGAATCTTGAAGATTTTGAACAGATTTATATAGTTAGAATAGGAAAATATTTTAATAATGCATTAGACAATAAGCAATTAGGTTAACGCAACTATTGCGAATATCATGGGTTCACCATACTCGCATGAGTGTAATAAACTTCATTTTAGCGAGTAAGCAGTTTCAATTTATGTATAAATACGTTAATATTTTCTTAATAAAATCAATTTTACATCAGTAGTCAACTCATTCACCTGACAAGGAGTAGGCAGATTGAGGCCTTGTCAGCACCGAAACCCTTTCATACCGATTTCCAGGAATCGGAAGAATTGGGCCCTACATTAGTTGTCCACTGGTAGATAATTAATCAACATCTGACAAGGAGTAGGCAGGTTGAGGCCTTGTCAGCACCGAACCCCTTTCATACCTATTTCCAGGAATCGGGAGAAGTGGGCATTATTAATATTCATACATTAATAACATTTATGGTAAGGGATTAGCACCCCATTTTTCTATACAATAAATGATCAAAATAGAATTAAGTACCTATTCCACCAATTTATGAAGCTCTATGAAGAAGAAGAATTCATGGCGTACGATATACTCAGAAAAAGAAGTATGCAAACTTATTTCGTCAAATCTGTATTTATATTCAAACAATCTTAGTTGCGTTATTAATGTGCTTGAAAATGTAGCAATACTTCGAAACAGTAACTAGTCGAAAAATAATGTGATAAAATCAAAATGTATTACCCTTTAAAATACTATGCATTATAACGCAGCATCATACGGATCTATACAACATTTAAGATACATTCGTATGTCAATTACTCAATCTTACATCCAAAACGACATCTGGCGGCAAGTTTCCGAAACCCCTCGCACCGCACTCTTGACCGGCGAATATCTTACCGCGTCTCAGCCATCAAGTCGACCCTTCGAAGTCGACGTTTCAGCGTCGTTCGGACCCCGCCGAACGTGGTCGGCTGGATATGTGGATAATATAAATGGGTGTATTGTTCGGCCGGAACCGCAGAAACGGAACGTTGCCATTTATTCCCGTGCTTTAATTACTTCCAATCTTCCAGTGGTCATTAATCACCGCCGCCGCTGGCATCGCCCGCGGCAGCGGCCCAGAACGCCAGGCGACGTCCCGATATTGGACCTCTAGGGCGTTTTTTGAGGGCGCCGGGCGACGGGGGGCGCAGACGGGCCTTCGAACGATACGCTAGATGCAAATGGGTTAGAAATTAGTTTCTGTGCGTGTAATTAGTCAATTACGACGACTTCTTCGTATATCAATATTATTCCCATTGAAATGTAACAGTCCGAGGTTTGGCTTTAGGGTGAACTTATATCGAGAGGGACCCAATCAAAGTTTGATACGAGGGTAGCTTTGAACATTTGCAGATACTGAAAACAAATTTTCGGAAATTTTAACAGATAATTTTGGTGGTAACATGGAACATGAGGAAACCGAGTTTGTTTTTGTTTTTTTTTTCACTTAACTTCAACTGAATCAATTTTGAATCTTCAAAAGTATTTAAAAGACTTTATAATATACAAGAACACTTATAGTACCAGTACTCACAATGCACGTTAGAGAGTTGATCTTGACTCATTGATAGAGGGAATCTCGTGAGTATTAAAACTCGGTTGTTTCCGCATTTTGGATTAGAACTTGGTTTTTCCACATCTCAGTGCGCTAGGAAAACCATCGAAACTGAATGGTTTGGGTACATACCACCGATGATTAGCAAAATAGGATAAACAGCGATGTATGATGTTTTGCAAAGATTTTGATGGTCTTCTGAATGGACTGAATATTCACTCTCGAAAACTGATGTTTTAGGTGACTACATTTTTACATACAGCTCCCTGAAAGTTTTATTTTAATGATTTCTTCATCCCGAATAAGAATCTATGAATACTCTTCAAGTACATTACTTCTTCCCTTCCAATCCATATTTTTCTGCAGTTCTTTTCGTTGTTCATTTCAATTGACGTATAAGTATATAGATAATATGTTTCAATGAACTGTTAATAAACTTTTTAATTTTAATTTTGGTTTTATGACGGTGTTAAACAGGATGATCTAGTTAGATTCTTTGAGATTTATTTTTGTTGACAATTTAGCTGATTTAAATTTTTTTTTGTATTTAACTCATACTTTACTTTAGAGGCTCAGTAGCCCAATAGTTAAGCTGCCCTTAAACGCTTTCGGCTTACTTGAGCTGGTGAGTTCGATGTTCACTGTGTCCTTGTCTTTTGTAGGTAGGTCCAAACGTAAGAGCTATATAGGTCTCTGACCTTCGCTCTTTGGATAATACTGATAATAACTTAGATGTATATGTTGATTAGTGGATGCAATGAGATCGAATCTCCAAGGAATTTGTAGGGTTGATATACTTCAATTGGATAATAACTCTATGTTCATTGGATATCATGTAACCTGATGAAATTGTTCTTCTTTCTTTCGTATCCAGAGGCACTCAAATGAGTGCCGAGCAACTCTTACTGCTTTGTCATTTGATAAAGCTAGCTCCATCTCTTTTCATTTTAATATCGTGCCTGGGATGTTCATTAGACTTTAGTAGTTCTGTCTTGGGATCCCACTTACCTATCATCACGGTGAAACCTCACTGCACGAGATTGATTTGCACCTTGTTGAACTAGATCTGAGTCGGTTAAGGGTCCCAACTAGCAGATGGCTGGTGATAACTGGCAAACATTTTCTCTTCCATTTCCATCGTAGTATCTGCTGTTTTTTCCTTCCATAGGTTAAGTCGACGATCGCTTATTGGAATTGTTAGCTCGTCAAGTCAGTTGTTTCAATGGAATTCTGTGGAAAGACCAGGTCCAAGTCAGAGGGTGTCTGGGAAATGTCTTTCCCATGGATCATGCATCAGAAGCCACATCCTTTCAAATTGCATGTTAGGGCTAATCCAATGATTGCGTAGAGCGTATCTATTGGTATTAGTTTTGAGCAGCCTGATATAATGCATTCTATCTGTATATTCTAAGAGGTAACCCCGATGTGTCTAGTCTAGTACCTACATGAGATTCAGTTTTCCGAGATGTTTGAGATTTACTTATCATCTTATTCCTAGTATACATTCTCTTCTCTTTGTGTTGGCAGTGCTGTCTAGCCGAAAAATAGGTACATATAAGTAACTCATTTCCAAGTTTTCCTCATTATTATACCTAGCGCAAATTCTTGTCTTCGCCAACTAACTCTTAATTTCTTCCTGGTTTTTTTTTTGAGATGGAAGGTATACACACTTGTGCTTTCGTCTGAAAGCTGTGTGATTTTTGTGAAAAAAAACGATGCAAAGGTCTTAAAAGCCATTACTCAGATGTAGTATGGTTAAGTCCGGCATGTATACAACTAATATATAGGAAAAAAATAGTTGATAATCTTTTAATTTGACCATGGAAGCGGATAACAATGAAACATGAATTGTTTTTTTATTCATAAGTTTTCGTCATGTCAGCAATTATATATTTTCGGTTAATTATTAGATAGAGCCTACCTAGGTACCTAATTTTCAAGGGAAAATCTATCATAATACTCAGAGAACTTAGGCCGTAGGAATAATAGGTCATATATTAGGTATGCTCAAACAAAAATATAGCGCCGCCATATGATAGTAAAGCTATTGTTTTCAAGAGATTGGTTTTCAGTGTTCCCAAGCTCGTTATAAAATTGATCCCGTATTTTTTTTCCAAAAAATAACGGATGAAATTGTCTCATTATTCAACGCGAACTATTTGTGATTTAATGTAGATACTTAACAGTAATTTATGTACTGAACGTGTTAAAAAGATAATTTCTTAGACAAGATGTCGGAAAATGCTCATTAAAGATTGCATAACATTATCATCATATTATACTTACAACAATGAATCATTTACATCATTTTTATTATTACGTTTGGAACAACTGAAATAGAGTTACTTACCTAAATATCAGAAACAATTTAGAATTTCAATTGTATACTGTTTTTCATGGAAACTTCAGGGTAAATAGGTATGAACAATTTTGGACACTGTAGGTAAAGAATGGGGGTGCACCGTGCCGAGTGACCTTGACCTTGAGGAGGGAGGCGTGGTGGGGGTAATGGGAGGAGTCGACCTTGAGTCAGTGGTGGGGATTGACCTTCGGCCTTGAATCAGTGGGGGGGTTAATGGTGGGGATTGACCTTGAATTCGATTGGTCAGGTACGGCCTTGAGAATTTCCGGCACTACCGATCTTATATATTTCCGCGAATTAATGCTGAAGTAACTCATTCAAACAAAGTGTGGTTATATTTCAATCTGTTATGTATTTTAGAGTGCAAAGTTCAGGTGGAATAAGTTTTTCTGAAATCATATATAATAATCAATTAGGCCATTACTGTGATCATTCTGGCGAGTTGATAAGATTCGTGACACACAAAGTTTTGTGTACATGGTGTTTTGAATCCAAGAAACAGGAATCTACCATTGTCGAGCACACAATTGTGAGTACGCATAAAATTGACACGATCGTTCACAAATCCAACCTACATCACTATATCAAGCTTTTTGGACAAAATTGTGGACTCTGTGAAAAATCGCTGTTGTCAGTGAGTGAAATCGAACCTAGGGACTGTTTCGAATATCGTTGCAATACTTTATAGATGGATAATATTGAAATTATCTATAGAATAAAAAATTTGAAGGAAATGATGGAATGTCAACTCAATAAATTGGATGGTAAGATTAAAAAGTATAATCGGAGTATGGATTTGGAAATAACTGATAGAAGAATAACAAACGAAGCTAAAATCATTTGTGATGCATTTCTGAGTGAAAAAACAACATTGTGTGTTTGTTGTGAAGATTTAGTACGTTTAAGTGAAGAATTTAGGAAATGGTTAATCAATAATATAACTCTACCTGAGAAAATAATGTTTAGATTATTTCCAAAATCTAAACTTGTTGTTTTAGAACACGCATATATGGGTAAAAATATCACCGATTTCAGTGTTGAAGAATTGAAATATTTTCCTGTGGACTATTTAGTGAAGAAATTGAGATGGTATGAGATTCTCGAAATTTATCATAAGCTTTCTAAACCAATGATGGAAACATTCAAGCTGCAGACACTCTTACCATGCTTCATTCATTATAATCGACCGGATGAAAACACGCATATTGATGGTCCGCCTGTAAGTCAAGCAAAATGTGTTCGATGCAATCTAGTGCTTACACACCAGCAACTAAATACTTCAGGCAATTCTCAATCCAATACATCATAATTTTTCAATGTAATATTTTTGTCAATGTTCCCAACTAATTCATTTGTTGAATCCTTTATGCATTCTCAAGGTTAGATTGTCCCTTTCTCTCTATAATTTCTCAAGGCCAGTATGTGAAACACCCACCTTTATAACTTCTCAAGGTCAGATCGTCCCCACCCATTCTATAATTTCTCAAGGTCAGCTTCTTAAACCCCCCCACCATATTCAAGGACATTATATAATATATAATGAGAGGACAGCATTCATTCCTTCAGTTCAGAAGTTGGTTTGAATAATATCGATAAATATGAGTTCGGAAGCAATACCCAATGTATTCGAACCATACATGTTGTGTTCAAAAGTATTTTTCATCAATAAATCGAAAACAAAGTATGTGTCTGTGGGTCTGTCGCACCAATTCAAAGCAGTTGTGAGAATCAGTGGTTCATCATTGAAGGGTCATCACATTGATTTCACTACCGAAGATTTTCGTGAACTATTGAAGAGTGAAGAATTTCTTTTGAGGAATTTATCTAAAGTTTCGTCGCAGGAATTCAAGAAAATTAATAACGTTACCCTTTTCTTCATAACTATCAGCAACAAATGTATTCTCGGTGTGAGAAATGAAAGAAGTCAAATTTACATAGGAAGAGAAACTCTATGTGAATTACTATCGTTACAGGAGCTGATTAATGATTATATTGAGTTCCTGGAATATCATGGATTTGAAGATTTCTACGCAATGATAACGCGTACAGTGACGAAGTTGAATGGGGATGTGTTAGTGAACATAAAAAATTTATTAGAACAATCGTATAAACATTTATTCAACACAGCCATATTTAAAGAGTTAATCAAGGCCGATCCATATACTGTAGTGAATGATGTGATGGAGATAGCTTATTAATATGAATAAGAAAGTACATTTCAGTGATAGTTGCGAAATCCATAACATGTATGCTTGGAATTTCGCTTATCGAGAATCCCGTAAATACTATTGGGAAATGTTTGTAATAGATAGAATTAGATTCAACAATAGAGTAACTAATTTAGAGAAAATTTTGAGTCCTATTTTAGATGTTAAACATAGACAAAAGGTTTATATCGATAGATTTTGTTGAATGTAACAACACTTTGTATTAATGCGTTCAAATAAAAAATTGTAAAAAAATAAAAAACAATTTTATTTCTCAATATCTTTACATAATAATATATATTCAGAATTGAATCATTTCAAATCATTTTTGTGGATCCAAGAATTATGCTCCTTTCCCATTCCTAAATATTTTACGAATAGTTTATTTCCTTTTCTTCTTAGCACTTTCTCAATCAGATAAATTTGAGGATGCTTTACTTTCTGTAATTCGAATTCGTAAAACCCACCCATGATATCCTCATTGGAAGAATCGCGTAAAAGGTAAGTTCTTGGGTATGTGGATTTTATCTTTCTAATTGTGAAAATTTCATTAGACCAATTGGGTGTGTAGCCTTTCACAAATGCTTGTCTAGTTTTACTAACTCGTACGAAATCTCCAATTTTATACTTTTGTTTTCTTGGATCTATAATCTTAATGTGTGAATAAGCGGAGTTGAGAATTTTTTTTTCATTTTCATAATTGACATCCATTGGCTTATAACCAGTAGTTGAGTGTTTCCTAGCATTATATTTCGAAACTATGTTATCGAGTATATCTATCCACTTATAATTTCCACGAACGCTGAACTCTTTCCACATAATTGACTTGAGTGTTCTATTCACTCTTTCTACAACACTGCACTTTAAGTTGGAATACGAGCTATAATGATTTATGTTGGACGTATTCATTAATTCCTTGAAATATTTATTGTAAAATTCCTTGCCAAAATCAGTTTGTAAATTTTTAGGGGGATGTGACAATTGTTTCAGAATTCCACGCATTGCATCTCTCACATGTGTTGCAGTTTTATTCTTCAGAGGAATCGCCCAAACATATTTAGAGAAAACGTCTATTACTATGAGAATATATTTGAAACCTTTATTGAAGCGAGCATATGGTATCATCTCTACAAGGTCGGCCTGAAAAAGATCTAAAAGTCCTTTAACGATTACTCGTCGCCGTGGGAAATTAATTCGAACTGGCTTATGCAGTTCATTAACCACATCTCGTTTTACTGTCTGCATTTTAGATCAAGTTCATCTTGAGTATCAATTCAGCGAATAGATAAGCTTGACCTTTTATTGTACGGGAGTTCTTGAATGATATCTTATCTCCCTTTTTTAAAAAAATCTTATCCCCTTTTTTCATAACGTAATCAGCATCATTTGTTTTGATTTTTATATGGAAACCGCTAGATGGATTAGCAGTGAAAGATATAACTTCAGCACTTTCATAAGGAAATATGTATTCACTTGTATTTGTATTCAACTTATATATATTCGTTTCATAATCCAACACCCCTGTGAGTTGCAGATGAAGCAAGTAATGCTGCTTAGAATTATCAGTTTGAGAAAGTGTTCTGTGTTGAGAAATATGGTTATAAAACTTATCGATGGTCATGTCGATGCTAGAACTTCACTGTTTGTATCGATAATGATCTATTTGATATTTGCTTGAATACTTATAGTATTATTTTCGAATTTTTTAACTCGTTTACAATATGACTCATCTCATTGGAGTGACTATTATTACCAGCAGTCTGAGAGGACATTAATAATTTCAATCTATCCACCAGTTGGTTTGGATTTTTCCAAGGTACGAATTCTAAGTCCTTATTTGTAATCTCTAGGAAGTTGAAGTTGTTTCTTTTATTCGTATTCGATTTCGTTGGAAAACTTTTAAGTAACCCACCTCGCGACTGTTTTTGTATGGGTGATATTGTAGTAGTCTTAAGGGATGTGTGAGTTTTCAATGAACTAGGATATGAGGGGATTGTTCTACTAGTTCTACCCCTAACTATCGGATTCTGAATTTTCTTTATAATTGTTGTATACTTTTTACCGGCATTGCCTGATATTTGCTTATTTATATTATAATCTTTCCGATCAGCATTCGTTCTCTTCACAATATCCCTATAATTTCTCAAATCCGTTGTATTATATCGATCAGGATCTTTCTTGAATAATAATTCAAGGAGTCCTTTACTGATAGGAAAATCGATTGGACTATCACCTTTAGGGTCTATTAAAACTTTATCGTTCTTAAAATCTATTTCAGAATTACCTATATAAAATTTGGATTCTTCAGGCTGGAATCTTACACCGTATCTATGATCAAACAAATCAGGAAATGGTGTAGTTATCATTTCCTCAATATAGTCCCTACCCATCCCCGACCACTGGTCTAACCATTCACGGAAAACATCGGTATTTTTCAATGCTTCAATATTTTCTAACTCAACTTCTGATAGGGGTTCTTGATATTCATCAGGTTCTCCTTCAATTGGCTCAACATTTTCAGGAATATATTCAATACTATCTTCACCACTCGATGTTTTAGGAGTATCGCGCAATTTTGATGAGAATACTTTCAAAGTACCTTTCTTAGGCGTAATAACTCGTTCTGGTGTTATAATATCCCTTTTTATTTCTGGTTTGGTTTCAGATTTCGTAATCAGTGGTTGCTCTTTCTTTATTTCTGTTTTCACATCTAATGGTTGAGCTTTTTTAATTTCACTCAACAGTTTTTCGATTGGATGAGTAATAGGTTGCATTGATCGAGAAAACCTCAATTGTGATGTTATCAAATCATGTTTCAAATCTAGAAGTTTTTTTCTAACATTTTTTCTTGCTTTCACTAATTCTAAAGCCAAACGTTTATCCATAATGATTATTTGAGACTAAGATTGAGATTATCAATAATCAATATTTATATAATAAAGTAGTCGTGGAAACCCCTTCTATAGCGACCATTATTAATATCACTCTCTTTATCAATAACTAAAAATCCATATGGTACTTTCCAGCATTCAGAACACAACTTAACAAACTCATCGAATGACATATCAACATTTACATGATCATTATATATATGCTTGAGATTTGTTTTATCTTGAGAAAATAAAACAATTAAATTAGCATTATCTCTTATGAGTTGCTTTGGGATTGCTGAATAAGTTTGACACAGATAGAAACAGTCAATATTATAATGTCTTCCAAAAGCAAAATAATCTCTGATTATATTTTGATTGCTACAAACAACATCATCGAATATAACTACTGAATATGGGATATATCTTTCGGTGGTGTTATGAATTCACCATTTTCATATTCAAAATAGTTTATATCATCTATTGGTTGTAGTACATTCTTCAAAAATTGGTATTTGGGTTGGTGGATCGAATTTGAATACAAATAAATATTAATGAAACGTAAACCGTTTGGATGTAATAGAATACTAATTAAAGTATTAGTTTTTCCTTTCCCTGATCCACCTACAAAAAGACCTCTTTTACATTCAGCACCTAACAAATCGCTATGTCGTATGAATTTCTCTTCAGTTTGACAATAATCATGATTGGTTATAGGTAATGTATTATGTTGTTTTATCAATTGCATTGTCAAAATACTATTCTAAACTGAGCATTGGTGCTCATGTGAATATCTTTTATATGGGGAAAAAATAAAATTCAGTAATTTTGATATTGTATATTCATAAAACATAAAAAATTCGGACAATAAAATGGCGATTTAACAAACGTATAAACATAAAAAATTCAAACAATAAAATGGTGACTTAACAATAAAATGATTATTTAACAAATGTACATATGGTTAGCTTATTGACTTTTTCAAAATATATAAAAAATGTGTAATGAAAACAAATACAGAAGTTCAAATATAAATTTATAACAAAATGTTCATTAATATCAATCAGCAATACTTCAGTAATTCATCCAAAAGTGTGTCGATGTTCTCATGCCAACCGACATCAAAGTGACCCCATGCTAAAGTTCTAAAAGAATTTTTCAACAAAAAACGCTTATCGTCAAAAGAAGATAATGCAATTTTATTTCTCATTTCCGTAAACATATCATGTAAACAAGATCTGAAAATTGACATTACGCACAAAAGTGATTCATTTTTGGTAATAACATTTTTATAATCGGATAGATGAATATTTTTTTCAACTATATGCTTACTGATACCCTTCGCTTTCTTATCAACCTTATCCAATAATTCTACACAATAAGCCTTGGCTCCCGTACCGTAGAAACTCTTAATAACTTGACCACATATTCATCTTTCATTTTGCCTATTTGTGACACGTTTGGAATAATGTTGTGCATATTTTGAGGTGAGTAATTGGAAAGATCGAAATGTTGTGAATTTTGCTTAATATCTTCATATATATTTTCAGTGAATACTTCAATCAGAAGTGAGTCTGTATCACTATAAAGTAATGACACTTTTTTACCATATTTTTGCTTCAAAAAATTATAAAAAAAATTATATATTACAGTTTTCGAAATATCTAAAACACAAAATCCCACATAAATAGGCTTATCATATGTCACACGCGTTTTATTCATTTCAATTGCTATTAAGTTCTCAGAAAATATTTCTCTATCTTTAAAGTGGGGTTTAGCAATCCAAGTTTCAGCTCCAAATTTTTTCCCCTGCTTTTCCCAATGACTAACTAATTTTATATCCCGTCGATTTTCAACATTTTCCATTGTTTTGCCGAAAATACTATTAATTAATAATTTGAATAAATTTTTTTCAAAGGCATTTTTTGAATTGTTTCGCAGTTCTGTATTAAGGTCTATGTACGGTTTCAACCAAGGGGATTGTTGAAATTTCAAAACTCTATGGATTTTTGTAAGAATCAATCCTTCTTCCAAACATTGTTTCAAAGATTCGTAGTGAATTACATAGTTAGTTTTATTAAATAAATTTGGTATTAGTTTAGGGGTTTTTCCTTGAGGAGGTATTATATTTTCCGGCAAAAATGGTAGATCATTATGTAAAACATGAAGCGTCTGAGGATAAGTAATATCTACCTCAAATATATATCCTTCGGGTGCGTTATTACACAGATTTTCGATATTCAAATTCATGATTTCTTGCTCATTCAACCAATAAAAACCGCCAGTTGGTAAGAATTGACTCATTGCGTAACCATACAAATTAGTAGCATCTAAATACATTATGTATGATGATTCTTTTGTAGGATTAAAATTTGGCAAAAATTTATTATTAGCTTCAGCGAATCTTTTAACACATATACTAACACCTCCACGTATACCCTTCTTAATGAAATGTATCATATCTACATCGGTAAGCAATTCTAATGAGATGTCTGTCTTTTTCAACATAGCATCCCAACTCAACGATGGAGCTGTTAAATACTGTGCAGGATCTAAAGAGTAGTGAGTTAAACATGTATTCCGAAAATTCTCGAAAATATCTGATAATAATAAAACATCTGACTTTAAATATAAATCTGAATATTCTCCTAAAGTTTGACAATCAAAGGTGCTCCAAACATGCTGAGCTCGCAAATATTTTTCTAAAGAAATATGCTCGTCCCTCAATTTATCAAAAAAATTTTCTTTACTTGGTAATTTTGGATCATCTAGTTTGGACCAGTTATCTACATATGAGTAAGGAAATACGCCTTTCTCTCTTATCAAACTGAATTTAGTATTATCTGGAAAATATTTTCGTACGATTTCACATTGTTCATCACTTAATGTACTGGATAATTTATCTAAAGATGAAGCTAAAAATTTAAATGAGTCTATAAACCTAAGTTCTACAAATTTCTGTTTACAGTCTCCTTCAACAGGGATGTATTTTGAAAAGGTTATGTACTTCTCTTTAGTTTGACCTACAACTTTTACCTCCTCACCATTAATCGAAAGTTTCTTTATGAATAAATGTGAATCATAATTAGTAAGGTTGTGAATTATAACTGGTACAAATTTCGATGTTTTATAAAACAAATTACAATTTTGATGAGCAGCGCCTCTATAAAAACCGGTTAAGTGATCGTGGTCCCTAACTTTGATCGAATCGGGTATAAATTCTTTCTTACAAATATGACAAACGGAGCAAATTTGAAATTCATGCTCTTGAATATCAGTAAGCGGATCCATAGTAACTACGCGACTCAGATATCTCGAGTGAATGTACCTCACATCATTTTCTAACGAAGTAATAAACCTTACGCAGCAGTCATTCCCCCGAAAGAATACATATTTAGATAATGAATCATCGAAAGCACACTTCATGTAATAGCCGCAAGAATATGGTTCATGTAAAAAAGTTTTCATTGTGAAAGATTTATCGGGATTTGGTTGAGCATTATCTAACGGTTTCAGTAAGCATTCAAAATCAGCATAAAAAACAAATGGAACTTTAATTTGTTTCTGATAATTTTTGAACTTTAAAATATTTTCTGGAATAAATTGCTTCAATTCATTTTGGATTATATTAGTTGATGGAATTTTAGCGTAAAGTTGTCCACAATCTTTCTCACAATGCTTGGATAATCTTTCCGCAGATGAAAAATATTGTAGACAACCATCACAAAAATGTTTTTTAGACTTATGCCGACTTATTTGTGAAGAAACCAGACCAGATAAATTTTTTATAGTGCAATAATGTAAATTTCCGTCATCGTCGTCTAAAATTAAAAGATTGATGTGATAAGCTTTTTTGATACTACTGAAATATAGCGGACCAACTATTTCATATTTTCGTTTACCATTATCTATATTATGATTCTAATCCATAAACATTTATTGAAATATTATCATTCAAATTCAAAAAAGTTGAAATATTATCTAATTTGACCGGAAACTCAATACCGTTAAAATTAAAATACTGAGAAAAATGCGGATATGACTGTGGTAAATAATTCGGTCCTTCGGGTGTGAAAATACCTGCCATGAGTGCCCATCCAAAGCAGTGGTAATCGGTGTTCCTCACGTTGATTACAGCGTTCTTCTTATTTATACATTTCGGCAATTCAATGTAGGACGATGCTCTCAACGGATTGTAACGATTGATATTCACTTCCAAATTCAATATTTTCACTAATGCCCAACCTAAACAAAAGGAGCGTATTAATAAATATCAATATAATAATTGAAAGTTCAACTTACCAGAATCTCTTTCCTGAAAATCGGCCATCTTCTGCGTAATTATGTTCTGAAATTTGTGGATGATGTCTGTCAAATTAGTCCCCAAAGTGATTATGACATTTTCGGTATTGAATGATTTTATATCAAACAATTCTTTGTTCTCAATTACGTAAAATGCAAACAACTCAAAGTTGAGTTTGAGTGTTGTCATTTGTGTGAGACTACTCCGAATAATGTCAATAATTTTGCTGGTATTTTTGTCGAAAAATTCTATTATATCAATAATGTGGCCATCAGCATCAATACGATAGGAGACAATCCTATTCTTGAATGCTGATGCAATTTTGGAAACTCCATTACCAACGGGGATGATGACGTTATTCTTATGTCCTTTAGACTTCAGATGGGCGTTAAAAAGATTGGAAGTTATATCAACATCACACTGATGGCAATGTATCATGCTTGGAGTCTGAGTCTTCTGCTTTTTCTTCTCATGGCAGTTGAATTTCAGATGTCTATTCAGTGATGAAGATGTTTTAAACTTAGCTCTACATGATGGACATTCGAATGGTTTCTTTAAAAAAAAAAATAAAATTTTAAGAAGTCAATAAGCTAAAACAAGTCGCCTTCAGTTACCATAAGTGTTTCATATAAATCATAAAAATTGATAATTTGGGAAATAAAGCAAAAAAAAAATTGATAATTTGGAAATAATATTTATAATTTGAAACGAAACAGTTATATATATGAATTAAACACTTATGGATATCCGACAAGACCACTAGGAGGAGCGACACGCTTGTCATAAGTTGTTGTATTAAATGACGAATAGTGAATTTAAAAAAAAACAAAACCTCAAGTAAGTTTGAAACGCTAAACGTAAAAAAAAAAATCATAAATGTGTGATTTAGGTTTTTTTTTCAAAGAGAATTTAGAATTTCTCCTATTATATGCCAAAATAGGACTCAGAGGCCGATCAAACAAATCACTTGAAGAGTGATGTGTCGAGTCTATTAATTCTTCACTGATTACCCTACTGCTTTTTTCAAATTTGGAAAGAAAAATCGGCCTATTTTTTCTAGGACCTTTCATCAAAATAGGACTCGATGATTCGCACTCATCATCACTTGAAGAAAACTGTGGCGAGTCTATAATTTCGCCGTTTATTAAAATAGGACTCAATACTTCACAATCATCTTCACTTGATGAGTACTGTGTCGAGTCTATAATTTTTTTACCGAGTACCGAACTACTTTTTTCTAATTTAGAAAAAAATTTGGTCCAATAGGACTCAATGATTCGCAATCATCATCACTTGAAGAGTGATGAGTTGAGTCCATAAAATCTTCGTTTGTCCTATGGCTTTTTGAATTTGGAAAAAAATTCGGATTTCTACCATTATTTAAAATAGGACATAGTATTGGGGCCGGTGTACATAAATCTGCATCTTCTCGCATAGGTGTTATTGTTTCCATATCAAAACATAATTTCCTTTTTTTGATAGGTTTTTCAATAACCCTCCCATGCCTGAATCCACAGTAGTATACCGTCTTTTCATCAATACTAGCTACATCAACAGGTGGTAGTTGAGTAGCAGTAATATTGAAATCGTTACCACTCAGAGGTGCGAGCCCTCCATTATTGATTATCTCATTAATTTCGGGATAGTTTCTTTCACTTGAAGCTTTTAACGATTCAAAATTGTGTATAACAGTATCTCTATGGTACATACTTGATTGCGTAGAAGATGCAGATTTTTGTATACCGGACTCATAAACATTAGAAATATTAAAATCGGAATGAAAAGCAGATTTTGTCATACTTATAGGAGAATAATTAATCGAAATATTGGCCCTTGGAGATTCTAAATAACCTTCACACATATTATCAATTTGTGTTGCTCCTAGCCCACCATCTTGTGAATTTTCTAACAAGGGCACTTCATTCAAATAGATAGAAACATTTAAATTTTCATAATCAAAATTTTGAACGGATCTGTCAGAACACTTTAAAAGGTCATCTGTAAAATTCATAGATGAATCAATATTGTAATTAGTCATCTGTATTGGAGACTTAACACTATCAACTCGTCTATTCGAATCTACAGATGTAATTTTAGAAGCACTCAGACAGTCATCCATATTATCAATATCAATATAATCAGAAAATGGTCTAGATAATACATCGAGATCGACATCGGTTATAGTATTTAATAAAATTTGACGAAGTGTTGAGCTTTCAGCATCATTATTATTCAATTTGTCTGAAGGTATTAAACTCCAAGAAGATTTCTGAGAGTTCATTATCTTAGAAGAACTGAATAAATCATCATGATCTTCTTTCTCAACCTCAGAAAATGGCCTAGATAAAAAATCGAGATCGAAATCGGTTATATTATTTAATATAATTTCACGAAGTGATGAGCTTTCAGAATCATTATTATTCAGTTTGCCTGAAGATATTAAACTCCAAGAAGATTTCTGAGAGTTTATTATTTTAGAAGAACTGAATAAATCATTATGATCTTCTTTCTCAGCCAACAATTTCGACTCACCTACAGAAATAGAAGGTGAATCGATATTAGCCGGTTTGAGCAACACATTAGATAAAATTTTCACTTTTTTATAAGGATTCATGCCTAATAATGCGTTTCTAAGTAAACTTACTTGAGGTTCAGAGACATTATCCTGTATCGAACTTAGCACAGGTTCACCACTTGGCTCACCAACTAAACCCGACGCAGAACTTTGGCTTTCACAATATTCACTAAAAAATTTCGCGGCCATTTTAATAATTAGCTTGTAAATTAGCAAGACGTAATTAATAATCGCGACGTATACAACAACTAATGATAATCAGCATGTGTTGCGTGTATATATGTATGGGAGGGGAGATAATGGTGGGAGTGCTCAAGGTCAACAACAGTGGGGGTGCTCAAGGTCATGAACTTACCTGAACCGAGTCAATGACTTATCTAATTCAAGGTCACGATGTTTTCGGTTTAATGAACGTTTTAAAGGTCGAATTTTTTTTCAAGGTCAATGACCTTCCGATTTCGTGATTTATCTATTTTAATACTGTTTATAAAACTTAGGTTACGTTATAGTTTCAAGGTCATATTTTTCAGAACTTCAGGTCACGATGTTTTCGGTTTAATGAATTTTTCAAGGTCGAAATTTTTTCAAGGTCAATGAACTTCCGATTTCGTGATTTATCTATATCAATACTGTTTAGAAAACTTAGGTTACGTTATAGTTTCAAGGTCATATTTTTGAGAATTTGTGAATTTTTAACGCATTTTCTGGCCATCTAGAACCTAATTTTTCAAAATTTTCCCCTTCTGCGGGGACTTTTAATTTTTCGCGGTGGACCGCGCGGAGGGGCCCCCTTTGGGGTCCCGCGGACGTCTGTCTATATCAGTAGATATGTGAATACAAAAAAAAAATACATTTCTTATTGAAATATTTATTAGAGAAAAAAAAATATAATTCTTCATTATAGAACAATGCTTTCTTCATCGCTATAGTCCATATCGAGCTGTGCAGGGTTATCGATGACATGTTGAAATGTTTTTTGGAGAAACTTTACATTTTTCAATGAACAATAACATTTGTTGATCTCGTGAAACATACAGTCAGGTTCATCAGGTATTAAAGCTGGATGTTCTGGAAATTCAATAATTTTACTAGGTCTGATGTATTTCCCAATTATTTTTGCTTTTTCTCCTCCTTTCACATATATTTTCTCAATATCATTAGTGAGTGTAGTTAATATTGATTTCAGTTTCCATGGCTGTACGAATCCGGTTTCCCATTTAATACAATGATGATTGTGTATGAGCCACATCACTGGTTTTTTATATTCTTCAGGAAGATGTTTGAATTGAAACGGTTGTTTGAAGATGAAATGTGCAATTCGATCATTTTTCAGGATTGCAAGTTCCTTCGTGAAGAAATGTTTTTTATTTATAAAAAATCCTTGAATATCTATTATAGCATATGACATTATTTCACCGACTTCGTTAGTGGATTATACGTAAATACTCTATCACTAATAATCAATATATGCGCAGTAGTATTAGCAAGTATTGCCGTGTTAGTTTCAAACTCAACTCTAAGAACCACTGATTGTGTTTGAAACCCAGTCTTTTGTTTAGAACAATCCACAATGATGAGTGGAAATGCTTTTGCGAACTGAGATGGGGTTATATCAGTTTCGGATTTATAGTCATAATAGTATGCGGATCTAAATTGTGTAAACATTTCATACAATGTTGCAAACTGATTATTCGCAAATGATATATTCAAGTTTTCATATGGGTATCGTTCATTATTGAGAAATAGTCTTATATTACTGAAATCACACGTATCAAATTCACTACTATCAGCTTCTAATCGTTCTCTATCTGTCTGAAATCCCATAATAATATATCTCGGAGATTCCAATTTTGTCGATGTTTTCACATTCCAAGTATGTCTTGTTGTATTTGGCAATGATGGGAAACTATGTAGTTCCCAAGTTCTGTATGGAACTATGATGTCTTTTCCCTTTTCAATGAATTTAGTTAAATTTACTTCTTCATGTAATCCGGGTATTATATGCGGTACTTTCCACATTATTTTATCTATTACAACTTTAGCCTTTTCGTCTGCGGAACATTTCTTTGTACCCGAAGCATCTGTGGTAACTACACATTTCAATGCAGATTTATCACTGTTGCTACGTATCAATATAAGTTCTTGGAAAATGTTGACCATTACTTTTTTATAATCTTCAGCGAAACCTAGTAACATTTTCAAAGGAATGCAAACACTAAATCTACCATTTTTGACTATAGTACTTTCCTTCCCCGGGAACCATCCAGCATTTTCATATTTCACTGCTTCACTCTTGTTGAATGATGCTAATCCTTTCATTGTGGATGTTAAACCTGGTTTCGTATTAACATCAACGACGAAACCATTCACCTCATACCTTATTTCACTAAACAAGAATGCAATTCCATTATTCACAAATTTTGTATTTATTCCTGAAGCTGTTCCATCTGATTTCAGCAACTGACCTTCGATATATAAGTAGCTTTCACTTGGTAATGTACACAAATCTTCTTGTAGCGGTATTCTTATTTCATCATTATTATTATATCGTGAAGTATATGATTCGTGAATATGATATTTATATGATACTACAGATTCATCAGTGGGTATTCCTTCGTGTATACTAAACATTTTAGTTTTTCACTTCAAAACCTATGGATTTTAAGAATTGCTTGTTCTCAGACGTTAATAGTTTAACGAGCTTCTTCCTACTGTTAATTTTTCGACACTTTTGTTCATTTTTATACTTGCGACGGGTATACGTATTCTTGAAATCTAAACTCATATTTCTTTTCGAAGATGTAGACCTACTGTAATGGTTTCTTGTTGGAAATTAACCAGTTTATCATTCTGATCCACTATTTTAATAACTATGCTTCTTATGGTATTAACACTAATAGGTAAATAAATAACATGTTCTGGGGACTCTACTATTTTGAATCCTGGTGGAGCTGTCGGTGAAAACTGATGTATTATATGCTGAGGTACACCATTTCTATAACTGTTTACCACAATATTACATTCAACAGATATTGAATTTACAGTAATTATATCGGCAATATTGTCTGATTTAGCTTTAGAGTCTTTAGCTAATATTTTTCTATTGAATCCAATTAATGGTGCTATACTATTTGAACTTGTTATATCTACTTCTTCTGTACACTTAATATGTGTATGAAGTGTATTACGATTTTCCGATAACTCGAAAAATATATGGTGATATTTTGAATCACTTTTGAGCTCATGGGTAATAAAATTGTTTAAATCCTGAAGTTGATAGCATCCAGTTGGAATTGTTATTTCTTTAGATCCTATTTTTATTGAATTACAATCATCATCAATGTTTGGGATTGAATTGTACACTGCGAAATCTGTTAGACCTAACACGTATCGACCATCTTTAACTTCAATGGGTGGGTTGAATTCGGAAACTAATATTGATGATTTACCACTTAGCACAAAGAACATTTCTGCAGTAGAGATATACTTCAACTGGTATTTTATATGTGTGACCAATTATATAAGAATTTCAGAACTAAATGCCCGCAGTTATATGTATTAATTTTTTGATACCTCTGTCTGTTATACAATATTCTGTTCCTTCTATTATCGCTCTTGAAATAAGACTTTGCTTCTATTGGAGGACTCAAATTTCCAATACTATCGAAATAATAGATTACCTTACCATGTTTCACATAACCTGTCCAATGAGTTCCATTTCCACTACTTTCATCTAAATTAATTATTCCACTCTCATAATTCCGTATTTTTCGCGGTAATTGATTTCGCATAAAAACCCCTCTGAAATACGGAATCTTCAATTTCTTCACTATTTCTACAAGTTCTACATTACTCAACGCGTGTCTTGGTAGCTTTATTGGTAATTTTTTTGATACCATTGGTACGGACCTATATATAAACCTTTTCCCTTACGTTTCTTTCTTCGTACTAATCCTTTACCTTTAGTGGCTTCCATTTGCTTGTTATGTCTAATAGTCTCCTTCAACATTGTTTTATTTGTTCTCGCTTTATCAATCGCTGCTGCTATGGATGCTGCACCACCTCCTAAAGCTCCTATAGCTCCAAGAAGAGGTAATAATATCGGTAAAAAACCACCTCGTTTAGGTGTTACCGAAATTCTAGTTTTGCGTGATTTCTTTCTTGATACTCGTTTTGCCCCCATACCTATTTTTGTTTTCGCCTTCATGAGTACTAATACAAGAAGAGCTGCTGCTTTCTCTTTTCGACTTGCTTCTTTGGATTTCAAAATATCACTAGCTTTTTGTATCAAGATATTATCAGCTTGCCTCCTTTTCTCAAAATCTTTCGATTCACTATATGCAAGATCGTGTTCTTTACATGCCTTATCTAATTCATTTATTCCTATATCTCCTCGAGCTAGTCTTTTCTCTAGATTCGTACCGGGTCCACAAAATTGATACGTTGGTAAATGTAACTCAAATGGTAATTTATCTATCAAACTATTTATGAAGGAACCACCTTTCTTCATGGAGTTCATTGATTTTCTGATATCTATCATTTCATTTTTCATTATATATATGATATGTATGGTACGAGTAAAACGTGAGAACTGAAAGATTTTCTATTTATTCTCTAATAATATATTTATATCTACAATTAAATACATATTTACAAATAACATTATATATATATATATATATATATATATATATATATATATATATATATATATATATATATATATATAATGGACATTTGTTAAATAATCATTTTATTGTTAAGTCACCATTTTATTGTTTGAATTTATACCTAATATATAATTCTAATTTCTAATGTTCAGAGTCCATGCTCTCTGCGCCACTATCACTATCAGTGTCATCTATCTCCCCAACCATCACCTTTCTCAATGGGTCGTGCCAATTGTTGAATACTATATGAAATGCCTTGAACCTGCATCCGCGTTCCACCATTTCTACGAAGTACACCGCCTGCGTACCACAATGGCTACAAAGCATCTCATCTGGTGCTGGTCGAGGCTGGTGGAGATGTTTCACTGTGAACGCTCGATTGAAACTCCTCACACATAAAATACATAGCAATGGTCCCTCTTCCCCATTGCTATATCGGCGAAAAATTTCCAAACATAAATTCTCTGGAAATGTAAAAAAAAAACATGAATTGATTGATGCATTGTGTTGAAAAAAATACATGAACAAAATATGAAATAATTAAAGCATTGACACTTACCCATTATTCAAAAACTATTTCGAACTTATGTCTTAACAAAATGATAAGATTCGGATAGCCGTTGCTCACAACTCTGAATTAATTTCAGACTGACTCTCTATTAGCACATTGCGCGATATATGGAAAAGTAGTGCCGGAAATTTTCAAGGCCGTACCTGACCAATCGAATTCAAGGTCAATCCCCACCATTAACCCCCCCACTGATTCAAGGTCGAAGGTCAATCCCCACCACTGACTCAAGGTCGACTCCTCCCATTACCCCCACCACGCCTACCTTCTCAAGGTCAAGGTCACTCGGCACGGTGCACCCCCATTCTTTACCTACTTTAATTTAACATAATATAAGAAGCCGAACATTTCGATATGTACTTAGACTTATTGTAGTTCCAATATTTCATTTTATGATAATAGAAAATCATCATGTTTTTGTTGACACATGTCACAATATGGACTGTCATTTCTCTGTAACTTGATATAACTACCTAATATCCCTAAGTGAATGGTAACTTTCATAATGCAATTTAAAAAACTGTTTGTGGGAGAACATGTGTGAAAAATCATGTCTCCAATGTCATTGGCGAATATGAGGGGATCAGTGGGTCTTGAACTCATTCGGAAATGAGACAATGTAAGAAATCGGCCTTTGAAACAGCCTAAAACATTCAGCATAAGTTGCTGAATGTTGCAGTGAACTTTAGTTGACTCTATATTAATTAACATAGCACGTGCTCTCGCCCCCAGCAGCAAAAATATTGAGTAGATATATTAAGTAGATAAAATTGTTTGCTTTCTGATTTTACACATCAAAAGTTGATACGGTTTCAAGGAATCTGCCCTTAAGATCTATAAAGTGAATGATTTAATTTCAAAAGTAAAATTCCGTTAGTCATTTATATTAAAGTTGATTCACATGAACAAAGGCTCCACCACTGTTGTAAATGAAAATTTCACATTGAAAATTTACCTACATGGGAAATTTTATATCAAAACGCTTTACGCTGATATTTATATACCAAGTGAAAAAACAAACAAGAAAACGAAGCTGTCAACAATTTTTGATGTGTTTCAAGAATAATCTCTTTCAATGCGATGTAGGAAACTACGAATAATAATAATAATAATAAGATACATGGAAAAAGTACATATACATATCAAATTCTTAATTGAATGCAAAAAGGAGCTGAAAACAATATAAAAAGTTCAACTTCAGCCCCAAAAACAAAAATAATTTGTCAACCATCGCAGAGATAACCTACTGTCAGAAAAGTAGAAGCAAATACAAAAAAAAGATTTCCAATTTCTCGAAAAATAATATAACAATGAATTAATACGGTCCCGTCCAATCACTTCACCATCGTAATGCCACCCTACATGTTCATGAATCTGCCCTTCATTTTCTTCCTAAAAAGAGATAAAGAACCTTGACGTTTCAACTCAGTGGGTATTCCGTTGTATAACGCAAAAACGTTGTAAGTAAATCCACGTCGAAAGATAGCTGTTCTGTACGACGGCGGTGAAATAAGCCCTTAAATCTCAAATTTAAGTTGTGTACATCAGTCCGGTACTCAATTTTATTTGTCAAATATGGTGGTGATCCACTAAGTAT
Source organism: Henosepilachna vigintioctopunctata (assembly GCA_030704895.1). NCBI lineage: Eukaryota > Metazoa > Arthropoda > Insecta > Coleoptera > Coccinellidae > Henosepilachna > Henosepilachna vigintioctopunctata. The sequence goes on along the minus strand of JARQZJ010000031.1, from coordinate 17,306 downwards.
GATCCCATGAAACATCACCAGGCTGGGAGGTTTCCGTCTTTTTTCCATCGACAACCAGTTAGCTTCCTTTAACTTGTGGGAAATTCGTTCAAACTTTTTCATGCCATACACAAATCTCAAACAAGACTTCTGAACAACCCTTTAAATTTTTCTCTTATCCACTGCATCCAGACATGGTGCGTAAACAACGTCACAAAAATTAAAATGACTTAAGACCAAAGTGTTAGTTAATGTTAATTTTAAACTTTGATTGAGAGTATGTCGGTGTGGATAGAGCAATTTCAGTGACTTACTTCAGTGCAGTGGCGGATTTACAAATTTGCCGCTAGTAGGCCATTCAATTTTTGCCGCCCCTACTGACTTTTGAAATTCAATACGTTAGTTTAATCCCGTTATTAGTATGATTGTGAACTTAATGATATTTCTGTCAGTTACTAGATTATTTTTGCAACCCGCTATGTACTGAAGAGTTTAATGTTGACCTAACAAGTTTATTTGGCAGGCAAAACAAAAAACCCCCGACTTTAAAGCGTAAAACCCCGTAACTTTTAAACGGCTCAATTGATTTTCATCAAACATTTCTAAGAACACTCGCCGTAAAACACCTGTAATACAAAAAGAACTAATTGAAATCGGTTTATTCGTTCGGGTGCTATTATGCCAGAGACAGACAGACAGACAAACAAGAAATTAAAAAAAAATCTAATTCTACTCAGTTACTCATCTTAAGTCATCCTAGCTATATTTTTAATAATTATTTTAAAATAATAATTTAATGTACAGACTATTTTAGGTTCACGATTTTATTATAGTATAGATTGTGTACACGTATAATTATAAAAAAAAATCTGTAAAATTTGCTAAATTTGCCGCCCTCTAAATCTGCCGCCGTAGGCACCGGCCTACTTGGCCTATTGGTAAATCCACCACTGCTTCAGTGACAGTGAATACTTACATCTAGTAAATTTCTTTCAATTATAACATATGGGAATCTACTTGTAAAAATCGTCCCAGTTAGGTATAATTTTAATGAATTTCGTTATTTCTTGGAATTCATATTGAATAGTTCGTTAATAGGTATGATCAGCCACCTGTTGAAATTAGTTGATAGGTAAAAACTATTGGTTCGTCTTTACTAATGACTATGAATGATAGGTGATGATGGACGGAATATAATATTGTCAGTTTACTTCATTTTCATTATTACATCAAATCATGAATACACATTATACTTAACCCGTTTCATTGTTTACCATACGACCATCCTGAATATCTCATTTGGACCAGATGTGATGAAACCAAAAATAAAAGAGACATTGCAGTACAAGACGTCGACAGATACGGTTATGATAGTGAATAACATTAATACAAAGCGTACCTACCACGTTTACTACAAAATATATAGTGCCTTACTGACTTATTACGGCGAGTGACTACAAAGGACACTTCCACATCATCCTAGTTGCCCTTGCAAGTCTCTATCCCTTTCTTGTACAACCCCGGGATAAGTGGAGTGTCGTGTGTACATCAATTATATTGCTTAATTACTTTACTTTGTTTTATTCATTGCATTCTATTACTTTTCATTTAAACATATTTATTCTCAGTAGGTACGTTGTTAGACGAATTAGCTTCTCCTTAAATTAAAATACAGTCGACTTTCTACATCTTCTATTTATACGATTACAATACAATTATATACAATGATTTGTTCCAACATTTGAACTCTCAATTGGAGGAACTCTCAATACCCATGAAAAAAACAAAATCACAATGCCAGCACAAACATTTTATATTAAGTAGGTACGTAGGTTACCTATAGGTACAAATTAGGTAAGTACATGGACTCCAAAATGAACAACGCTCATCACAATATGTTATATGGATAAAAGGTTACCAATTCTGTTATAAGGTTGTTAAGTAGAGAGACATAGTACCATCTGAATCAAAATTTAATGATCATTAAGGGCGAGATCAACTTAAAGAATGAATTTTACAATATTACTTACTCTGAATGCAATTTTCACTGGAACTGAAGAATATATCTATTCAATAAAATCGTTTAGTTCATTTATTGAAGACACAAGTAACTCAATGGATTAGAGTATCTAATCTGCTTTATATTCAAACAGAAATCATAATACTAGGGAAAACGAAACTTGAACTTATTATTATAAGTACGAAAAAATAACCTTAATTTGACAGGTATTCTCTTGAAAATGAACAAATTTATCGAGAGGTTGGTTTATGTTCCAGGTCGTTACTCATTTCTCGACCTACCTACAACATAAATAAACATGGCCGTAATAACCAGACCATAATAAAGATTAATCTAATTACCTTCTTCACACCTGTTTTGAAGTATTCCCTCAATGATTGTCTTATAATATCCACCCAAAGTAATATGTCTGCGATTTTCATGTTTGGCACATATACATCATAGAACCGTGACGTCATTGCCGTATCCGATACCGCAGACAGCACGTGAGTTTTCGAAGCACGTGATATTTTTACTCTCGGTCACGTGTTGGAAATAGCGAATCCAGTATGTGATGAATTTTTAGACAAGAAACGGAGGCGGAGCCACACATCAATCACAACGGAATAGCGGCAGGTAGGCGTCAAGGACGCTTCAACGTTCGACCAATCAAACTATACGCCATATTGCGTTAAAGGCGTGGTTCAAGACGACGTAACCCTTTCATACTTACATGTGTTTACATTGAAAAAACGGGTCTCCGCCGTATGGATATCAGGTGAGCTGGGCGAGGAAGCAACAGGTAGCCTATCAGGATGATTAGGTGCCTACGCTAAGGGACGAAGATATACATACCTACGACATGCACGTGTGGATACATTTTCTATATTACATTTCGTTTTCAATGAGCTCCTTTTATGAATCGATACATAGTACGGATTATACTTATACAGATTCCTTTCTTTACTTCTACGTTGTTTACCTAATAGGTAACCTGGCGATTTTCTTTGATCGATAACTCCATTTATGATTACGAATAATATTATTCTTTGCTGAAAAAGAATAATCAGATCCTCAGAGTCATAATACTTAATTATTACCTCTACGAGAAATAAAATTGAGTTGTAAAATACATGATATTCATTTAAACCCATGAAAGTGTTGGTCTTGTATAAAGATGATTGGTTATCGTCAGACCATTGTAGACAGAATAAATCATAGCAGTTAACGAGTTTGCACCAATAAAAAAACTCATTAGAAAATGAAAAAGATTTGATGGGTAGATACCTGATGAGGGACAATCACAGAAAATATTTGTTACATATTTTAAAAGTATTAAAACAAATTGAGAAACTAGTTTTCAATAAAAAGCTGAATTCAAATAAATGAAATTCAAGTTTTAGTAAGTATGTTATTAAAAGGTCATAAATAGGGTTAAGAATGTTAACCTCTTAATGTGAGTAATGGTAATCTGTTCATTTGGGATAATAGTTCCAATAATTCGACTATATTCAAAACACTTAGGTAGATAACTCGAAAACTAACGTATTTAAGTAGTCAGGAGAGTAGATAAAAATTTTTCAAATCATATGCAAAGCATAAAATCTCAACATTTCTGTTTTATATTACTTACTTCATATGTATATACCTAGGTACCTACTTAGGTAAACTATGCACTAATATTTGGTTTTTATTAATTGAATATGTGATAGTTATTTCAAGAGATCATTATCTACTTAGTATAAAACATCCAGTCTTGTCGTCAATTACTGTTAAAATATTTCAAACACGACTTGGTGGATTTTATCATTAAATAGTAGGTTATACTATCTTTCAGTAAATTTTAACCTATCTTAACCTATCAATGAGAAGTCCATTATCAGCAATTCTGCAACTGGTTGGATATAGGTAGGTACATCATTCAAAGAACGATGAGTCAGGACCAGTATTCAAGGAACTAAACAAGATCGCTCTTTTATATTCTGAAGTTCTCGAATAAGCAATATGGATTTATGTAAGAGGTGTTATGCCTTATCATGGGGAGAGAAAAAAATAAATTCCTCGAGTGAAGATAGTACACAACTGGCCTGAAAATTCACTAGACGTCAACTCAATCGACAATCTTTGGAAGTATGAGAAATTTGTTAGAAACAAGCGTAAGTTGATCGAACGCTCGATAGAAATGAGTGATAGAAGAGGAACAATTGAACAGAACTGGCTGGAATGCGTTGAACATGCCAAAAATTGTCAGTCATCACGCAATCTTGTATCAATCTTCTAAATAAATGAAAATGAATCGCAGGTATGTTGGTACGTGTATAACTCCAAAACTACTAGGTACACCAAAATGGATAATCCTTGCGTTCGTTATTATCAGAACAAGATTCGTATAAAAGACAACTTTTGGAAATTGTATAGAAAATATTCGAAATCTCAGAATTTGTGAAGTGATAAAGTGAAATGTCAATATATTGACAAAACAATAAAAGATTAACGTCAGGTTTTCAAGCATACCTTCGAGAATATTGACAGTATGGATAGATTAACATTATTATATTATATTACCTTTTTTTGACAAGAGCAAAACGGTATTTCTGTTAAGTTGATGTGTATTGAGAGGTTTAGAACCTCTCGTGTTATTTATTGTTATTGATGAGAAAATGCCTTGATGCGTCAGAATATTATACCTAAGAGTCAAGTATGATATTACAAGGGTTGGATATAAGGGAAGGGAGGCAGTGCGTCCAGCCCCCCTTCGAAATTAAACAGTGTAATATTGATTTATGTGAAAACAATGTGGTCAGGATAATATGGAATTTTGATGAATGAACAAATGTGAATGAGTGAAAATAAGTCTCTAATTTTTCATTCATAACTTATGTGAGTTGAAGTGCATAATTTGGAAGATCTAATAGATGATTGGGCCACTACTCACCAGTGAGCGGCAAGCGGTTGGGTTGGTAAAATTTGATTGCCAACCTGAGAAGACTGAAGACTTACTTACTTAAGAAACAGTACCTACATCCGAAAAAAGCTTACCAAACGGTCACGTTACACAGGGATATTATTGTACCTAGGTAACCAGAAAATGACTGATAAATTTTCAAGTACACCAAGAAACTTGGACATTGTTCTCTAATCTCTGTAAATATCATTAACCTCAATAACTCTTCATCTTTACAATTTATTTGGCCTCTTTTATTCCTTTCACGTTTCAAAACAATATTGAAATATTCTAGTTTCAATTTACCCCTGAAATGGACCTTGAAAACTTACGTGAAACATTGAGTAATAGGTACACAACTACTTTATTACCCAAATTACATATATACATTACCCAAATATTATGTATATACGCCACTGTGATATTACTTATGACAACGAAAAATCTATTCAAATCAAGTTTTCAATAAACAAAGATATTGAGGTTTCAATGAAATAACGCACCATAAGATTTCTAACGGGTGTTTTTTTTAGAGTTATAGAACTTTAAATTGCAATAAAACAACGATGGATCATTCGGTAGACAAGAATTTATATTTATGGCATTACATTTTAAATATGATTTCTGGCAAATGACCGCCACGGCTGGCTCGCATGTAGTCCAATCTGGACGTCCAATTTTCGATGACTTTTTCCAACATTTGTGGCCGTATATCGGCAATAACACGGCGAATATTGTCTTCCAAATGGTCCAGCGTTTGTGACTTATCCGCATAGATCAATGACTTCACATGGCCCCACAGAAAGAAGTCTAGCGGTGTTAAATCACAAGATCTTGGAGGCCAATTCACAGGTTCAAAACGTAAAATTACCACCAATCGTGTCTTTCAATAAATCGATTGTAGCACGAGCTGTGTGACATGTTGCGCCGTCTTGTTGAAACCACAGCTCCTGGACATCATTGTTGTTCAATTCAGGAATGAAAAAGTTAGTATTCATGGCTCTATACCGATCACCATTGACTGTAACATTCTGGCCATCATCGTTTTTGAAGAAGTACGGACCAATGATTCCACCAGCCCATAAAAGCGCACCAAACAGTCATTTTTTCTGGATGTAACGGTGTTTTGACATACACTTGAGGATTATCTTCACTCCAAATGCGGCAGTTTTGTTTGTTGGCGTGGCTATTCAACCAGAAGTGCGCCAGAAGAAAATGGACGTAGGTACTTAGTGCGCGATACGTATTCCGCACAGAACCATTATTTTCGAAACAAAATTGCACTATTTGCAAGCGTTGTTCAGGCGTGAGTCTATTCGTGATGAATTGTCAAACCAAACTGAGAATAAATCACTTCTCAGCTGTTAAATCGGTAACCATCTTCAACAGTAACACCAACTTAACGTTTTATACCTCTAAAAAAAACTTCCGTTATTATAATCCTTGAGGAGGTATAAGAAAGAAGAACATGCTACAAAATTAGGAACCTCTAGTCCAACTATAGAATTCATAGGTTAATTAATGACTTTCGATAACTCAAAATAGTTAATATAAGAAATTACTGATAATCCGACTGATTCGAAATTACTGGGACTGTAACAATTCCTCAGTCATTGGATGTCTCCCTCTGTTCCACAGAGAATTAATAGTAGAAACATAAATAGTAAAATACATCTTCTAGGATTTTCGAAATTATGCAGGGAAAAACTTGTATTGACGTACAAAGTTCGTCGGGTAAGCTAGAAGGGCATAAATCTGAGTGTTTGCTTGTCAATATAAAATTTTTTGGGAATTATATATATTAGAGTTTATACTAAGTTTATCATTTTAAACAAAAACATTAGAATATGTGCCTATAGGTAAGCAAAAACCCACCATTTTATTCCTCAATAAAAAATTCCAAATAAATTCTTCTTCAGTAGCGTCAATTAATTTCTTTAATTTAGGTAAATAATGTGCATTACACACAATGATCACAGAAATCTTAAATCACAGAACGAAGTCTTTGGCAGAAGCTAAAATTTGAAAACTCCGACTGAAAATCGCAATACGTACCTACCTAGATATCTAAACTGATACCTAACCATATCGAATTGGTACAAGAATACATCTAGGCTCAATGTTAACTCTCATCGGACGAACCGGACTCACGAGCTTGTAGAAAATAGACAAGTTCACGTCCATCTGACCTTTTCGCCCATTAAAAAATCAATCAAGTTTGCTACGTCTCAGTTTTTTGCGCTCTTAAATTTATAAATTACGGCTCAGCTTTGAAGTTATTGTGATATACTGCGTAATAAATGTGCTTGAACGATATGTATGTACGCTGCTATTACAGTCAGGTTATTACCTAAGTTAATTCGTTATAAACTTATCTACATATAATAATGACTTCATTAAAGGTTATTATTAAGACATGAGTGACATATCACGATGAATATTATTTCTGCACTTTTGAAAATTTATCGAAAAATTATATTCCGATTTATCGTTTCAATTCGATAAATAGTTATTTATTGGTATCGAGTATATGGAACATAATCTGTATTGTCCATGTTGGTAATACATTTATTTATATCTAGTAGGTAGATACCTGCACTAGTTTTTGAAACGACTGTTTTATCTATTAGTTATGTGAGATAAAATTGAAAGGGGGGAAGTGGTCTAGCATAATCTCATCAAATATTACTATATAGATAGAATAGGTTATTTTAAGTTATTAAGTGTCATTACTAAGTATTTTACTAGGAAAATATCTGATGTTCATTTATAAAAAGAAATTGAATCATTATAGCAGGTACTTGATCAACTTAATTTAAATAAAACTAAGTAGTTTTTCGATTTTCACTATAATTAAATCGAAAACATGACAATATCGTTGCGCCAACACAGTGGCTTCATCAGATGTTGATGATAAACTATTTTATCATCAACATCTGATATCATGTTCATCAACATCGATATTCTCATGTTTTTGATTTAATTATAGTGAAAATCGAAAAACTACTTAATTTTATTTAAATTATGTATTAGATTTTTATCAAGTATCGGCCAAATCGATTAATGACTTGATAAACTGTCAATTGTAATTTGTCGGTAATTGCACTTCACAAAAATGATGCACGATTTCCAGAACACAATCTTTCACATGTTATCCTTTGAAATTTTCTTAACTAGATGTTTATATTGAAGGATCAACATCCTGGAAGAATTTAAGCCATCCATGAATACGAAGAAATACGTTGAATATAAGATAAAATTCAAACACTTGAACTTTTGATTTGCATTTTTATTGAAAACATAGCATGACGCGTCTTGTCGTTAAAAATGACTTCTTCAGATGCTAATAGAACTGAATATTAACACTGACTGAATTAACGATATATTTTCAATAAAACTGTTGATCACAAGTTCAAGTGTTTGAATTTTATCTCATAAGTACTGGATTTACATCAAGTAAGTACTATCATAATACTATTCATTATTTTGAGAAAAACGTGGTATTAATTGGAAAGGATAGCTATAAAATTGGTTTTTTAATGACAAGTGGTGAACGAACAGCACTTCAAACATTTTAATAACGTTATTAACCATTATTATTCTGTAAGCATCTGAAGAACGACGAAACGCGTCATGCTATGTAGTAAATAAAGTGTAAATCAAAAGTTCAAGTGTTTGAATTTAAGTTTATTTTCAATTATAATGGATTTACATCAAGTAAACGCCAACACTATTAAATATTTCAAATATTTGTAATAATCTATTTTGAATGAAATTGAAACATTTAATTTCAAATTGTACTTAGATAATTACAAAAAACGAAGTATAATTTGAAATCAGTATTTCCATTATATGCAGTAATACTGTTCTTATCTAAACAGGTACCTACCTTAAATCCTGTTCTTTTGGTTTTCACTTGACCTTTCAAATCCAACACCCCGTAAGGATTTTATTAAATCTAGGCACATACTATAGTCACTGGGAGCAATATCTGGGATATAAGATGCGTCGAAATCAATTACTATAGTAAATCGTTGAAAAAATCCTCTTCTTTTTTGAGGTGTATGGTCTTGCACCATTCCATTGTAATAATGATAGCTTATCCAACTTTTCAAGTGATTTTTTGACAGGTGCCTGTGTTTAGGATAATATTTTGCATAAATTGTAATTCTAAATTCACTACAATCATTTGCATACAATTGCAAATGATTGTAGTGAAGATGAAAGTAAAAAAAATGATAAGATGTCATGAGTCCTTTCTTACAACCATTAGGTACTTATGGCTCAACAGTTTGAGGTTACGCAATCAGTAGCCATAATCAAAAGCTCCGGGTAGTGCAGAACAAATCACTTCAGATGACAATCGAAACTGGCAGATGCACACAGACCTAGGAATGCCAAGTGTTATAGAAATCATCAGAGCGGTTGCAGCGAGAATGTTTGAAGCCTTTCCAGCCAGTCTGAACCCTTTGGTAGGGACTCCTCCTCCTGCACATTACGAAGAAGATGTCACATCAAACAATAGGGGCCAGATTGGTGCTTCGGGAAGACCATGCCTAATTAATGAAGACGAATTGTTTCCATAATATTGTATATATCTTCAAACCTGATCGTAAAGTCAAAACATAACTTTCGACACCTTCTTGAAACTAAATAGTCAAACTATAATTGTAATTTCATAGAGAGAATGAGGTATATTTAGTACTCATTAATAAAGAGTATGTCAACGTCAAAGACGTCTAACAAGAATGAAGCTATGAAAACGAGTTCACATGATTCGAACACCTAAATTGGACTGAAAATAATGCACCTTATAGCAAAATGCACCATAAATAAGTCCAGACATCTTTGACATCAATAGTATTGCCTATATTTGAATTCTGACTAATTTTAATAACACTACAATTCCTAGAACTCTGAGAACATTCCCTGTACGTGCTTCCATTCATATACACAACCCGGTATAAATGATATGTCTTATCGATAACTGTTATTCATTTTATGCGCCAGTGATTTCATTTTTAGTATTGACAGATGTCACGCTATTTTCGCTATTGGGTATATAGAGTTATCAGTAGCAACTGAGTATTTAACGATTCTAGATATGATTCAATATCGTTTACTGTTACGATTGCGCAATAAAAACAGCTACTCGAATATTACAACTGTAATCCAAAGAAAATGGTCTTGTGTTAAAATGTGAGAAAGTATGTTTCCTCTATTAAGTGTAGGTGCTCATATATTTAATAAAATGTTATAGGCTTCTATCACGCATCCTACATTTATAATTAATGCTGTATACGGGGTCATTAGTAAATATTATCAAGAAATTGAACAGGTTCTTCAGATTTATGTTGGAAATTTGCATTTTTCGTTTAATACAACATATAAAAACTAATTTATAGACGTCGTATGATAATTCTTCAGTCATTTGAATGTTAAGTTGCATAAATTGATCAAATTTGAGTGACTGACAAATCTAGTACATTTTAATTCGAAATATACGTTACACTTTTTTTGAAAAACTAGGTTTGATGAGAGAATTCTTCATCATTAGGATGATTTCCGGTTCAAGGCAAAGTATTTAAGTATGCATTATACTTTTCTGACGAAATTAAATCGGAACTTTTGATCTCAGGATTCTTGTAAACGGATTCCAAAAATTAAACAAATTAAAAATGAGATCTGGCAGAATTTGACTGAGCCGCTATTTTTCACACAGTGTTTTTATAATGGTCAACCTACATGTGTGTGGTCACTTTTTTAACGCTATAATTGATAGCATTCGTTAAGTATAAATTCCACAGAATATGGATTATTGAACTCATTTTTTCTATTCTAATCTGAAAACCAAAATGATTTCTCTTTGAAATATCGAGACATATTATTTCATTTTAGTATGAACCATAAAGATATAATGAAATTGATACAAACAGAAAAACTGAATATTGAAGTGTCTTCAACTGATAGACAGTAATAATTTTTTATAATTTTGTGAGAGCAACATAAACCTTGCATTGTGAAATATGCAGAAGACATTCGGTTTTTTCGAATTGAATATAATCATTAAATGGAACGTTTCAAAGTATTGTACCATCTTTAGATAAAAACACATTCACCTAAATTTAAGATTTGAAATTTCGCAAAGACATTGCCTTTAGTGGTATTTTGGCTGTCTGAGAAGATAAGGAATGTCACTACGCATTCTCTTAAAGGACTCACTTGAAGTTTCATTTAAAGTAGGTACTGCAAATCTATATATTGTTTAACTCGAGTGAATTTTCTCGATGGCTGTTTCAAGAGGCCCAAGATTCGAAACCGAATCATAGAAGAATGAAGTATCATAAATTGTTCTGATGGTACTGATAATAGTAATAATAATAAAAATAAACATAATAAGTCTTTATTTTCCTACAGGTAACAACACCCATTTACAGGAAATATTCAAAAATATATATACAGTATTAACATCAATTGATATAATGCAATAGTTCAAAAAAAGAGGTAATTATGATAAATAATAGCCAAATATATGAAAATGACAAATTTGTCAGATACTTCCTCGAATAGCGAATACATACATCTAATCGGTGATTGTATTTTTAAATCATCAGCTTACATGCGACTATGAACTGATAAGCAGTCTATTTGAACATTTACAAAAAGAGGAAACAACACTGGACTTAAATTAAGAGCCTTGTGGTACACCCGTAATGGCTGTATATACATATGACTCATGACCCTCAAATTGTACAAACTGTGTTCGAATATTCAAATAAAACTGAATTAGGGAAACTAGACCTTTTGAGAAACCTGACTTGGCTTCCAGTTTGTTTAAGCACAACTTTATGATTCATTTCGTCAAATGATTTCATAACATCGGTATATACAACATCTACCTGACTCCTTTCATCAAGATTCTTTAAATCAAATTGTGAGAACGTTTCAAGGTTTGTCATGCAAGATCTATGGGACATGAATCCGTATTGCTCAATCTCCAGTTGATTTCTTACGTTGGGATAAATATTATTAAATACTATAATCTCAAATAATTTTGAAAATTTAATAAAATGTAATGAAAAAAACATCTCAAGGATCACCCCTGTCTCCGTTGCTTTACAATATATGCTGCTCCGATATTTGCCCTGAAGTCAGGAAGAGTCATTATGTTCTACAATATGCTGATGACACTCCGTTGGTAACACAAAAAAAAACAATAGAAAAATGCACTAGAAAGATACAGGAAATGATGGATAAAACAAATAGATGGTTTTTCAAAGCGGTGAGTGAAACCAATCCCTAATAGGTGTCAATAAATTATTTTCAACCATAAGATCAGACAAAACGCACCAGCAGTAACAATAAACGAAATCAATATAGCACCACATCATCCATAAATATCTGGGATTACCTACTGTTCAACAATATATTAGATTTCAACTTTCACTCACAGTGAACGAAGAAGAAAACAATAACAAGAACAAAACGTTCCAGATGCCATAACAAATGGAAACACAGGAATAAGTCTTGAGGGCGCAGTTAAAATATACAAAACCATATTTCAACCTATACCTAATAGAATATGCACACACAATTTATGAGAATTTCAAAATGTCGTCGCTCAAGAATATAGAGGTAGCAGAAAGAGATCAACTCTGCGTACCATTACAAGAAGAAGACAACCACGAACAGACTACACAACCCCTCTAATGAGCTGCTGTATTCAAGAAACATAGAACCAGTGAAAAATCGGATTCACAGATTCACAAACTTCTTCGAGAGTTCCACACAAGACTGAAAAAACTGGAGAATATTCCACCGATGTTCCATAATATCCAAAACAGGAACTATGTACAAAGAAAATTACTGTGACGCTAATTGAAACGCTAATCATTTTATAAACTGATTAATTGAAATTAAAATAACCTATTTATTAAATCGGCTGAAGTCCCTAAGGTCAATAGCCTTTTGTATGAACTTTTCATATAATTTAGAACCATTATTATTATTAGTATTGTTATTATAGCACTTTTTATACCACAAGTTTTCTCGAAAATTTGAAGTTTCTACATTTTTCTGGTAGGCTGGTGTAACGAACCGCTCTCAAAGCCGAACAATGCTGAAACTTACGTCAAAATTTTTGAATGAAATTATGGGAATTTAGAAACCGTTTTTTCCCCGATGGTTTGAATATTTTGAAAACCTTCAAAATACCATTCTTATGCTAAGAAGTCATCGAATTATAACAACTACTGTGCTTTCTTTCAAATAAATGCTTGATATTGACTAAGTATTCACTAATATTGAATGCCTAAATATAACATTTTGACAGCCTCTGATTTCCAAGGTTACTAGGTAACAAAGCTTTGGATATGTATGTGTAAACAGAGATCCTCAAAATCGCATTATAAGATTATTCGTGTTCATGGTTTTTTCGAATATATACCTACTCGTACAGTAATCTCTTAGACGTCAGAAATTGCTTTTATCCAACGTGAAATTTAGATCCTGAAGTCTGCTCTGAAACGTATTATTTTTTAAATATATTAATGTGTTATTGCTTTCATTAAAATAAAAACATGAAGCAAATTGCTTCTCATTAACGACAACATTTAGATATCATACTAAACGACATTGTTAAGTATGTGGGAAATTCCGAAATCTCAATGTTTGCTGATGACACGATTCTTTATGTAACGGGTGAGGATATTACATTTATGTCACAATCACTACAGAAGGACTTAGATGAGTTGTATGTATGGTTATGCGACAACAATATGAAAATTAATGTTAAAAAATCAAAATTTATGATAGTTGGCAGTAAATACATGATAAAGAATTTAAGTGAAACTAGCCTAAAAATAAAAATTGATACAGAAGTAATTGATAGAATAGATAAAATGAAGTATCTTGGCATAATAATTGACGAGAACTTAAATTTAAAAGCGCATGCAGAGTACACTGCTAATAAGATGTCAAAAAAATGAGTCTTCTGTACAGATTGAGAAATAAAATAGATATGAACACAACCTTATTATTGTTTAAGACGTTGACACTACCTCACATTAATTATTGTTCGTCACTTTTATTCAATCTACAGAATAATTGTCTTGATAGATTGCAGAACACATAGAATTGGATGGTTCATTTCTTTTTGTGTTTGTTATTAACAGAACAAGGTTCAAATGAAAGAAAAGTTTTGAGCATTGAAAAGAAAATATTCGAAAATCTCAAAATTTTCAATAATGAGTTGTCAATAAATTGATAAAGCATTAAGAGATTAACGTCAGTTTTTCTGCAATTGTAGCTATTAGAATATTGTCATTATGGATTTATTGGCATTATTTCATATTGACTTATCTTCTTTTAGAAACAGAAAAGTGGCATCCCCTGTGTGTTTAGAGGGTTCGAACGTCTTTTTATTTATTGTTTGTATTCATAATGCGCCAAATATTGTAAAGTCAAATATGATACCAGCGCATGGGTTGATTGTTGGCAAAATGTCCAAAATCCACGAATTGAAGTTTGAATTGATGCCGCATCCTCCCAACTCTCCAGACTTAAACCCCAGCCACTGTTACCTGTTTCCTAACCTCAAAGAATGGCTAGGCGGTAAAATATTTGGGAGCAACGACGAAGTTAACGAAACTATAAATCAATATTTTGAGGAGCTTGATGATCTACGTTTAAAACTGATATAGCTAAATTAGAACACGGTTATGAGAAATGTATTAGTGTTGATGGAGATTATTTTGAAATATAAAGCAAAAAAATTTTAAAACATCGTTTTTCTTGGTCAGGCCGGAAACTTTTAACCCCAACCTCGTATTATGACGACCGTAACTCAAACTAAGTTTTGCCAACTGATTTAAAATTACTGACAGTAATGTGTTACTTTCCCTCAGTTTTTTGAGGTCCTTCCCACATCCACCAAGACGAAATTGTAGTAAAAAATAATGAATAGCTCAGCACAAATAGTTGATCAATTCTTTCAGAATATTCAAAAATAGTCATTCCTCTAAATATAGTCATTGACAAATAGATATTGAGCTTTGTTCAAAGACAATCAATATTATTCCTTAAAATAAACACATTAATTACTTCTGAAACGTATAAAATTATGCATGGCATTCCATCCTCTCGAAATGCATGAGTGAACCTAATATAAAAATGAAATTGAGAAATAAAAACACTGGATCATCTCTTAATAACGCAAAATTCCACAGAGTAACGAGCGGCTACAATAAAACCAAATATTCAATGAAATAAACGCCACTTCCCCATGTACATTTTACCTTCTGTGTAAGTAATATACTCACACGCAGACATTAAAATGTCATTTTTAAATTCCGGCGATGTAGAGTAGAATATTCTCGGGCATAAAGTGTTAATTAACTGGATTATTGAATTAAAAGCGTTATCGTTGAATGTTGTTTCATCTGTTTTGTAATTTATACCGGCTATTATAGTAATTAAAACTTGCAGGAAGATCATATCTCAGTGTATGAGTGACTTAGAAATCAGTGAAGTGGTATTGTATTGGATATGCCTGTTCAGGCGTGGATCGGGGGGGCATGGGGAGAATTAAAACCTAAATACTAAGGAGGGATGGGGAATTTTTTCGATGTCTACGTTACAAAATTATAAACAATCTTTATGAATTACTGACCGCCACAATGAAGTTGTCATATTTTTTGAAATTTATTTTGGTCTTGGTTTGCTTGAACCAATACCACGGAGTGTTGCCCAAAGCAAGACCAAGACGAGACTTAGGAAGTCTTGGTCTTGGTCTTGCGTAAGCAAAAATGGTCTTTTTCCTTCGAAGAAAAAGAACATTTTCTGCGGACTGCAAGAATACGAGACTTTTTCGGCAACACGATACCATTTCTTCACAAGAATGCATTGAAAAGTAACACCTGATGTAGAAAATGAAGCATGGTAGAAACGTTTAATAATAATAATACATTTATTCCCAACAGATGTACATCCAATTACAGAGAAAAAATAACAAATTTTACAAAAATAATAAAAAATAAAAAACATTAACGAGAAAAAAAACAAAAAGAGAGTATAAGCGAATATATACAAAGAAAAAATTAAATAAAAAATAATGAAATTGTATTGAACAATAACCAGCTAACTAAAAATGAAATAAAATATTGTCAATTACAAAGTTACGTATGGTTACCAGAAGTTGACCACATAGTAACGAAATATATTTGATGTATAAAAATTAAATTGAAATCGATTGCAATACTACTATATAGTAAACAAATAAAACAACTAAAATTGAAATAATATTTATAACTAAGTCATATGTAAGCAACAGAAGTTCAATATCCGATATCCGCGCTGTTCTGAGTGGCTTTAAAGATAACTGATAGCCGATCAAAATAGATATCACATCGACCACAACACCCATCATAAAGATTACATATACAGTTGATAGGAGAACGTGACATAACATTTGATCTGCTGTAAGTGACATAAAATGTATTATTCCGCCTCAGACCAGGCCTTGGTACGCGAATATTTATTTTGCTGAGAAGAAATGGTGAGTCAATCGAATTGTGCAAAATTTTGAAGAGAAACGTTAGGCCGAACCGTTCACGCCTTAACTTCAATAATTCAATTCCCAAACTATCGGTTAGGATGGAATGGTCGAAGCCTCTAGAAGGATATTGCCCATAACATCTGAAGTACATATACTTCAAACATTTCCTCTGAACTTCCTTCAAGTCGACAATAGAATTAATGTACACAGGCGACCAAATTATAGACGCATATTCCAGTTTACTGCGAATAAAGGAGTAGTACAGCGTTTTCATTGTGCCAAGATTAACAAAGCTGCCCCAATTTCTGACCAATAACCCAGCATCCTAGAAGCAGAAGCCGTAATACAAGTTATATGTTCAGAGAAGGACAGCTTATAGTCGAAAAGTACCCCCAGATCCTTAAACTCAACACATTTATCTAGAATTTGACCTTTCAATGTATATCTATGATGAATTTTAGTCAATTTTCGAGAAAATGATAAAACTTTACATTTAGTGATATTCAGTTTCAGCCCATTTCTGTTACACCACAGATTAACAGCGTCAAAGGAAGACTGTAATCTGACACAATCATGACGATCGTTGATAGCAGCAAATATCTTTAAATAATCTGCAAAAAGCAGATGCACGCTGTTAAGGTGTGAAGAAAGGTCGTTGATATATATAATAAATATAATCTAAGATATATGTATATAATAATATAGGAAACAAACAAAATTTTTTATTAAATATTTTTTAATATGATTTCCAGATGCACAAATTTATGAAAACCAATATACTGTAGAAGTAAAACACGTTATTTCTTCTCAATGTGATTTTGTTGTTAAAA